>VXBR01006389.1:96205-173751 GCA_013400215.1 Cisticola juncidis | reverse complement strand
AAAAAAAAAAAAAAAAAAAAAAAAGGGGAGAACCTCAGTGCCTCAGCCTGGACTGCCAGGCAAGGAATTGACTTGCCAGTTGTGGGCTATCACTTGCCATCTTGCACAGGAAGTGGATCAAGCTACTGGGGGACTTTAGCTCAAAGAAAACACTATTAAAAAAAAATCCTCTGCCAGGAAGCAGAGGAAAGCGGATTGCAGTGAGATGGCTCTGCTGTCCCAGCAGCAGGTTTTACTGACAGTAAGAGCTCCAGGCTCCTGGAATTGCTTTCTCAAATTCTTTCCAGCTGGCTGCTGAGTTAGAGCCTTCAGAGAGTGAAGGCAAATACCTTTCATCTTTTTTAAGCTTCATTTTTGAAGGAAGCAGAATTATTCTGCTGTTCTCTTCTTTTTTCTCTCTCTCTTTTTCCTAATAACTTTTAAATCCTTTGGCTGCTTGCACCAAATTTTTCACAGGGGAACTAGACATGCCGTTCTGACAGGTCTGGAGTAAACAGGTAGGTGGGGAGAGGAGAGAGAAACTCTGCTAGTGCAAAATGCCTCTTGACAGCCACACTGGAGCATGGAACATCTCATTTACAGGACACCATGGACTCCAAGCAGAACTCAGCCTTCAGGAATAACTCCATGGGAAACAGGCTGTGCTCAGATCAGCCCACGTGTCTCCCAAGTAACTTGTCCTGCTTTACAGCAGGGTTTTGCAGTTTGCTCTGAGCAATGCCTGTGTGCAAGCAGCAATAATTTCTAGCATGGATGGAGGCTGTGCTCAGGGCTCCTTGAGTCCTCAGCTGCTGGAGCTACCCCATGTGCAGCTGTTAAAGAGCTCTGCTGCATCCTGGACTGTGTCATCAGGCATAAACCATCAGCATCCTTTTCCTCAACGCTGCAATTCCATGCACAGTTTTGGGTACCCAGTCTCAGTGTGTTAGGAGGTGAGAAATGACCACCTTTATAAAAGCCCTTGAAAACAGGAAGTGCAGAGGGAAACTGAAAAGGATATGATTGTTTTAGTCCCAGGAAAGGGGAATATAATCTGCAAATTTATAAGAAGTTCTTGCAAAGTAGGGCATCTGTGATGAGAAGTAAAAGCAAAGTGGTAGGCTCCAGTTGTGGCTCAAGAGGATATGTATGGGTCAGAAATCAGGGAAAACCTTGTCTGGACAGGGATGGCCTTCCACCAGTGAAGTTTTTAAGAGCAGGTAGTACACCCTTCAGCTGGGTTTATGCTTTGGATGAAAGTGACCTCCCTCTTGACTTAATTTCTAGTTTTCTATGAGAAACCACCACCTCTGAGGAGACCACCAGCAGCTTAATGCTCTGCTTGAAATAGATGGGCAGGACACAAATCTTAGAAGAGAGGATGTCATTTATTCAGCTTGCCTGGTGTGCTCAGGGCAGCACAAAGCCCAAGGACAACTCCTGCCCCGTTGCTTCAGACAATAAGGATGCTGCAAATTCCAGATTATCATTCATGCCTCAATGCCTTATGTGTATTCAGGAAAACCTTAGGACTTTGCTCCATGCCACAACTAAACTACAGTAAATTGGCATTTTAAAAGCTCCACTGAATCCATACTCAGTGAGAACAATGTGATTGTTGCCAATTTAAACTCAGTCAAACCACTATCCACTATATAGTGGTCTGGACATTTCTATCCAGGACATTTAACTGTCTGCAGTAAATCCCTTGCAGCTTGAATTGTAAGGTGTCACTCACATAGGAAGAGCCTATCACACAGCCCCCAGATCTCTCTGCTTGCAGGAGCAAAGAAGCCACTGCACACATCCAGGATATATGTGCAGTGCATATGGATGCTCCTGCTGGACACTGCTGATGCCCCTCTGAAGATTAGGAAGAAGACTTTTCCCCTTCAGAGGTCACTTACTAACTTCTTCTTGGAGGGCCTCTTTGAAGGAACAAGGGCTCTGATTGTGCCACACACAGTCTAATCAGCAAACCTGGCACGTCTCTGTGCAGGAAAGGAAATAAAAACCACCTTGATCACTACTTGCCTTTTACCTTAACCAAGCCTGCCTTGATCTCTCAAAACCCAGGGTGCATGGAGTACAGAGGCACAAGTTCAAAGAGACAGCAAGAAGTTAATCTGAAAGCAAAAGGTGCTCTTCAGGCAGGTGGGAAGAAGTAATTAGAAAGCACAGCTATTCCAAAGCTTCAATAAATGACATCAAGGCAGCCATTATACACTCACTAAAGCACGAGGGTCCTTCACTCTTGTCAATCAAGGAAAAAAATGCACAAGACTGTAGACATATGGGCCAGACTGCAAAGGCAGCAGCTCTAGGGCTCCTCATCACCCCGCTCTGCTCAAGGCAGAGACTCTGCAGGAAACAAGCAACATCAGGAGGCCCATACCTGTCAAGACTTTTCTTTTTGTTTAGTTGTGCTTCTCTTATCTCCTCCACCATGAATATTTACTCTGCTCCATGAGTTCTGTGGCACTCCATGAGATTCAGCTTTCCATGGGCAATGGTGTTCCATTTGGTGTTACCTATCAAGATGTACTGTTTTTTTACTTCATCATTTTAATTATTATTTCATTCACCTTCAGAAACTGTAGCCTGTCCCACCCTGAAGCCTGATGGAAAATCAAAGGCACTTATACTTCTAAGACTCCCAGCCCAAGGCAAATGTAGCCCTGGATTCAGGATCCTGTTGCTTCAAAACTGCACTTGCAGAGGGAGATTCCTTCATTCATAATTCTTCCATCTCTAGCTCCTTGTCTGTAAAACACAGCTGATCACTGCACAGCTTTTGTCTGTGTAGGCTGTGAGCTCTTGGGGGCTGTCCAAGGACACCGCAGGTGAGCAGCCCCTCTGTCAGACAACAGAGGATGACCTGCATGAGCTGAACACAGGCAGGTTGGCAGAGAGAGATTGCATCTTTTATCAGAAAAATTGATTCACAAAAGCCAAGAGGAGCAGTTTTCTCTCTGTATGCAACATCAATACACACATATGGATCCACAGTTAGTGTTTTTCTAAAGTATTTCACCGCCCCGTTCCAACATCCCTTTCTGTCCCTGACTGACATTCACACAACTGCTTCCCAACTCAAGCTTTTCACACCCCACAGCTAGGCCTGCATCCCACATGGCAGTGATGCAGACCCAGACTCTGTTCTACACCAGATGTGTGCCAGCTGCAGCAGAGCAGCACGAGCTGCCATGCTCTGCTCAGCTGCCTCGGCTGAGGGACCAGGCAGAGGCTGTGGTACCCGGCTGCTGCCAAAGGGAAGCGGTGCCACTGGGCAGCACAGCACATCCCCTCTGCAGGCCAGCAGCTCCTCCCTCCTTCTGCCCCAAGCCCAGGAAGCACCAGACACATCATACAGCTGCTTCTGATGCCTGAGGGCTCAGGGAATCGCCTGGACACTGAGTCCTGCTGGAACTGGGAAGGTGCTGGTGTGAGTCTGTGATTCCACCCTCTGCTGTCAGCTCTGCTCACAGGCAGATCCCTCTAAGCCACCCCAGCCACTGTGGAGCTGGGGCTGCCAGCAGCAGTAGGAGCCCTTTCCCGTGCTGTAAGCACTGATCCCTCCTAAAACCTGAAGCGATCACATTAATCAGTTTGCTTCGAAGTAGGCCATGTGAAATGTGTTTGAGCCTGGCTGATAAAATGGGGAGAGGAAGAAGTGCAAGGAGATTAGAAAGGAATCGTGCTTAATTTGGGAACATCTCTGAAGATTTATTCCAGAGCATGAAAGCCATGGAGAATGCTCCCGCCCAGAGATTAAAGATGCTGTGACTCACATCTCTGAGGCCTGACAATAGCTTATTCAGGAGAGCTGCCTGTAGCCACGAAAGAGGATACAGTTTTCCCAAGGCATTTCAATTTTCAAGAGGAAGAAAAAAGATTAGACTTCATTAATTTCACCAAATAGCATGAGATGCCATCAGCCCCATCTCTCCTAAATGGACTGTAGATCTCCAAGCTTTTGTCAGCCTGAGAAAAACCAGAGCCACCAGTTGGAGACAACTTCCACCTTCTGGAGTTTCCTATTGCACATGGCCTCCAAACAAAACCAGAGAGAAGCCAGTGCAAGGCCCTTGCACTCATGGTGGGAATGCAGCAACCATTGCTTGCCTATGTCTCCTTCTTCCACAGAAATGAAATCCAGGGGCCAAAGATTTCAGCTGTTTTATCATGTTCTGCCTGCTGCACATCCAACTGTGTGAGGCTCACACAGCTCCTGAGCAGGTGTCCCTGCTGTGGGGTGGCCCCCGAAACACTGGCTGAGTGGATGGTGCCAGGACCTCAGCATCTCTTTCCCCACAAGCTCATGATGGTCCCACTGTGCACGCCAGCGCCAGGTGAGCCTTCAGAGGAAAGGAGGTGGTACCTGCAAGAGGGTCTGTGTAGGAATTTGTCTTGTGGTTTCTGCTTTGCTTCTCTCATTAGGTTCAGAAGGGAAGGGGATGTGAGTTTGGCAGAGGGGAGATGGCGGCCACAGGGAAGAGTGGCAGAGCAGCTGTGGCACCACATTGCTGGTGCACAAGAGGTTCCCCTGCATCACTGTGCAGCAGATCATCTTTGGTACAGCATCACAGATGGTCCTTGCTGAGTAGCTGCCACTGATGCTCCTTGTTCTATTCTCCAAAATAGCAGGAGCAGAGACAAGCCTGGCCCCATAAGAGGCTTTGCAGACTTTGTTTTGATCTTCCTGCTGATGGGGAAGGACAGCCAGAGTCTGCTGAACCTAAAAGGCTGTGTACCAGCTTTAGGCATGCAGGTAATTGTACTCATCTCCCATACATCATCCTGGGAACAGCAGCCTCTCTTGCTAGATCTAATGCCCTTTATGCCATTTCTTTTGTGGAACCAGCTTGAAATTGATTTTGAAACAGAAGCAAGAGGCTGTATCAGTTTTCCCCATGGAGGTGTGACAGCCTGCCTGCTTTCTGCCAGGTTAGGTTATTTCTGTTCTCTGCTGTATGTGTGTGTGTTCCCCTGGCTCTGTTCACAGGTAGAAAGGATCCCATCTTCCCCAAGGCAGGCTGGTGGGGAGAGATGACTGATGACATGATGTAACAGAATGACAGCCACCCCCACACTTCACGCTGTGTCCATTTCCTGCATTTTGTTTGACAGGAGAAGGGTTCAAGGCAGAGATCTGAGGGACATCCATTCTCTACAGCTTATTCAGACCTCTCCAAATCATGAAATCCATCTGCAAGTGTGGAAGAAAACTGAGCTTAAGGGCTAATGCACAAGGTTGCCTCACCTGTGGGAAGAAGATGCCGTCAAAAGGCATCCCCAGATTTCTAAGCAGTGCAAGGTCATAGGATTGCTTCTTTATGTCTTTGTTTTTCGAGATTCCTGCCTGAGAATTTGTCTCTCTAGCTCAAACCTGTAACAAGAACATGCAAAGATGTGACAGCCATGCCCACAGGTGCCCCTCTTCTTCTGTAGCTGTGCAGCAACATTACAATCTTCTGACTGGAGACGGAGTTGCAGAAGAAAACTCAAAATCAGAAAGAGTGTGAAAAGGCGCTTTTTTTTCCCTCAGAGCTTTCAGTTTAATATTAACAAAGCAGTCAAGATTTCCACCAGTTTTAAGCAAAAATCTTCTAGCACCATCTGTTCTTGAAGATTCCTGTTAACAGCACTGTGTCACTGAGCAAACGCAGCTGCTAGATCTGGTCCAGTGGCAGTCAGAGACTCTGCCAGCTGATGAAGACCTGGTGTGAAGATCCTCTCAACCCCAGCCAGAACCCAGGCAGGACAGGGGAGCCTTCACAAAGTTAGTCCTCCTAAAAGAGTCTGAACATATATTTGTTCAACCTCCCCTCCCCCTCCTCAGAATGACAGAGTTACCTAATGGTCGAGGCTGACAGGGACTGAAGGTCAGCTGGTCTGCATGGCTCAAGCAGGACCACCTAGAGCTGTTTGCCCAGGACCACGTCCAGTCAACTTCTGAATATCTCTAAGGATGGAGAGACTACTCTGGGCAACCTGTACCAGTGCTGAACCACCACAGTGGTGCCTGGAGCAGTTCTTCAGGTGCAGGACTTTTCATTCTTGCTGAATTTCACAAGGTTCCTGTCAGCCCATTTCTCCAACATGTCAAGGTCCCTCTGGATGGCAGCACGACCCTCAGGTGTATCAGCCATTCCCCCGGTCTTATGTGATCAGCAAACTTACTGGGGATACACACTTACCCCATCATCCACACCATTAATAAAGATGTTGAACAGGATTTGTTCCAGCACTGACCCCTGGGACACACTATTACCTGCTGGACTCCAACTAGACCTTGTGCTGACAATGATCACCCCCTGGAATGGCCCTTCAGACAGTTTTTAATGCATTTCACTCTCCGTTCAACACAGAGCTCTTGCTTTTGTCTGCAGATCTGTTGTTATGCTTCATTATTCTCCCTCCTGGGACTTTTTTCCTTCCTCAATGCCTTTTGAAGCTGACTTTCAAGCAGTGCCTCCTTGCATCTGGCTAAGTCTTGGTGCCACATCCAGGGCACATGGGAGAGATGCTGCTTTTCACAATGTGCTCTCTCACTGGAGTGGCCCTGGTTTGTAGCACAGGCTCATCCAGCAATGTTTCATGTCTGTGCATCTCATCCTCTTGTTTTCAGATTACTCCAGGGCTGCTTTTATTAGTGGTTGATTGAGTGGTCTCAGCATGTTCTTGTGGAATACCCACATTTTCTGCTCACCATGGAGCAGATGGAAATGTTCTCAGTGAGATACTCATGCATGTGCATTATCTACAGAGGAAACATCCACATCTCAGGTCTTATTGCTGCTGCCAACAATGCCCCCTGTCAGCTTCTGGGAAATTTGACTGATATTTATTTGGTCACTATCAGAATGGAGCACTGGCAGAAAATTCCCCAAGTCATGTAAAAATGCCATTGATTCTCCTGGTAGAAAATCTTCAAATGCTGTAAATACCCTTTTGAAATTGCTTTTTTTTGTCACTGTGGGTTGAAATCTTGACAAAAAGCCTGGGGAAAAAAAAAGTTCCTTATGAATGTTTTGACCATCGTTTCAAAAAGAGTGTGATGAATAAATACAATGGGCTTTTTTTTTCCACTTGAGCAGCTCTTTATACCTGCTGGAGTCTTCTGGGTGAGCAAGATTAAGGTATGAAAGACTTCAGGAAGCAAAACCACCAACAGATCTGGAAAAGTCAGAGCATTAAAAAGGAGTGCCAGACACCCCCATTTAGGGGTATTCTGGAACTGACATTAAGCAATTTTTTTGCTGCCCAGGGGTTTTATGGCTAAAAAAGGACATACAAAGCAGTCCCATGATTTGAGTTGTAATTTTGGGACCTCATGTTAGGAGGAACAAGGGAGCAAGGGAACAAGTGGAACTGTGCTCTCAGCAGCTGGAAATGGATGCTGTGGTTGATGCACCTGCACAGCACAAGCACATTCAGATTTATGTGTATGGCTGAGTGAATGATGACCCTGCATATTCCTGTTTGTCTGCAGTCCAACAGACCATCTTTCCTCTCCCACCTACCATTCTTAATAATTGTTGGTTTGGGATTTTTAATGTTAAAAAGAGCCATGTTTTCCATTAGTCATGTCTTCCATCAGTCATGCTCATTCTCTAACCATTGGCCTGGATCCAGACTGTCCCTCCACTGACCACAAATGTCCTACGGTCAAAACTCCAATGTTCTCAACAAAATACAAAAGGTTTAAATGTTTCATATTAGTAAAAACTGAGTTTTTCTTGATCCCTCTTATGTAGACACAGGTGTCTGTACATTCTATTCTGAATCCTGTGAAATGCTGAGTAGCATAAACAGTGAGGCACCAGGCTCAGGCCTTGCTTGCATCGATTAGCTGAGCCCCAACTGATGTGTGGATGTTTTATGCTTTGTTCACTAATGTACCTTCAGCAGCACTAATAAAATTTCCTTTGAACAAGCAGGAACAGGTGATCACACAATTATGTGTGTCTTGTCTGTCTGGATGATTCAGCCTCATGTTGTTGTC
This sequence comes from Cisticola juncidis, assembly GCA_013400215.1. NCBI lineage: Eukaryota > Metazoa > Chordata > Aves > Passeriformes > Cisticolidae > Cisticola > Cisticola juncidis. The sequence goes on along the minus strand of VXBR01006389.1, from coordinate 165,764 downwards.
ATAGCAGCATGTCCCCATCGTGGGCTCACACATCGAGGTAGGTCTGGTTTGCAATTTCCAAATAATAAACAAAGCCTGGTGCCCTGATTTGATAGAAGAGATTTTGTTGTGTTGTTTGGACTGTGATTGTGGGAGGAAAAGTGAAGCTGATTGTCAGAACCCTTAGGACACCCCTGAAAGGAGTTCCAAGGATGCAAACTCAGCCCCAGCTGGGACACGGCACCAGGCTGTGACAGTGCATGGGAAGGACTTAAGTGAGTGTCACACACATGTCCTGACAGCCAGCAGGTCCTTGGGGTCCCAGAGAGAACACCTCTGCTAGGCAAGTCTCTTGTTTTTGAGGGAGCAGCTCTCCTTGCAGCTGATCCCTGCAAGTTCAAAGTGACAAACACGGAGGCAGCTTCTCAGTCAGGGTGGATCACCATCTGACTAATTCAACTTGTTTCATAGAGAGTGGGCTTGAGTGACTGCAAGTCCATTTGAGGTTGTTTTCAATCATTTGTGGTTTGGGGCATTTGTTCAAACAGCATGAAAAGCCAACACACTTGCACACAGATGGGTAAAGAGAAGGAGAGTGGAGATCTTGAAAGGAGCCTGCCTAGGACCAGTCTGAGCACCAGTAATTTTCCTTCTGTTTTTTTTCCTCTGGCAGACACAGCATAACATGATTCAAGTGCCTAAGGAAATTTTCAATCATACTGAGAGAGAGAGGAAACTACAAAATGGGATGGGATTGCTCTGTGATGTTGTGACCTGTGTGCACCCAGAGCTCTGCCTCAAATTGGAAGAAAAGTGCCAATTAATCTGATACTGAGGAAGGCATAGGCAACAAAACCATTTCATGCCTGCTCATTTCCCCCCATGACATGTAGTCGTCTCCACCTTGCTAATTGGAGAAAGCTTGCTAACAGCAATCTGATGTGAGTTTAATTAAATATCTTTTGAATGCCTCTGAGCGGTGGGAGAAGCTGGTGGAGTCATTCCAAGTCTGACACACTTAGGAAGGGCTTCAAATCTGGAGCTCGTCGCCTCATCGATGAAAAAATGCAGAGGCTGTGGGAGCACTGGAGGATCTCTAATAACTACAGGCTGACAACATCTGGCAGCAAAAAGCAGGATCTTCCATATCCTGCAGTTCTTTTAATGCTGCAGAGGAGTTGCTTGGTCATCCTGCGGCAAAGGAAGGGCACTGAGGGAGGCAGACACCTCTGCAAGGGACATGTGCAGGGTGGGGATGCTGCTGTTGTGTCCTGAGGAGAAGGGCTGCAGGCCCATGGAGGGGGTGAAGCAGTGAAAGGTGCAGGAGAGGAGAGGGAGATGTGCTCTGGGAAGGGGACAGCTGGAGAGAGGAGCAGCAAACACCAGATGTGTTGGGGCACAGCTTTGTCCCAAGTCCACCAGAAATGCTTTGGCAGGTCTGTTCAGTGGCTGTTGAGTGCTCCAGGTGAACAGAATGATTCCTGCCTGGGAACTGGGGCTGACGTGTGATGAGACCATTTGTACCCTAAATAGGAGAAGTCGTTTTAGGAAGGCGGGATTTGGGGATGCATGGATAAAGGAGGAGGATGTCATGGGTATCAGGTAGGTTTTAGAGGCCCTTGTAGAAAAGTCAGACCCCAAGCCAAAGCCCCAGCTATGCCACAACTTCTCCCATTTCTTTAAATAAACTATATTCCACCTCTCCATCCTAGGAGGAGGCCGGGAGTGCTGCACACAGGCTGAGTGCTGCAGGAGAGAGTTTGCAAATAATCTGAGAGCAACAGAAAAAATTTCAACAAGACCTTGAAAGAGTCTATTTAGCTTATCAGAAAGGAGGTCAAGAGGTGATTTGATTACAGTGCCTAAGTGCAGTCAGCAGAAGAAAACACCAGTTTCTAAAGAGCTTTTTAATCTATCAGAGAAAGCCGGAACAAGAGCCAGTGGCTGAGAGATGAAGGCAGACAAATGCAAATAAGACATGGGGAGCATATCTTTAGCAGAGGGGAGATAAAAATGTGAAGAGCAAACTCAAGGAGAATGGCCTCAGTATCTCTGGGTGCCTCCAAGTGGGAGCTGGATGACCTGCTCAAGCCAGAGAGGAGCCGGGCTGGTTCCAAAGTGGCATTCAGAAGCCTGTGGTACATGGGTATGTGAACAAAGTGCTCTGGCACTTCTTTGTCTCCTAATTGCAAGAAAATCCAGGTTCCTTGAGCACAGGCTTTGGGCACAACCTGGTTTGGTCACCAGCAGAGCTCAGCTCAGTGTTTGTAGTTCCTAAGTCAAAACTGAATCCTGGGGGCCTGGGCTTCCAAAGGCTGGGGCTGAGCCTGTTCCTCGTGGCATTGGACAGGCCACATGCTGGTGAGAAATGCCACTCCAGCAGAAAGAAAAGATGTCATGAGTAGGAATTAAGGCATTGCCAATGAAAAGCATAAACCAAAAAAGATTATCTGAAGTCCATGTGATCCTGCACCTGTATATGGCACTGGTAAGGAATTCTAGCAGAGGATTGTTTTAAATTAAAAAAACCCTCAACTTTTGAGTGATTTTTCCTTGGATTTTTTTCCTTTTTTCAAGCAGATTATGACTGATGGACTCCTGAAGTGGACATTGACACACAGCTCTTAACGGGCCCTGGTGCTTCTCCCAAGAAAACTTCAGGCTGTTTTTGGATCTATTACATTTTGCCTAGAGCAATAACATTCATCACTAGATAACTCAATGTGGGGAAAAGTATATATTTTTTGCTTGTCTCAAATCCTCTGATTCTCATTGGTACCCTTTATTTTTGGATGTGAGGAGTATGATATATTTACTAATGGCCATTTCTTTGTGCTATTCAGGATTGTTGAGACTTCTTTCCCACCATTTTGTATATACAAACACTATGCTAAAAATTCTGTTATTTGGGATTTGCCTTATCTTGGATTGGCCAGGAAAATTTGTATTTTTTAATTTTAATTTGACCTATTTCTAACTCAAACATCTTTGTGCATCTCTGGAGAACAGACACTAAGCTCAAGCAAAGGAACTTCTAAGCACTAATTTCTGTTTTTTTTCATCTGAATCCCTCCTGTTCGGTGATAAGAGCAGGTTTTTAAGTCTGGATTCTCCTGGGATGTCTGGGCAGCTCCATCTTTGGTATTGCTATGTTTTCTCCTTTTCTTCTCTAAACAGCTGTGTTCAGTAAAAGAAAACTATTAACAAATAAGTAAACAAAGCAAGTCCTTTCTGGCCCAGGGACTGTTTGCTGGTGAAACCAGTATTTAAATATTTGCCAGTTGAATGTGAAGGAATTTCCTAGGTTGTGCTGTCTGGTAAATCAGGCAGATTATTGAACACACTGTTAAAGTTCTGGTGAAGTGTAGGATGTAATTTCCCATCAGGAATGGGTGTTTACCAGTGAGTAAGTGACTCCTGCTGTGACTGGACCCATCTTTCCTCCTGAACTCCATGAGCTGTTGTAGTGAGGGTCCATCTACAGGTGGGGAAAATGGGCCAAAGATGGGTCACCCTGACAAATGTTTGCCAAACCCTGCTGAAGGCAGCTATTTTGTCTGAAACAAGCAAACAAAAAAAAACTCAAATAAAAATCCCAAGCAAACAAAAAACCCTCCCAGAACCTAAAATAGCAACAAAACAAAACAAAACCCCAAAACCAAACAAAAAAGCACTCAATTCATTCTACATTCTTTCTTTATATGGCTGTAGAAATAATAATTTTAAAAAAGGTCTGGTTTCAGACATCAGCTTTAAAAAAATTATTCATATTTTCAACTTAATTAATTTATGAAATAAAAGTTCAAATAAAGTTTAATGTATCAGAGTATCTAAAAGAAATATATTATTTGGCCCATGCTGAAGGTTAAGTAGTTTGGTAGTGTAATAAAAGTCAACGTTCTGTTTTCCAATCCAGCCCATGCTTCGAAAGTTTTTTTCCAGCTCTTGAAAGGTATTTTAGTTATGACAGCTGTTTCCTCTGTTTGTTTGGGTGGGAAACCTGAGTGAATAATCCTGCCTATTCGAGTCATTAGGGACATATGGGAATTCTCTTCACTGTTTGCCACAAAACAGCATGTGCCCAGTTTCCATCTGAAAATGAGACCAACAATTCCCAGCTGGACAAGCTAGGAGGTAATCTTGATGTGGAAGTGTTTGCAGTGTAAATACACAAACCACAGATTGTCAGCCCTGCTTTACCAAGTCCATAATAAAGGCCAGAGCCTTAGAATCTGGAATTTGATAATTCCAGTAAGGGCTAGAGAGTCTGCACAGACCTTTAACTTTGATTTTCTGAATCTGTTCCTTGTTTTGAGTAGATCACCCTTCCTGCACAAGGAAAAAACTTGCCCAAAACAGCCCTTAAGAGCATGAACTTTTCTTCTCAAGTACCTGCTTAGGGATGAGGGAAAGACACTGCTAAATGTGGTTTTTCCAGTTGTGTTTAATCACTTTCATTGCTTGGAAGCCACGTGAGGATATAAACATGTGACAGCAGCCATCTGGAGACGATTCTGGTCCAGCCAGACTGTCCCTGTTGTCACTCACAGCCGTGCCACCCTCCCCAAGAGTGTGGCAGGGATGGCATGAGGTCCTGAGCACGTGCTGGAGTCATTCCTGTTGGGATGCACATCGGGCTGTTTGCTTAGCATCACCAGCACTGCTTTTCCAAAAAGCAGGAGTGACAAACCCTGGCCTCATACACACAGAGGGCATCCCAGCCCCACAGCACTCCTGCCAGGGAGACCATCCCTGTGGGCACTGGCAGGATGATTAAATAAAAAATATTTTGTATTAAAGTCCCCATGGTACAGGCTTGTCCTGCTCTGGGTAAAGAAATGACCAGTCTTGAGTTCACCCTCTTTCCTCACCGCAGGCAGTGAAATTCAAAGATTCAAAAAGCACATGCATGGCTTCAAAACATAATAATAATCCACTTTGATCAAATTTTTATTTTTTCTTCTGAGCCTTTTGGAGCCATCTGACCACCTTTCTCAATTTGGGATTTCATCTCGTCACTGAGAAGCTCTAAAACCCCAATTACAAAGGCAAGGGGGGATCCTCAGCTCCCCCTGTGGCTCCTCAAGGCTTCACCCCAAGCGCTGGTTTTTAGGAGGCTCATGCTACAGCTCTCAAGGAAGACAATGCCAGCAGCCACAACATGACAGCATCCAAATGCCATTCATCAAGCCAGCATGGTTTGCTTTCAGCTGGTTTTAATCTTCCCCAGTCTCTCTGAGGGAACAGCTTGGATCCTCCTGTGAACTGGAGAGTTCAGTCTCCCTCAGCAGACCCCAGACATGGGCAGTGAACAGCGACAGGCTTTTCAGCAGCCACAAAATAAAGGGCTGGATTTTTTTTTAATGGATGCTATTAGTGTTCTGGGAAGAGCCTGGACTCATGCTCATTAAGTCAGCAGTTTCCAAAGTATTTCTAGAGAGGAAAAGAGCATAACTGGTTGAAATTCTTATTGTTGTAGCAAATGATCAATGCACTTACTCACAAGGTCTCAGTGGCTGTGATTAATTCACAGCCAGAAATAATAGTGGAGGACCTGCTGCGATGCCATTACCTTATCTCTGCCTCACTGGTTGATTCTCAGGTACAACTGAAAACAACCCTTAATTACTTGGTTAAAAACCCGTCGGCCACTGGAGAACAAAGGAACTGATACAGCCACCCCTGCCACCACCTTTCAGAGCTCCCAGAGATAATTGAATGGAAGGAAATGCACTTCAAACTCCTCCAAGAGCCAGCACAGAGAGGAAATACCTGGGTGTGCCCAGTGGAACAGCCAGTGTCCAGGGAATGGCCAACTGCAGGGATGCCCTGCACTGGGAGCACTTCCCACTCCTGGAGGGCTGGATTATTCCTGTGATTTCAGGAGCACCTTCACCATCCCATTCAGGCGCCTCTCACCAATTTTGCAGTCATCAGTGCTGTTCCCTTTTTTAGAGAAGTTGATGCCTTCAGATCTATAACCCAGATAGCAAAGCTCAAAAGTAGCCAGTCAGCACCCCTCTGGCACCAGCTAGGGACAGCTTCATCCAGTCAGGGCTTGAATATCCCTAAGGACTGAGACTCAACACCTTCCTGGGCCCATGTCCCAATTGTCTGACCATCCCGAGGGTGCATTTCTCTCCTAATGTCTAATTGGAATTTTGCTGGCCACAAATTGCATCCACTGCTCTTTCCTTTCATTTGGGATCTCCAAGAACAGTCTTGCTCCACCTTCTCACCCCAATCAGTGGCCCTGTTCTCAAAATTACTTTTCATCCTCTTTCCCCTGCTGCCTTGCTCGCTATTCCAGCAGCAGAAGAGACATCTCATGTGGAGATGTGCCTGCACTGGGGTTCTTCAGGTGGATTAGGGCAGCCTCTAAGAGTCCAAGCTTCCAGGGCTGTATAAATACAGAGCAGACATTCAGATGTCCTTGACAGGGGCAGGTAAATGGGCTTGTTCCTGCTGCAGCACCCTGGATGTCATTGTTTCTGAGCCACTCTCTTTAAGGACACAGGCAGATAAAAATGCAGGAGAAAATCCACCACTTTACATGGCAATGCTTTTAATTGCCTTGGCTAAATGGGAAATTAAACGCTGGAAACTTCAAGTCCTGTTTGATGCTCAGCATCCCTGCTCCAAGAGCATGGGTTCTCCGGGCACGGCTTTGGTACGCCCAGGGAGCGTGAAATCACTCCCAAATTGCTCCACGTGCAAGGTAATTGGCCTCCATTGCCTGAAACATTCCAGCTGCAGGCTCAGGGAGCAGGCACCACCTCCCAAGTGGAACAAACTCAGAGATCTCTCCTTGTCCGACTGCTGCAGGGACCATCTCCTGCCTCTCTGGAGGAGCTCGGTGCATGGCAAGGTTGGGTTGCTCAGTCCCCAGACACAGAGCAAGAGAGATGTGTCCTATCATCAGCCCTGTGCTATGCATTTTCCATTTTCTCCTTATTTTGCTCAGTCAAGGCATATTTGCTTTCATATTAGGAGCATCAGGAAAGATTAAAGATCACAGGTTAATGAGTGTTTCTGCTCCAGCACTAAACAGTGCTACCCCTTTGTCCTTTACAGACACTTCACACACTGGTGGCATCCTTGCTGCCTCTCCTAGTCCTGCTATGCTTTTGGAGTTGAGAACTTTGGGTGTGAGGAGGAAACCCAGTCTTCAAGATTCTCGTTCATGGATTTGAACAGTGACTCAGAAACATTCCCTGCTCTCTTTTGTCCTTTCCTAATAACTCCTTGCAGCAACAGGAGAGGTCACAAGAGTGCTCTGCAAACCTGTGCAATTCTTCAGCACCATGGAGTGGGGCTGAGATCCAAGTTCATGATCAAGCTTCAGAAGAAATCCCACCCTTTCAGGACCTTCTCCCCACAGCTTCTGTAATCTCCAGAAGCCCAGGGATTCCCACAGGGAATCTGTACCAACTCCCAACTTCCCACACTTTTAAAAGCTGTTTCATTAGCAATATTCCTGGACATGATCTGCTGCCAGACTGCAGAAAATCTTGGCAGGCTCGTGGGATGTCAGGGAATCAGCACAACAGTTCCTTCCCATACACATCATCCCTATGGTCTCATGCTGCTGGCCTCTCCTGTTCACTGTCCATACATTTACTTAGATGTTAGGACCAGAGGATCAGAAGAAAATGTGCAACATTCATGTGCAGCTGTGAGTCTTTTGGCAGTGAATGGGGCTGGTGGCCTTCAGAGGAGTTATTCTCCTCCAGCTGAAGGAAATAGAAAGGTGGGATTTGCAATCTTGGTTCTTTTCTCTTTTTTTCCTTCCTTTTTTTTTTGTTTGTTTGTTTGTTTTGGGATTTGGGGTTCTTTGTTGGTGGCTTTGTGTGTGTGTTTTTGTTTGTTTTGTTGTTGTTGTTATTTTTTTGATTTTTTTTCCACTCCAAACACAAAAGGCCAAACCAGCATAAATAGTTGAATCTGTGTTAAAACCTACTTATAGCTGCTGAAAAATTCCATGTCTTCAGATTTTTGCTTTTAGTGGTTGATTATGGATCATTTAGGGAACAGGGGAAGGATCTTTGTATTAGTACACTGAAGAAAGCCAGAGGGGAAAACATCCCGAGACATCACCTGACCAAAACCAAGTTCCCAAGCTTTTAGAGAGGCCATTTCCACATCTTCCCCCAGGAGATAAGAGGCATCAGTATCACAATGCTGGTGGGGAAATACAGGTTAACAGGGAAAAACAAAACCCTGCTCCGCAGGGAGGGGGACAGAGGTGTCAGGAGCAGAGATGCTTCTCCGGACACCGCCCACTCAATGTGTAAATTGCTTTTCATGGCCAGCAGGAGAGACAGGGGGGTTTGCCCAGTTTTTTTCTTCTCCGGGAGGGATACACCCAGCTGATTTCAGCACTGATAAAGATCACCTCATTATCTCCTACGAAGACCACACAATTGCGGAGTGTCTCTGATGGGAGTGATGATAAACACCAGCATGAGCTCACCTCCTCCATTCACTCACTCGTTTGTTTGGGAGGTTTCCTAATATGCCAAGAGGCGGTGAAACCACTGCTAATCCACCCCCCAGAAGGATCTTGGCCCGGAAAGAGGAGCTGTCATCACCACCACATCCTTTCAACCAGACAATCGAGATCAACAGCTGTGATTCTGCACGGAAACTCCCAACAGCGGCTCCTGGCATCAGCGCCTCCTCCCTGCAGTCCTGGTCCTTGCCTGACCCCCTGTAACCAAACTGGCTCTGTCCCTTCCTGTCAGCAGAGTGCCACCAGCAACTTCAAGGACTGGCAGGTCCTGGAAGGGCTCTGGTGACGCCAGAGCTTGGTGCCGTCCTCTCCACCCACTCTGCTCTTTCTTCCCAACCTGAATCCTTTCAAGAACAGGTGGGTGGATCTTCTCAAAGCCCCCAGGACTTACACAGCTGATCCAGCACACAGCTGGCAGGGGGCACATCCAGCACATATTTCCAAAAGCCCACAGAGCTTTTCTTTTCCCTGCTTTCTTCCTCATCTTCCTTTTATTTTTTGTATTCTCAGGTGAACACAGAACATTTCAAAGAGATCTCTGCCAGCATTGAAGCTTTGAAGCCAGCTGGTGGAGCAACCTCGGGTGACATGGAGAAGCAGCAGGGCCCAGCTGGGTGTCTTCCCAGGAGAACTGAATCAAAGCCAGAAGAAATGACAGCACAAGCTGATCTGACTCAGTCTGTCTGGGCTTTCTCCCTCTCTCCATTACTGAGCCCAGCCCAATAGCCCTTCCAGGTTTAAAATTAGCAAAACCTTTGCTAAGCTTCAGATTAAGTCCCTGGGTCACAGCAGAGATAGCCTGTCACAAAGCCCTGGATTTTATCTTTAATTATCAGCAGGAATATTATATTCTTGCAGAAACTGAGCAGAGAAGAAGCCAGCATCTATGATCCCTGCTGCAGAGCTGAGCATCTGCTCAAGGGAGGGCTGGTAATCAGGAGCAGAGGGGTCAACAGAAGATGATCTTCTAAGTCTTCCTCTATAGACTGAATCTCTAATATGTTTACTTAGCCAGATGCAAATCCTTTTCGCAAACTCATGGCACTGCTGAGTACAAGCATGCACAGAAAATTAACAAAGCTGGAGCATCAATTCCTCATCTATCACCAGTGTAAGACTCCTGGTGACTGCGTGGGAGGAAGGAAGATGTGCTCTTTCCAGTGTCCAGGGAAACAAGGCTGAGTTTCAAGCAGCGATCTCCAATTCATAACCAAGAAAGGCTGTCCAGCACCTCACTGCTTCCCTCTCTCTCCTGGCTGCTCTCCTTCCCTGATCTGCTCCTGGGCTGCTCCTTCCCTGGTCCCCAGGGCTTGAATATTGCCCTGGTCCACACCCAGCACAGAGTTTGCCCATTGCCAGAGAACTAAGGCAGGAGAGCCTCAAAACACAGGAATGGCATGAAGTGCAAAACCATTGCAGGGCCTGCAGTTGGACCTCAATGATCCTTGTGGGTCCCTTTCAACTCAGGATATTCTATGGTTATATGGTCTACAAGTGTGCTCAGAAGCAGATCAAAGAGTACTACAGCAGCCTGGGATATAGACCCCTCACCTGGGCATCCTGCGCCTGCTGGAGACAATCCTGCTTCCTCCTGCCTGCTGGCTGGAGGTTATTTTCCTTGATGGAAACTAGAGAAGCTTCCTAGTGACCACTCTGCTGGAGTAGAAGCCTCTCATGACCACCTTATTTCTGGCCAGGGCAAGGACAAAGTGTCACTTGGGTAGTGGGGATACTGACTGTATTTGTCTGTTCACATATGCCTGATCCATGCTGGATAAATTGGAGGAACTGGAGGTGGAACTATGAATTATTACATGGTTGTGGAGCCACCAGAAATTCCCTGTGTAGCATCCTGGCCTGGACCAGAAAGGGTGTGCTGGCTGGAGAGGAGGCATGGGCAGGAAAGGCCAGGAAGGCAGCACAGCATGGGCTGAGCTATTCACAGCATGGATGGCCCTGGCTTGGGGCAGGTCAGTGTATCTGCAGCTCATCTTTTCACAATTCCTTCTTCTCTCTGCTCTTAACAAAACACGCTCAGGTGTATGTGTGGTGTGCCTAAGGTTCAAGGTCACCTTGTGTTCAGCCCAGCACAATGAGATCTTAAAGGAACAGGGTATAACAAAAGAGCTGGGTGTCTTTGAGCCTCGGAAGAAGTGAAGGGACTTGAAATAGATCACAGCTACCTGGGGCTTAGGAAGCTCTCTGTCCACTGCCTTCACTGGCCTCTTCATGAGACATCCTGCTCCTGTAGTGCAGAGGTCTGGGGATCCCCTCTGAGCTGATGGTGACAGCTGAGGAGGAATGAGGCTGGCTGAAGCAGAGCCTGTGTAATGCCATTCCAACCCAGGCAGCCAGGTCAATTAAAAAATAAAGGCAAAGGCTCTTGGTGTGGTTTTGCCATCCCTATCAAATTCATTATCTCTCCCCACCAACAGAAAGAGGGCAACTGTTCACGTAAGGCACAGCTAATAATATCTGAGTACAGGACATTGCTGCTAAATTATAGGGAGGGCTTGGGAAGGGAAATTAGTGTCATTTGCAAGCCCAATAATAGGGGCTGTGCAGCATGAATGCCGATGCGGGAGCGGGCTGGAGGACAGAGAGTGGCTTATGCAACCGTCCCCTCCTCCCTGCAGGCTGGCAGCAGGCACAGTGTGGGGCCCAGGAGCAGGAGAGCACAGCAGAAGGGGGCTTGAAAGCCAAAGGAAGGTAAGGACTGAGGGCAAAACAGATGCCTGTGTGTGAGGGTGAAGGCATAGGAAGCTGCTCTCAGGGAAGAAGGCTCAGCCCTTCCCTTGCAGCTGAGCTTTGGCACTAAAGACCCAGAGCAGAGTTTAGGGGCCTCAGAGTTTAGGGGCCTCACAGTTTAGGGGTCCCCCCAGGGCAGCAGCTACAAGGGGTGGAAGGGATGGTGATTTCAACTGAAGGGGCACTTTCTGGGCAACTTCTAGGAGCAATCAAATCCAGTGGGGAAACTGAGGTACAGAGAGACTGCACACTGCTGTGGCTTGAACACTAAGGTAATTCTTGAGCACTTCTCAGTGATGTGAGATGTGGTGCTGCTCCCTGGGACAGTTGCATCCCTGCAGCAAGCAAAGCATTTCCTATTTCTGACTACAGATGCATCTTGAGCAAAAATCATAGAATCATTGAATGGTTTGGAAGAGACCTTAAAAACCATTCAGTTCAAACTCCCGCACCATGGACAGAAACACTTTCCACTTGCTGAGAGCCCCACCCAGTGCAGCCTTGAACACTTCCAGGGATGGGGAATCCACAACTTCTCTGGGAAACCTATTCCAATGTCTCACCGCCCTCACAGTGAAGAGCTTCTTAATATCTAATCTAAACTTGCTCTCTGTCAGTCTGAAGCCATTCCCTCTTGTCCTGTCACTCCAGGCCCTTGTAAATAGTCCCCCTCCATTTACCTTGTAGGCTCCCTTCAACTACTGGAAGGCTGCAATTAGGTCCCCCTGAAGCCTTCTCCAGGCTGAACAATCCCAATTCTCTCAGTATTTCCTCACAGCAGAGGTTCTCATCCATCAGCACCTCATGCCCTTCTCAGCAGGGCTGCTCTCAATCTCTTCATCCCCCAGCGTGGATTTATACCAGAGGTTGCCCAAACCCACATGCAGCACCCTGCACTTGGTCTTGTTAAACCTCATGAGATTCTCATGGTCCCTGTGGATGGCATCCCATCCTTCAGGTGTGTCACAAAACTCACACCACTCAGCTTGGTGTCACCTGCAAACTTGTTGAGGGTGCCCTCAATCCCTTCATCTGTGTCATTGATGAAGACATTAAATAACACCAACCCCTGAAGGACACCACTTGTCACTGATGTTCATCATGACTCTGAGCCATTGACCAACACCCTCTGGATGTGACCTCCAGCCAATGTGTTACAGAGAAGCAGAAGTGCTCTCTGACCAAAAACAGCTCTCAGGCTGCTACCAAACCTAAAGGGTACCAAAACAAAAAAATAAAAGGACCTGTGTCCAACTCCTTGCAAAGACCAGTGTCCCCTTTCTGCCTGCTGAGTTATTTTTCAAATGCCTTGACCTTGGACCCCTCCCAGGGCCCCTCCTGTGGCTGATTAGGAAATGCTGCATTCCTGATGAACAGGTGAAGCTGTGATTATACCAATCAGCTGCTCATTAGGCTCCTTGGCTTCGGCTGATAGAATACCAGCCCCATGGTGTATGGCCAGCTCTGGCATCCGGGGATGGCAAAGAGCCTCAGCTTTGTTGTTGTCCCCACTTGGTTTTGCTCACAGATGGGGAAGGGCTCTCCAGGACACAGCTGGGATCTGGCAAGCAAATCCCATCCCAGCAGGTGTGAGCCTCTTTCAGGCTGTGGATTGATCACAGAGCAGTGCCTCTGACTCTCTCACAGGGAATTTTGGACACTGAGAGACCCTCAGTGCTGGAACTCCTTTCCATGTTCCTATGGATGTGGCAGCTCCAAGGATCGGGCCCTGGGCAGGCAGAAGAGTCACTGTTGATCTCATCCCACCTCCTTCACGACTGTGACATGGGACAGAAATCCCCCTGGGCTACCTGCAGTCTCTGGAGACTTCCTGAAGAAGCTACTGCTCTTCTTTTTGGATCTGTCATCCTGACAGCTGTTCCCAAGGAGAGCTCAAAACCAAGACCCCAGCACAGCAGAGTGCCAGAGAAACACACACCACTTGCTCTGCAAATCTCAGCCTCCTCCAGCCCTCCTCACCAAATTCTGGGGACACAGCCATGCTCTTCCCTTTCTCTTTCGTCCTTTGTTCCATCCTCTCAATCAGGCTCTGGCTTGGAGAGGTTTCGTTGCACAACAGCTACACTGGCTTTAGAAAGATGCAATTAAGATGAAACCCACTTATTTAAAGCAGCTCCTCTCCCAGCACTGCTCTAATGTCACCTTTGATCACTGAAACCAACCCAGCTCACAGACTGCCAGGGACATGTCCTTTCATTTCTCCCTTTCCTCCTCGCTCCATTCAGACAAAACTGGTTTCTTTCTTCCTGCTGGTGCTCTGAGCATTTTGCAGAGCAAAGGACGGTCATTTCTGCATTGGCCACTGAGAAAAAAAAGACTGAAATGCCCTGGCTGTGAGCCATGAAGGCTGGAAAGGTCACATAGATCATGCTGTATTTTGGGCTCAGACAGCTTGGCCCAGGCACAGTGCAGCCCTGGGGCTGTGCTGCAAGTAAGGGTGGGCTTGGGATGGGCAGGGACCCCTCTGCTAATGAATCTGAAAGGAAGTATCCTGAATTTCTCAGGGAAGGCTGGACCATTCCCCCCATTTATAACAGTCAGTTCAGTGCAAACCATCACTTAGGCATGGCTTAGCTTTAAACTCCCTGCTTTACCCTGCACACAGGAGCTTCTGGATCAAGACTCTGCTCAGCAGCCTCCATCCACACACACTCACACATTTGATTGTCAGGCAGTGAAACCCCAGATTTCCTTGTCATTAATGCATCCACCAGGTAGCATTTTCTATTAGACTGGAGGTTTCCTGGTTGTCACTGCTTCCACCCACACAGGAAGGTCTCTTCTGAACTCCATCTCTCTGCCTCCAAACTCACTGCATTGCATTTTCTTTGGAAGTGGGCAGCAAATACATGTGTATCCCTCTGTCCTCTCAGGGAGATGGCAGAGCACTTTGCAGAATTCCCTGGGTGGACAGATTCCTTCATCTGAACTGCTACTTCAATCTATTTTGTTTTGATCCAGAGGATGGAGAGAAGAGCAAGAAGCTGCCCTGTTACAAAACACCAGTGATTTGCAATTCATCACCAGCCCAGGGCCAGGTGCACTCCCCACTGCCATCTCAGGGGGACATTTTTTTCTAATTCTTAGAAGTGGACTTTTGGCATGCCAAAAGTCTCAGCACTGGCATTACAGATTCCTTCTGATCTCTCCAAGCATCTCTGATTTAGCAGCTTCTGAGGATTTTTGAGCACAGAGCAGATTTCCACCCTACCAAGGTGACATGGGCCACATTCTGTGTATCAGTGAGTGACACTACAGTGAGAGACCCCAGTCCCTGGCCCAGCTGAATCATCTGGTCACCCCTGACAGGGGGAAATTTGTTAACAAAACATACAGTTTTAGAGGCACCCTACTCCATCAGACTGCTGAGGGGGTGGGCTGCATGCTCCATTGCTGCTTTGATCAGGAGCTGGGGGCAGCAGCGGTTGGATGCACCCTCTCCCTTCCTGATCTACGACGCCAGCTGAGCTGAAGCTGCCTCCCAAGACCTTGGTGCTTCAAGAGAGAGGTGTCACTGATGGCTCTGGGGAGGACAGCGAAGAAACCAGGCCAGGTGCTCCTTCTGCCTGTGAGTCAGTCCAGATGGGCCCTGCTGACCTGCTGAGAGCTGAGTGCTCTTCCAGGCAGCCTGGACACAGATGGGGTACCAAGCGTGGCAGGGCTCAGAGCAGCCAGGGAGGGTGAAGCACAAAGCAAGTGGTTTCTTGGGAACACTGAGATTTCCACAGCAAACCCTGCTCTGCCACAGTCACAGAGCTTAAACAGCCACTGCCTGAGACGCTGTTCCTGCCTTCCCCCTCCATGGAGACCAGCTTTGGCACTTAAAGGTGTGATCAGGAAATGGAGGGCTTTTAAAAACACTGCTATTAAGAGCAATAAAAATAATAGAGCAGGAACATATGTCTCTCCACAGGGCCATCACCTTCTGCTCACTTGGATTGAAGTGTTTTACCATCAGAGCATGACAGCATGCTGATACCTCACCAGAGCAACAAAGCTGAAGGCTTTATTACTGTTATTAACCTGGTTTTCTGAAGAAAGGCAACAGAACACCACGTGTACCCATCAGTGTGTCAGCCCACCCTCACAGCTCCTTCATTGGTCAGCTAATTTCAGCCCACAGGGCTCCAGAGGTGGAGGCTGCCAGAAGCCTGGGTCTGTGCACGTGCCACGGGGACAGGCAGAGCCCCACTGAACACCCAGCAGGACAGCCTGTGGGGACAGATCAGCCCCTTCCAGATACCACAGGGCACCCTGAGAAAGCGTGCAGTCCCTGCCTCATACCTTTTAAACCTGAAGGACACCACTTGTCACAGGGTGTGGGCTTTTCAAAGCCCTTGTTGGGTCCCTGGTCCAGGATGGAGCCAGCAGCAAGGTACAGGACCCAGGGGAGGTCCCCATTTGTTCTGTCACAGCACTGCCAGCAGGCAGTTCCCAAAGCCTTGGTTTGATATAAACACTGACACATCCCAGAGAGACTCCCAAAGGGTTTTCAGGCTCTCTAGGCTGGGCTGGCGGAACAGGAATAACTGGACAGCCCAGCCCAAGCCCAGCAGCTGCACAGGGCTCCTCTCAAGGGACCAAGCCCTGGTTTGAGCAATCGACCATCCCTCTTCATGGTCACTCCTGCAACACACACAATAGCCCCACTGCTACCACCACGCTTCCCAGTCACCTGTTTGGGCACAGGATCTCAAACTTTCCATTTCATCCCTTCATACTCTCCTGTACTCTTCCAGAGAGGTCAGAGCTGCACATGTCCTTCAAGAGCTGTGGTGAAGAGCAGGGAATTTGAGTCTCCACACACAACCACAGGCAGTGCCACATGCCCAGGAGCACAGCACCAAGGTTTTGTTGCCTGGGTGACATCCAAGCCACCATCCATCAGCCAGGCACAGACCCAGGCAAGCAGCCAGACTGGCAAGGACAGGGAGGCTTTCCCATGGAAAGCTGAAGTCAGTCCAAGCCGTGGGCACAACTCAGCCAAGAGTCCTCACTCCTCTCACTCCCTGAGGAGCAGGGAGAGCTCCCCATCCATTACCTGGAGCTCACAGGTTTTGGTCTGTCACTTGAGCCCACTCCCACACAGCTGTGACCAGGCTGCTCGCCCTGTTTAGCAACACGGGCACAGGCTAAAATGCAGGTCTGGAGCAGTTTGGTTTTGCTCATATTTTTTTTCCTTCATTACTGAGGCAAATAATCTGTTTTAGCAGGCAGAGGGGCATTGCTGTTGGTGCTTCAGATGCTGCTCTTTGAAAACAAGGTTGCCCTGATGTCAGTCCGAGTGAGGCAGATTAATGCCTCCATAACTGCCCTTTTTCTAGAAAAATCTCAGTTGTTGCTGCCATGACTGAAGTTCTCCTGTCCCCTCAGTGGTGGCAGGAAGGAACAATTTCTCCCTGCCCAGCAGTTTAATCCCTGACCCACAGCAAATTGCTGAGTGTTGTGCACAAACAACACTGTTCGAGGGGTGACCAACTTCCTTACAGTGAGAAACTCCAAGGGCCTAAATCACCCCTGGGGTGCAGCAGGTCTCAGCACCAGGCTCTTTGGACTGCCAATAAGCAACTGCAAAGAAGGAGTGGGAACTAAAGGTCAATCTACACCAAGGACTTAAAACTGAGCTGAACTTCTGGCCAGGGTTTAAGCTGCAAAGCAGCACACCCTTGGAGTAAAGCAGCAAAATAAATGAAGTCACCGAAACAATCACACTCCCTGCATCTTTAAGGTCAGGATTTTCACACCACTCTCTCTCCTGTGTTTTGGTTTTCAGAGTCAGTTCTTCACAGGTACAGAGTCGCAAATCTGTGAGGGGGAAAAAAACCCAACAAAAACCAATAAAGCAGGGAAGTGACTTTTACTGTTGTCATTTTCCCTGTCTCCCAGCAACAAGCGTGTCTTCTCCACCTTGCTCCCCTTCAGCACCTCACAGCTGGCAGGGATCTGAGGAACAAACAAGGCTCCCTGCAGCGAGGGCTGCCTGGCAGGGCTGATGCTTCAGTCTAGCATGAGGACGATCTTTTCACCTGCAGAGGTGACAGCTCTTGGTTTATGTCTCACCATCAGCTCTCGTCCTCCATCTGCGAAGATTCCCAACCCCATTCCAGGGCTGAACAGATGGTGACAGTGTCTGGGCTGATGCCCAAGTGTCAACAAGGCAGCTTCTTGTTTCCACACAGACTTATCCCTGGGAAGTGGAAAAAACGCTCGTGATAAGACACTGCCACCTCACCCTGTCTGAACAGTCACACTAACTCCAGGACAACTTCTCTGGGTTTGTGTTGTTAATGTTCCTCCTCTTAGGCTGAGGGAGGGCTTCCCAGGGGGTGGATTTTGCTCCAAGAGACCTTTCTGTGCCTGTCTCTGGAGCGGAATTAGCAATTGGAGCCTCCTCCAGAGCTTATCTTTTTTTCAAATTAATACATGAATAATCAGCATAATTTCATGCCAATTGTTTTGTGTTTTGACACCACAGTTATTCCGTGTTCCTCTGCTACCCAACTCCTCTGTTCCTTATAATGGAATTGATTCAGTGCTAAACCATGACTTCCACATCCTCAGAATCATTCACACAACTGGTGTGACAGAGCTGGGCCCAGGCAGAAGCACGTCCTCAGAAGGATATAAAAGTCAAGCACAGTCAGTGTTTGAGGACTTTGAGGGCGAAGTTGTTGAGAAGAGGTTGTGGCTGGGTTTCTCTTGTGAGATGGCTCTGCAAGGATCCCATGAGTTTACCCACATGTGTGGCCAATCATGCCTGCCTGGGGACAGCAGAATCTGACACCTCAATAGATGTGTTTTCCTGACATTTTCATCATCAAACACTGACTTCAGCTTCCAGATGGCTTGGAATGCCTGCATGCTGGGGAAAATCCATTGCTCTGTACTGCCTCATGAAACCCATTCTGGAAACACATTGTGGGTGCCCATCCACTGCTTACTGGTCTTAGTGGTGATGGGGCACCAGAAAACTTTCTTTCAAAGCACTCATGAGGAGTTCATGCCACCCCTTTATCTATCCCAGGCAGGAGATAGGAAAATGTGCTCTCCATGCCATGAGATTTCCTCTAGAAAATTTCAGGACAAAAATCCACAGACAAGGGTACAAAAATGTCCCTCAGTAGTTTAAGTCCAACTCAAGGATCCCACTGTGGCCAAAGGCAAGATGAAGCTCTGTATCCCTGAGGGCAGACCTGTCTGATCTGCTGTTCATACTGCCACCAACCTCTGTGCCTCTGTGTGCCATCACAGACAAATTAAAACAGAAACTGTGAGCCAGTGCATTCAGTACACAATGTCTCTGGCAGTGTCTCAGCCAGATTCAGGATCCCTGGGGAGCTTGGGAGCACCAGCAAAGTTGTATTCAATGGAATTGTGATCCATGATGGATTTATCTAGGGGAGCAACAAGGATTTATGAATGATCACAAATATAGGACCATATCTGAGTTTGCTAACCCTGTTTCCATTCCAATGGCACATTGTGCCTGGATTCACAATCTCTCAGGCAAAGCAGGCTGGGCCCTGCTCATATCACACATGGGCTATCCCTATTAAATTCAAGGGAATCTCTTCTTTGCTGTCCAAGGATGCTGGATCAAGGATTCCTTACATGCAGGGCTCCCAGGAGGAGACCAAGGGCTGTGAGCCATGGAGGTCCTGTGGTAGCCCAGAGCCACTTACAGGCACCACAGGTCTCCTGACCCCTTCCCTCTGAGTGCAGAACAGCAGCAGAGTTGTTAAAGCACCAGCTGGGCTGGCAAAACAAATCTTTCCAATCTGCCTGCAAAACCAGAGAGGCACAAGATGACTCTTGACTTCCTCTTGGGAGCCACTCTGGGCTCTGGGGCACCTGGCATCCTCCCTCCCACAGGTTTGTGGGCATATCCTCAAGCTGTGTTTACAAAGGGATTTCAGGCTCCTTCAGGATAAGACGTTGCTATAGAAACAGCAGAAAGAAGACTGAGCTCACTGGGAGAGGGCCTGGACTCTATTGGCTTAAACAACAGGAAAGCCCATGAGGGGAATGCAATTGTCTGGAGACTGAGCAGGGAGCACAGCCTGTTTTAATGAACACATCCTCCTTTGGGGAAAAGGAGGAAACACAGCTCACTACAAGACCAAAAAGTTTCCAGTGCGAGAAGAATGTCCCCAATGCAGGGACCACCAAGAGACATTTTCCTTGAGCCTTGAGGTGGGCTCTGGAGCTCAACCACCCTGCCAGAAATCTTCTACCAGCACCACTGCTGTCATCACTGCGTGGTGCCTCTGCATGGCAGATGGGAGCATGACTGGTTCAGGAAATGCAGAGGACCAGAGGTGAGATGCAGATGGATAATTGAAACCTCTCACAACAGATGAGCTCTGAATAAACATGTAACAATCATTTAAAAGGTGACCAACTTGGATCCAGGTGTGAGCCATTTCAAAACGCAGGGTAAAAACCAAGAAAACAGAAAGTCAGCCCCAGGATCACATCTTTCAAAAGGAAGAATCTGACCGTGGAAGTCAAGCTAAGATATCTGGCTGCAGATCAATGCTTGCGCCTTTTCTTGTTTCCTCTTGCAGCCTCAGATAGGAGAGGGAATAGAAAAATACATACTGCACACACACACACACACACACACACAAAAACCAAACCAAAAACAAACACAAAAAACCAACCCACACCACCTGGAATAAAAACCTTCCAAAGAAAAACCTCTGTGCAAAGCTCAGCCAGGGCTCATCAGCAAAGGGCCATCATTAACTGCTGAAGTAGCAGGGCGTTTCCTTTTCCAAAGGCAGAGCTACCACACAGCCCTGAGAACACCTCTTCACACTCAGCCTGTGTCGAAACAAACCCAATCAGTGAGACACTGAGAATGAGTGTCCCTCCATGGATCCCTGCCGGGAGCTGATCTGATTACAGAGTGAGCTAGGGAGGGACCAGAAAGCACCCAGTGGGGGGTTGTGGAGAGGAAAGTCAGAGCAAAGTCTCACAGCTGAGAGCCTGTGAGCAATAAACTCCACTGGGTGCAAATAAGAGACACTGGGGGAGAGTCTGCCTTGAAAAAGCTGCAGCTCCACAGCTGCACCAGCCTCCAGTGAAGTGGTCAGCTGGGAACAGGAGAGCACAGATTGTGATTTCCACACTGGCCTGAGCAGCCTGAACAGCTGAGAACCCAAGGGAGGAAAGCTCCAGCCTTGTTAAAGCCTGGTGACCAGGAAGAGAATCTTTCTTCACCTGCAAGCCACACCACAAAGGCTGCAGAGCCAAGAAGCACACCCTGCATGGCTGGAGCCTTGGCATGGGCACAAGGGTGGAGGTGACATTTCCTCACCCTCATGAGCAGGCAGGGTCAGGCTAACAGCTGTTCCCTGAGGGCTCTGTCCCCAGCCAGGCTGTGAGGTCATCCCTCTTCCTGGCCTCATGACCATCTCTGATGTCAGCTCCAAGGAGATGCTTTTAGAATGGATTTGACCCCATGATGCACAGAAGCCAGCATGCCACCTTGAACACCCTGGCACTTCTTGTATGCTGTCACTTGTCTCTCGCCAGGACTGTTTCCAGAATTTGCCTTCCCCAACAGCTGGGTCACCTAAACCCTGCCAGAAGTCCTATTTCCCATCACCCAATTCAAAAAGGTGCTGACAGTGGGGTCTGGACTCAAACACAACTCCCAGGAGACGCCTAGGTCCCTTCAAAAGCTTTTGGATCCACTGCCTGGGACTAGTGCTTAGGATGAAGCCTCTCTGTTCCTGTGTTAGATACCCCAAACAGCAGGAAGAGCCTGGACCTGGGGACACTGACACTCCTGACAGTCAGGTGCCACCCCACAGTGCACGGTCCCTCCTGTCACTCTGCAAGCTGGGGGCCATCAAGAACCTTATGAGACAGGCACCAGAGGGAAAATGTGAAAAGTCATCTGCAAACCAGATGCAAATCTAATAATACTGCCAGTTCCCCAAAGGGAATGAGGAAGTGAAGCAACCTGGAACAACTGTCAAAATAATACACTCCCCAGTGTGGATGGGAATGGGTTTCTCACTAGGTGCCAGAGTCACTGGTTTAACCTTTCTGCTCACCCCTGTCGTCTCACTTTAAAGTAAAATGCTTATTTAACACCAAGGGGGAAAAAAAAGGAGCAGAAAACAGAATCAGAGCATCCCCTGGAAGTGGGGATGAAAGGACACTGGAGGACAGAAATAGACCTGAGAGAAAGGCAGGTGCTTTGGGGAGGAATTTGTGCTGTGCTCGGGGTCAGAACAGCCTCCCCTTGGCCAGATCCTGTTACAGGCAGCAGGATTTGGATATACACAGAGAAATACGCTGGTACAATGATGGTAACTGAGCAAATCCTGCTGGAGTCTGGCAGGAGCTTTTCCTACTGTTACTTCTGGAGTCTCAGACAAAGTCCCAGCCAACAGTCCCTTAAGTGGAGAAGAGACCCTGTAACACACTGAGAGACTTTGGTATGTCTGCACCACACTCATGTTTCTACTGATGCACCCACCCCTTCATTCATCTTTCAGCTCCTTTATTCCTACCCACATCTCTCTGATTTACACACCCATGCATTCAGAGCAGCACTGGAGCTGTTTGGCACAGAAACATCAAAACTCAGGGAAGATTCCTTTCTGAGCCAGGAGGAGCCATCCAGTCCCCAAACATTCAGGGAACAAGGCAGTCCAATTTCCCAAGTCCTGCATTTAGGAAAAACAGCTTTCCCAGAGGAGAAATCCATGTCAGGGCCCCTGGAGAAAATGTGTCTATGGCCTTCCCTAGGATCATCTGTCTGCAGGCCATGGGAGCATGATCCTGTTGTAATTAAGAATATTCTTCAATGCTAATGGCACCAACAGGACACAGATAGAAGAAGCTCTGTTATACTGACCCCAGTTCCCCAGGAGAATCTCTTGGCTGAGACCAGCTCAGGGTGCTTTTCACACAGGGGACAGTTTGGGAAGTTTTATTTGAGGAAAAAAAGAATTCAGTTTTGTATCAGGAGGAAGATAAAACACACTTGTTCTTTCAGCTCCCAGGGAGGAATAACCAGCTTTGGAGGTCCAGGTCCTGCTCTCAGGTGAGGGACACAACAGCACCTGTTTAACTGGCAAGAGTGGCTTAACTAGAGCTATATCAGGTAATGGGATAGAAGTAACCAAAAAAAGAGGAGGTGGAAGGACACTTAATCCCTTCAGTAAATAGTCACGCTAACATCTATATCTGTCCATTTGCTGATTCAATTCAGCTGGAAACAAAAGCAGACTGTGTGGCAGAAAGCACCAAGAGCTGGGAGGATCCTGAGGGAAAGCGAGCTGGGAGCAGGGGTGGAGGGAGCCCCAGCACCCCAACAGGAGGAGTAGAGCAGGTGCTGATGTCAGGTCCATTTACAACCCAGTTCAGACAAAGTGATAACTCAGGCTCAGAGAGACAAGCAAAAATAAATCTAAAGTAGCAAGGGGTGTTTCCAGATTTTTTTTTTTCATATCCTATTGCCTGCCAGAAATAAGAGTGAGGGAAGAAATCACTTCTTATCATACCTCCTCAGAGGTGCTGAGTAGGGTAATGAAATAGAAAATCTGTTTCCAAGGTACATTCAGCCCTGAAAGGTGAACGTATTTCCCTGGATGGTTGGAAAGGGAAAAAGAAATAAATTATGACTGCGGTCTCCCAAAGTCATGGCAAAAATTGAGGTATTCACAAAAAAAAAAAAAAAAAGAGGGGATATGTGGATATGTTACTGGAAGAATATCTTAATAGAACTGGTCATTCTGATATTTGCCTAGGGCACGCCATGGCAATGAGTAACTGGAGATTCACAGTAGCTTAGCCACTGTTTGAAACAAAACACTGGATTTGGGGATTCAGGGCAACACTTTCTGTCAGCTGCATTAAAAGCCAATGTTCAGATGCTCCCAGTGGGCCCCAGCTTGGACAGCCTGTATAGACAAAATACTCTGTTTATCTGCTGAGCATGGTACAAGCAGCAAGCACAGCATCTGACTGGCGGTATCCAGGGAACTTTGCCTTCACAGTCCTCTTGCCTCACACCTCACAGCTGAGGCTGTGGATTAGGGGAGCAGTGCAGACCCTGGGAACAGCACCTTGCACTGCACTGCAAGGAGAGTTCAGAACTGGAGCTTGGGGTGCAAGATCCTCAAAGCCACCCAGACCTGCAGACTGGAACAAAGCTCCCAAAGCAGCACTTGAAGATAAGGACGGTATTACTGAGCCCACATGGGAGTGAGTTAATCCCTGTCCTTTTGCTGGCTATGTAAAAAAGGTCCCAATAGCAGGAAACCAAGATATTAATGAGCAGATCTTTACACTCTGAAAATCCCCTCCTTCTACCCCTGTCCACAAAGAGGGCAGGGAGTCTCTGTACCCCAGCCCAGAAGCACTGCCTCCTCAGTGCTCAACCCCGCCCTCCTCACACAAACCTAGCCAAAATATATCCTTATTTGGGCCCCATCCAGCCCAGTTCCTGCCAATCTCTTCATAAGAAGAGTTCAAACAGCCTCTTTGAGCCCCTGTTGACTGCAGGGACACTGTGGGGCCTGTCCTCCTTGGACAGGTCTTCACCCTTTGGTGCTTCTCTCCCCTTTCACACCATATTGCAGGTTGCTCTCCTGATGAAACGTGCTGGAAAGCCCATCTGTCTGCCTGCAGGACAGGCAGCTCCTGACAGATGTGTTGCCAGTGTCCACACTTTTCCATCACTTTCCTGTCTGCCGCCGCCTCTTGGATATTAAAAATCACCTGGAGCAATGATTCCTCATTGCTCTGTGCTCCCTCCTCCAGTCTGTCACCCTGTAAGCCACTTGACAGGTGATTATTCGGTCACTGAAGCCAGGGAAGCCGGGCTGAAGGAAATTAGTGTCTCCTTAAATAGGCAGGCTGGCCAGTTTGGAGAGGGTTTCTCCCCGGACGAACAGGCTATTTTGGGATCGCACCACTAAGCTGCATTATGGCTTTGTGGGCAGACTGGCTCGGAGCAGCTGCCCTGCTGGCCTTTTGCACCCCCTGTTCCTCCCCTGAGGCCCTGCTCAGCCTGAGCCATGGCCCATGCCCACGGTTTTTCTGTGCCTCTTGGTCAGACTGGGCTCTTGTCCCTGCACGGTCACTGGCTCGGTGTCCCTCTTCCAGGAAATACCACTGTCCCCTCCGTTATATAAGATGAATAATAAACAGCTTAATTTCCTTGGACATACACTGTGTTGTTCTGATTAAGGCAATGCACTTTTTGGCTTTAGGAACTGATTTGTGCAGTGTTAGTCTCTGGTGGTCTGCCATCCCATCTGGAGACATCTCTGCTCCCTGGCTTAGGTTGAGTTTACAGCTGAGCAGAAGATCCCTAGATCAAAAGCAGAGTGGAGCCATCCCTGTGCATCATCATCTTCAAAACAGCCATTAGGAGCCATGCAGAGTCATGTCTCCCTCCAATTCTTTGCTTAATGACCCCTCCAAACGTTTCAGTGGGAGACAAATACTGATTATGCTTCTTACAAGCCCCTCTACATTCCTGGTTGTCCTTGCTTTGGGGTAGGGCACCATCTTCATCACCATCCCTCAGAAAACCAGTGGGATGAAAGTGAAAAGATTACTTATAACACTGTCCACAGGCTGATTAGATTCAAATTATCATTCCCTTTTGCATTCATTTTCCATCCATACTTATTATTTGGTAATTGGAGAACCAGCCTACACTTTTCACTAGCTGAACTTCCCTCTTCTTTGGGCTCCCATTTGCTGGGAGTGCCAGGCACAGCTTGAGGCATTTCCTCTCATTCTATCACTTTTTACTTTGAAAGAGAGATCCACCCACCTCACCCTCTTTCAGGAAAAAAAAAAATGAGGATATTTTGCATGGCATGAATGTTAGAGCCAGGGGTTGATTTTCCTGCTTACCAACACCAACCCATTCGTTTTCCTGAGACCAAACCTCCCAGGAACTTCTGGGAGATAACCTCTGTCCTTCAGCATGAGCATAAAGCAAAGCCTGGGCATGGTCAGAGCTCTGCAAGCCCCCTTTGAGCACTGTTTAATCCCTGCCCACCATGGCTCCTCTGCCAGGTGAACACTCTCCATGTCAAAGTTTAACCTGTCATGGCCCAGCTCCTGGAATCACTCGTGTGTCAGCTTCCCACCAAACATGCACAGAACACCTTCAACTGGGCCTTGAGTGATTTTGTGCTTTCCCTCATATCTGTATCTGGAGTATTTGTCTCCCTGCAGTCTTGTGAGCAGTTCAAAGGGAATTTGCTCTGGCTACAGGAGCTGCTCTGTGGATGGAGTCAGGGTAGATTTCTGCTCTCCCAGAGCTGCCACTTCTGCAAAAATATATTAAAACTTACATGAAAGTGAGCTTCTGATTCAAAAACCCTTTCTACACTGTGGTGTGTCACCAGAGTTCAGATCAAATGTGATCTGTTTTCAAGAGGAAAAGATGGCACTTTGGCTCATATTGCTGACCACACCAGGCTCCTCTTGGGTCAGGTGTCACTGAATTCTGCTCGTTCCCATGACCCAAATGGCTGCAAACTTTGCATTGTTTGTAAATGAAGGGAGACATTGGCACTGCAGCTGAAGCTTCTTGAACAACTGAGCTGAACATTTCCACAGCAGTCACAGCCAACAACCAGTTGCTTTTCACTCACCATCTGCCTGCTGCCAACCAAGGCAAAATGGAAACAAGCCCACCCCCATTCATCACCTTAGTAAAACTCATCACTTAACATCATCCCTGACACAAAGATCTCCTCATCCCCAGAGCTATGGTCTCCAGGCAAGCTGCAGGAGCAATGCTGTCAGCAGCAGCAGTGAGAGGTTTTGAAGTTGGGTGTGAGCTGGGCATCCAGGCATGAAGCACAGCAAGTCCCCTGAACTTGCTCTGTGTCACATCACTCCCCAATACTCTCAGCCTGCTTGAACCTGACAAGTTGGTTCCATTGTTTTCTGTGCTATTGGTTGTTTTCTTTTCTCATGGGCATTTCCCTGTTTGATGAAAATATTTTGCTCCTTTCCAAATGACCGGAGTTTCTGGAAATAATAATCTGTGTCCCAGACAGAAAAAGTAATAGCCGGGATTAAGGAACAGGGAAGGGAAAAAAAAACCAAGGTCATTCACAGTTTGATACTCTGACTTGCTTCTCCTCGGCTGTCTGCTTGTCATCCTCCTCCTGGCCTCCTGAGTTAGATAAACTTTGCCCTGCTGCTGCTATGCAGTCAAAAAAAAATCTTTATTTCCTCTGTCAAATTTGCCTTCTGAAAACTGGTAGAAATCAGCCAGGAAATCAGAGGGAATGGGAATAATCAGCACCGCTCTTCAGGCTGGGGAAATCAAGGCTCAGAAAACAGAAAGAGTTTCCAGTCATCACAGAGACTGTCAGTGGCAGAGAGGAAAAGGACCACGAGACTGTGTCCTTCTAACACCTTGGCTGTATCTCAGCCTCTAGAGACAGACTTTGAGCATAACATATTTCTCTGGCCCTTTTACAAAGCATTTGCCTGCCAGCAGCTCAGGGAGGGAGTCCCAGAGATGGACCCACAGCAGGGAAGCTGTGTGACAGCAGGACTGGTTTGCTGTCCTAAGGTATAGCCAGACCCTGGGGACAGGTTCCCCTCAGACAGGACACAGCCTTCCCTCTCCCCCTTCATTCCTGCTCTGATCTTCCCATTCATCTTCACTCTGCCTCTTCATCCCCAGATAATCCCATTACTTAAGCTGATGTCAGGCTTCTGCTAAGCACTGTCACCTCTGCCCTTGGCTGGGCTACAAAGCTGCCCCAAGCATGGGACACTCAGGAGGATGCTCATACTGGCATGGGCATTGCTGGAGTCAATCATTTGCCTTGTAAGCTTCCCTCTGGGACTGTGAGGGTTTGAATACATGACCTTGAGTTGTAACCTCCCAGAGAGATCCCAAAAATTTTGAAGAAATCGTCTGAAAACAGCCGATGAAATACAAAGCTCTGCTTCAAGGAGAAAGCCCTCTGGGGTCAGGGCAGTTTGGTCTCAGGTGAGGACCAGATTCATGAAGACCACTGTTTTCTAATGGAGCTGGGGTCCTGTGCCAGGTTTGTGGCTGTGAGCTCCTGGCCCACAAGCTGCAAGCTCCCATGCTGCCCACAGCCCCTCCCCAGCCAGCTGCACATTCCCAGGACAGTGCCAGTTCCCTGAGCAGCCCTGGAAGAGAAGAGGCACTACATAAAAGGCAAAAAGGGCTACAGGGGGAGAACATTAAAATGAAACATTTAGAGCTGCTTCTTTCTGTTGTGTCTTCCTCCACACTGTCAGCGTGGCCTTTCCTTGCTCAGCACTGTGGGGGTGACTGGCTCTGATCAATTGCCCTTTATTTCCATATTAAGTGAAGCAGTTGGGGGATGAATATCTCCTTCTGCCATGCAGCTCCGTGCATAATTTTTGCTAAAAGGTTGTTAACTTGCCCTTTTTTTTATTGTTATTATTATTATTTCCTCCTTCCAACGTCTTTGTTTTTACGTGCTATTTAGAGAACCATGGGAAAGAATTTTAAGAGTTATGAAATGTCAAATTATGCTAAATAGATTCTGCATGACCTTAGCAGAAAGCTGGCACGTTGACAGACCTGCTATACCACCCATTGTGCCCAATATCAAGTCAAAGTCCTATTTGAACCTCCTCCAGGAGTTCCACATGGAATTCCACCAGCTCAAGGAGTGGTCCCACCTGATATTCCCCAGCGGATATCCCAGTGCACTGCTAGGATCAGATGCTCAAGGAGCCAGAAACCTCCCTGCTGCAGTTACCCAGCTCTCCTGACACTCCAGCACAGGAGATCTGCACCAAACGCTGCTCTACAAACCTGATTTTAATCAGTCTGGTGTCTGTCCACATGCTGGGGTGGTGGGCTTTCCCTCCAGTGTTTGGCAGCTTCCCTCTGTGGAAAGAGCCTCATCTTGTACCACCCCATGGCAGAGCAGTGCAGGGCAGCACAGAGCTCCTCCTGCCACTGCTTCTGGGGGAGATCCCTTCACTGCCATCTCCCTGGAAAGCTCAGGGAGGCTGTGGAAAACAAAATTCTGCCCCTTGGCATGCCTGAGCGCTCTCCCTCATCAAGGAAGGCTCAGCATTCAGATGAGCTGTGTGTTTACAGCTGCCACGCTGGCCCCGAGAGCCGCACTGCTCACGCTTGGACAGCTACGACAAAAGGTCACCAGCACGGGGACTCTGCACTCCCTGAGCATGAGCCTGGCAGGGAGCTGGACAGCCCCTCCAGGGGAAGGGCAAGACAGGCTTTTATCTCTTGTTCCCACAGAGGAAACAGCAACAGCAACCTCAGAGACCCAGGTTAGGAACCTTTCAGGGGGTACCACGGTTTCTTCCGCATACCTGCCTGCCACGCTGGGAGATGTCACCTGCCAGCAGAGCAGCTGAAAGAGATGTGTGCACAGGCTTCATTCAGGTCACCTCTGAGTGTCTTTGCTTGCAAGGCAAGAGCCAGCTGAGAGCTGCTGTTCTTACTTAGCTGGAAGAGAGGGAGCTTTACTGAGCCCAGCAACAGGCAAAGACGCAAAGGCACAAGGCTTTCTTCCACGTACTAGTGCTAAGAGCAGCCTGGGAAAAGGGTTTACCTCACAAAGCTCCTGGAGATTTCTTTTTCCTCTCCTGTTCCATCTGAAGATCAAAATCATAAGCTCCTGTGAAACTAAACAGAAATAAAGCCACCTGGTTTGGGTCAATTAAAATATTTTGTTTCGGTAGCTTCTGAACATGCTGTTAATAATCAGCCTTAATTGCAGAACAAGGGCGTTTCAAATTAGAAAACAAAAAATCTTGGTTGTCAAAGGGGGACTTTTCAAGAACTTGAGGGCTCTTTTTTAAACCAAGACATTTGTCAAAGCTGTTCTTTTTTTACCCAAAAAAAAAAGAAGTTTCCACTTCAATAGATCTTCTACCTTTTAGACATAAACAGAGTCAAGGAGAGAGAAATGTAAGGCCCAAAGCTGGTTGGAAGCCAAGGTCATAACCAAGGTCACTCACTAAATCACCATCACATCAAAGGCTTGAAACTGTAGGATGAGTTCTGTATTCCTCACTGGCATCTGCTGTTGCCTTTTATAACACCAGGATTTCACTAATGGCTTAAAATCTCCAGCCCATCTTTCATACTCAGGCATTACATGGAAGCTACATTACCTCCTTGGGAGATTAATGGGACCCTCTTGCACAGGAACTGGTGGTTCCCTCATCACCCACACTGCTGATCCAGCATGTTTTGTGACCACTCTGCCTGGGCAGCTTGGATGTGACTGCAGTGGTAAATAACCACCTCTGCTTTGTGTGCAAGAGACCCCACTCAACACTGGCTTAATTGCTAAGGCAGAGCAGAAGATGATGTTGCTCTTCACAGCAGCAGCTTGGAACCCCAAGAACCACGTTTGCAAATGATGCTTTGTCACCTGAGTTATTGCCAGTGACTTTGGGCATTGTCAGGTTCCCAAGCAAGCAGCAGATCTGTGTTCACCAAGGAACAGGAGAGAGGCTGGAAGGCAGCAGTGGCAGAAAGAAGTGGGCATCTCTGAGGGCTCCACAAAGGCAGTGCTGACAAGAGCACAGGCAGGAAATAGCTCCCAGTGTGTTGTACACAAGCACACTTCCACACAAGGGTTAGCAGAGAAAAAAAAAGGAAAGTTGGCTCCATGGAGCCGCCACTTCCCCATTCCAGTATTGGGAAAACAGCCTCAAAAAGACATGTTAAGGAGGAAGGGATCTAGTAAAACAACAAAAAGAGATTTTTAGAATTCCTAGAAATCTATTCCTAGAAAATCCTATTAAGTGAAAAAATTCCTAGAAAGGAATTCCAGAAAACAATTTTTTTTTCTATAAAGAGTTCTAGAAGAAACTGAGAAAATATTTGCAAAGTTCCTGATAAGTACTCGAGGACATTTCCAGAAAGCAAAACAAGAAATGGCTTGAAAACAACACTGACACAGAAAAGCAAAGGGGAGATTTCTGGCAAGCAATGTGGAAGATTCTGGGAAGAAATGTAAGAAATCCTGGAAAGTAATATGAGAATTTCTAGAAATCATAAGGAGATATTCCTTGGAAGGGACCCCAAAAAAATCCTTGGAATCATCCTGATAAAACTCAAAAGAAATCAAAGGAGAAATTTCAGGAAAATGAAAATTATTGGAAAACATCCTGAGACATTTCTGGGAAGCAGAGAAGAAATTTCTGGAAAGTAACTCCTGTGGTAAAATGTCTAGAAAACATCAGGGAAGTTCTAAAGTCAAACATGAAATTCCTGGAAAGCAGCTGGAGAGAATCTTAGAACACTAGGAGAAAGTTCCTGGAAAACAACCTGAGAACTTTCCAGAAAGCAACATGGAGCTCCTTAGAAAGAAAACTTGGAGAAAAACTAGGGAAACACTGGAAAAT
Organism: Cisticola juncidis; assembly: GCA_013400215.1. Taxonomy (NCBI): domain Eukaryota; kingdom Metazoa; phylum Chordata; class Aves; order Passeriformes; family Cisticolidae; genus Cisticola; species Cisticola juncidis. Next base: position 135,100 of record VXBR01006389.1, on the reverse strand, counting down.
TCAGTGAAAACTTATGATATGTTCCCAAAAAGCACTGCAGAACATTCAGAAAAAAAAATCAGAAATTCCTAGGAAGAAAAAAAATTCTTTTGAAATTGCTTCAAAATTGCTAGACATCAATGCAACATTCCTGGGAAGAACCCAGGATAATGCCAAGAATGGAAAAGGAGATTCCTACAGAATACTGGGAATGTTGCTGGAAAGCAGTGACGATGCTGATTTTGAAGGGGAAGAACAGGTGAGGGTGGCAGCAGAGCTGGAGAGGGGGCCAGGGGAGTTTGAGAAAGGTGTGATATCCCCATGATCCCAAGAGTGCTGAAGGTGAAAGGCAGAGGAGCAGCACAACCTCAGGAGGGTCCAGCTCAGTGCTGGGATGGCAGGAGACCAGGAATGTCACCTCAGAGACCAAGGCTCACATTTGAAGGCACACAAGGTCACATTAAGTCTGCCCACATGGGCCTGATCCACATTGATCTAGTCTGTTCCTGGAAATCTCCAGTAATGAATAAAAGCCCTTTTCCATGTTAAGGCATCTCTATATTTACCTTCCCATACTTCTGGAAGGGCTTTCTTTGGGCCTCAGTCTCTGAACCTCCTGTTTGCCTGTCCCGTCAGGCACTGACAAAAGTGTGTTCCTAAGGCCACAGGATAATTTGAGAGGAAAGGGAGCTTAGGAGGTCTTTTAGGTCCAACTTCATGCCCAAAGCAAGGTCAGCTCTGAGGTGAGACCAGGTTGTTCAGGGCTTTGTCTGCTTGGGGCTTAAAATCCTCCCCAGACTGAGACTGCACAGCCCTTCTGGGCACCTGTCCCACTGCTTGACTACCCTCACACGAAAGGAGGGCATGTGTTGTATAAGGAGGATGTATATATAACCTAAGGAGGATGTATAAGGATATAACCTAAGGATGTAATAACCAGCCTGAACCTCTCCTGTTCCACAGGATGGCCATTGCTGCTCATTCTCCTGCTGTGTTCCACTGCAAAGAGCCCAAATTTGACTTCCCCATCTATTCCTTGCAAAAGCCTCCTGAGCACATCCATGGCTGCTACACTGCCCAGACAGCCCTCCCTTCTTCTCTGACAGATGATGGGCCCATCTGCCCAACTCCCTTAAGACCAACTTTGTTTTTCCCCCATGGCTTCTTCAGAAGCTGTTTTTCAGGCCATTTCTGCTCAGGAAGAAGAAGAGATCACAGAGGAATTGGTGACATCACTTCTATGATGTTCCTCTCCCCAGCTGACTCAGCTGTCTGAGAGAGAGCCTAGCAATTATCTCCACTAGGCCTCTGCTCATTTGATTGACTTGCCTTTGCTTTCATGCCTGGCACTTCAGACATCGGGGACAGCAAGGCAGGGGGAGAATTTTCCTAATGGAATGAAACAAGGGCTCCAAAAATTACAGCTGCCTCATCTGGAAAGCAGAGCATGTCTCAGCCTCCCCACTCTGCTCAGCCTCCAGGTTATCACCCACATGCCCAGGCTCAACTGCACCAACAGTAATCATTTGTGAACAATTAATTGTGGAAGTGGAAGAGGTAGCACCCACATCACTCACTGAAAGGTAGCATGGAATATTACCTGAGAAAGTGAAATCCACTCTTGGAGGTTCCTGTTAGCTGTGGAGAGGGATGTGACACATCCTCGAAAGCCTGAGCTCCTACTTCTGCCACTGACTCCAGGCAAGTCCTTTAACTGGTTTGTGCCTCAGTTTCTCCATTGTTTCACCTGGCAATGGCTCCCACTGTGCAGGAGGAAAGTATCCAGCACAAGAGCCCCCCAAATAAAACAGGCCTGGTTCTGGTCACTGGCCATGGTACAGCCCACAGCCGAGGGTCAAGCCAAAAGCTCTCCTCAGAGCCAGGTGATTTCATCCATATTGCCCCATGGAACAGGTCCTGGCCTGCCTGTCCCCAGTCAGTGGCCACAGGGTGTTAACTGGGAATGTGCTAATGGTGGAAGAGGGCACAACACTGAGGGACAGTGCCCTGGCTCTCCCCGGCCTGTGTAGGTACGGCCACCACGGCCCCTCTGGGCAGTCTGCACACCCTGGGGGGAAAAGGAGATTCCTTTCTGTCCCCACTGCTCAGCTGCAGCTCAAGTTGCATGTGTCCAGCCTGGGCTCAGGAAGAGAGGAGCTGAAAGCAGCTCTGAGGGAAATGGTTTCAGCATGGCTGTGTTCAGCCTCTCCCACACCACCTGGGCATCTCTGTGGGGTGGTGGCTGCTCTCCAAGGGAATTCCTGCTCCTGCAGAGTGTGGGCACTGCCTATGAGATGACAGCTGCTGCTGGGGCAGAGCCACACACCCACATGCTGTCTGAATAATGAAAACAAAAATGCCTCGCTCCCACTGGATGCTGTTTTATTGCCTGACTGGTGGTTGCTGCCATGTGAGTCACTTCCAGGGGAGACCACAAGGCACTTCTGTTGCAAAAAGAAGAAATGATGTGGAGCCTGAGCTGCTGTGCACTTTGGAAAGCAGATCAATACATGATCAGCAGATCAATCACTGTCTTGGGCGAGGGAATTCTGGCTGGAAAGGCTCTCCTGCTTTTCTGGGTCATTTGTAGAGCCCCCTATTCTAAAGCAGGGCCTCCATCTAACAACAGCGCTCTACTTGATTAATGCTGATTAGCCCTGCTTTGCTTGGTACGTTGATTAAAAAGCAAGGTTCATTTCCCAGGTTTCCTTCCCAATCACATTCCCTAATTTCTTTTGGCACTGCCACAACCTCTTAATTCTTCAGTCCTTCAAGAAGCTCATCAGACAAGGACAGTGCTGAGGCAGTAACAGGCAAAGGTCAGATGTGGGTTATATCCAAAGGGAATATCTCCAGGCTCTCTCCTGAGCTGTGGTACTCTATGTAGTGGGCTGGCTAGTGGCATTGTCACCTTAAAATGTTGCTCGTGACAACTGTGAAGGCAGATAAAAATCTGTCACCACTCAGGATGTTCCTACATACTGTTCTCCTCAGACATACCTGTTTGATTCCCAGCAGTTGTAGAAGCAAAGGGCCCCATGTTGCCATTTCTTCAAATTATCAGCGAAATTGCTGTAGAAATGTCTTTATGGCTTAGCCCAATGGCCAAACCTGCTTGTTCAGTGCCTGCAGCAGTTGCAAAGAAATCAAGGGAAACAGAGCACCTACAAAGTGTTCTTGGCCCACTTTTCCCATCTTTGGTGGTCTGTGGTTTAAGGGTCTTCATCAGTTCAAAGCCACTCAGCTTATGGGGTTTAACATCCACCAATGCATTGTCAGTCACACTCCATGGAAATGCAAAAGGGACTTGCTTCTGTCTGTATCAAATCTGCTGCTTGCCTGCTTTCGGAAACACCTATTTATGAGGAAAGAGCAGCAATCCTTCTCTCACAACTGTTACTCTCCATGATATGAGAGGTCTCTGTTGCTGTCCCTTTAGGCACCTCTTCTTCTAGCCAGGGGGTCCTCCCCTCACACAGAACCAATTTTGCAGTTTATTGGAAGTTGTTTCAATAAACAACCAGGGCTGAAGAAAACAAATGTCCCATTACTGCCTCTTTCACAATAAGAAAGTGGAAATCCAGAGTATTTTTAAAACACAACCAAGTAAATAACAATTTGAAGCAGAGAGCAATGAGTTAATGTGACATCTGAATATTCACTGCTATTAAGATGAAGACTTGCCTCCTTCAGCTCTTATGTAAATAGAACTCATCTGCGATGCAGATTTTATTAATTAACTGGCAAATCGAGAAAACCCCAATAGGCATTAATTGAACTTCGTGTTGATGATAGATGAGGAGGCACTCACAGGCCATCCGCTGTGTCTGCACAGTCACTCCTGGATCTGCTGCCATCCCTACCCATCCTCACAGCAGAGGGGCTGCCCCATCCTGGGCAAAATTAAGAATATCTGAGGGGCAAACGCCTGGAGCTGATGGGATGCCTGGAGCTGAGGAGATACCTGGCACATATTCCTGCTGAAGCACCCCCTGGCTCATCACGTTGTTTTTGTTCATATTTTCTGCAGCTCCCAGACACTCTCAGGAGGCAGGCACTAGCTGCTGAAGCTCCAGCAGAAGTGAGGATGCTCATAGCTTTGAGGGGACATAATCACCCCTAATATGAAGAGGGGACACTTGTTAATGCTGTGGAGGGCTGGGCTGCTCAGATGTCCCCAGGGCTCCAAGGTAACCTGGGGAATGTGAGATTTCCCCGTACACAGGGATGGAATATCCCAGTGATAATATGCCCTATAGAAACATACCCCAAACCAAGACCTGAGGTGAAGCACAGGCCAGTCAGATTTATGTGTCCCAGTGGTGACTCCCTGCTGGGTGACATGGATAGTGGCAGAGCAGCCTGTGTGTGGAAGAGGCAGCCCTAAAGCCCTGCAGGAGCACCATGTGCCCTTCTCCATCGAGGCAGCACGTGGCAGAGCCCAGCAGGAAGGAGATTAAGGCATTATTGATGTAGGTGGAGAAGGGATGAATGAAACAACCCCCTGCATGGGTGCTTTGCAGTTCTTGGAGGGGAACTAATTTTGCTTTTATTTTGCTAGAGACACAGCAAGGCAGCAGCAAGGAGCCCACCCTCAGAGCTGCCGGAGCCTGGGCTCTTCTCAGCGCGGGAAGAGGAAGTGGCATTTGAAGCACTGAGACGCGAGAAGAGTTTCATTATTGCTCTGGATGGCCCCTTCATTAGAGGAAAATACAGTATTTAATGAAGGGGAAAGAAAACTGGAGCTCCCTGCTGTGTCCAGAAAGATGTCTCTTTTCAGCTTTTCTTCTTTCCCTTTATTTACGGGAATGAGGCAGGCTGGACCTATCCTTCCTGTAGCAGCCCATCTCTGGGTCTTACAAGGGATGCTCCATGGCACCCCAAGTGAATATCTCTTCCAGACAGGGACCCACAAGCACAGTCCCTGCTGGACTCCCCAGTTTTGGGATAACTCCCTGTGCCCACACCCAGGTGGGCAGAGGCTGCTTGTCGTGGGTGCAGATATGAGATACCAAGATCTACCCCCCCCTCCAACCACACCACACCCCCCAGGAGCTCTAAATCAGAAATTCAGTGCCATTAAGGAGAAACTGAGGCACAGGGGGTGTGTTACACACTCCTATGAAGACCATGCTTGATTAAAAGGCACAGGGAATGCTCTCCCCATGGCTTCCTTGCAAAGTGTGTTCAGATTACCAGGGAAGGACTTGGTTTCTCATGACTGACTTAACAAACCCAACATGGGATTCACACATCAAGCTAATTCTTCCCAGCTGGCACCAATTATGTGCCAAGGTAGTTTTGATCTCTCAATTACACCCCATGAAGTTTTCAGCATGGAAAAGCAGAATATCTTTTCTTTCTCTTTCTCCTCTTCTAATAATTGGGGTTTTTTTACAGCAACATGTCAACAGACATCAGGAGTAGAACCGGCTCACATTCCCTTTGCTGGGACAACTCTGGCTCTGCTAGGAATTGAGATAAAAGGAAGCTTGCTTTCATCCCAGCATAAGCAGGCAAGAAGTGGAGCATGAACAGAGAGAAGACAAGCAGAGAAACGAGCACTGTGATTTTATTCTGAGTCTCTGCACCTAAAGCTGTCCTTAATCACCACTCATGACTCATAGCCATTTCTTTCACTGGGAGCTCCAGACAGGGTAATTTGGTTTCAGAGGCTCAGAGGCACATTGGCTGCAAGGGACCTCTGGATGTCTCCCATTCAACCACTCACAATTTGCCCTCAGAATTTTCTTTGGTTCCTTCATGACCTGTCCTGCTCCCAAAGTGATGAGTTTTGAATGTGTCCCGAAGTGAGAAAGCTGCCTGCAGCAGAGAAGGTGCTGGAGGAAGAAGAGTAGTTTCAACAGTTGCCTCCTCTCTTGGCTGCTCTGGAAAAATTCCCAGTCCCCTCCACTAAGTCAGCTGTGCCAGGAGATGGACTCTGGGACCTGTGTGGGTCAAGGTTCCTGAAAGACAGAGGAAGGAGGAGGGGATCCATAGGATCTCAGGAGACTGAGAAAAACAAAAGGACAGGGGACACAGCTTGCACGAAGCAGTGAGGTTCAGGATAAGGTCAGGAGCTGGAGAGGGACTGTGTGTGTGAAGGCTGGATAACCACAGACTCGGACCATCAAACCCAGCCATCATCTGACATTAATCATTTTTCCTGCTTGATTCTCAGATGCAGCTGGAAGCTGAACTGAGGTTTGACTTGAGCCAGGATCAGAATCTGCCTGCTCTGCCTGGTTCAGAGACAAACTCCTTTATCCTGGGCCTTTCTGCATTATTTACAGAGACCATGACCCCTTTTCAGTTCCATCACCAGGATATTCCAGTGGTTTCCAAGCAAAGGATAAAATTTCCCATAAATTACACTTCCGGCAAGCATCTCTGCTAATTAAAGATTATGAAATGAATTTACCATTGCGTCAATTAAAATCCATTCACAGCTAATACCTTCCTCTTTTTCAACGTCATTTATTTATTGAGGGTGGGGAAGGAAGGAACCGCGCTCGGACTCTCCAGAAGTTCTCTGGATTTGGAACAGACTTGGCTCTGCCTCGTTACATGGAATAGGTCCCTGGAGAATGCAGACTGATTGCAATCTAATTTATGGCATTCATCAACATATGAATTAATGCTGGGGTCTCAGACATGAGATCTCTCTATTTGCCTCTCCCTCCTCGCACAGGCTCAGCAGCTCAGTTCCACTGCCATGCTTCCTTCCCTCCCAGTACTGCTACTTCACTGCATTAAAAAAACAGCCTTGGTTTTGGTTAGGAAAGCTTGTTTATCATGAACAAACTGGGCATCTCACCTAAATTTGGGGGAACTGAAGTCAACTGAAACCAAGGAGAATTTAATCCCTGTTTTGAATGAGTTTGGGCTCTGGTGCTCAACTGTCGTGCACCTCAGCCTCCCCATCTGTGACACAGGGACGCTGTTCCCAGCCTTCCTCTGAAAGCCACAGGGAGAATAAAAATACACTTGTGCTTTGGAGCCCTGCAGAGAAGTTTGCAGAGGGCTTTTGTGTGTTTTACTATTGCTTTTCTGTATTATTCTTGGCTTTGACCTTGGACCGAGCTGAACCAAAGAATAATCAAACAAAGCACTTACATTTCAGGTGCATGTTGGACACTTGTTAAAGAAAGCCTAAAATTGCAAAGTCTTCTGGTAGCAGCCATTAACCCATGTGGTGACTGGAAGCCCTGGAGGTGCTGGCAGGGTTATAAATCATGCAAGTGGTGGATGAAGGGCTGCTCTCTGCCAAGAGGCTGGCACAGACAAAACACGACAGCAAAACAAATCTGAGGACAGAAAGTCGGTGTGCAGGAGGCCTCGGGGCAGGGAAGGCAGGTCAGGGAACAGGAGGAGATGTGCAGAGGAGCAGGGTGCTGTTCAGCTATTCAGCTCTTGAAAGGGAGGAATTCTGCTTCCTTGGCATGAGCAAGCAGTAGTTGCACAGGGTAACTGAAAGCAGGAATAATTTAGGATGGGAATTATAGGATGTCTGTCTGCTGGGGTCAGGCTTCCTTTCCTTGGGGCACAACTCCACAGACAGACCTGGTTTTGAGACAGAAACCTCAGCATTTGGGCTCTCTCACATTCAGATCCCAAGGTCACCTTCAGCAGAGTTCAGTTCTGGAGAAAAGGTTTGGAATATCATGTCATGTCATGTCATGTCATGTCATGTCAATGTCATTGAAGCTCAGCATCACCATGGACTGCTGTTCCATCACTCACCTGCCCTTCTCAAATTGTCTAAATGTGCATGGACTCAGTGGATGTGGCTTAGTTTTTTGCTCTTCTCTCTGATGAAAGAAATAAAGCATGTAAAGTAATTTTAGACTTATCTATAGATCGCTCTGTCAATCAAGAGCATCAAAGAGTGTTCCAGGGAGGAAGGAAACATCCCTGTGCTTTATGGAACAGAGGAGATGTGGATTCCCATTGCAGTGAAGACTCAAGCTGGATTCACCAGGAAAACCCATAACTCAGCACTGAAGAACAGGAACCAACGGCAAAGCTCCTCACTGATGGGAAACCTCCTTCATCTGGGGAACAGCAGGTTCAGCCAGAAGAACACACAATGCAAACAAAATTTTAAAACCCAAGAGCTTTGGTGACCTGTGGACAATTTCATGTAGCATTAGCAGACATTTAATACCTTCCTAGCAGTAAAGTCAAGAGTTTTGGGTTTTGGTTTTTTTTTCAGGAGTCAAAGGATTCTGTCTCCTTGTGGTTAACAGCCTATGCCAAAAAAAAAAAAAAAAAAATTCCTGCCCTGCTCATTAGGAGTGTCACCTTCACTCTTAATTTCAGACTTTACCTGGGAATTCAACTCAAACTTCAAGTGAACATATCCCTGGCTAAATCACTCTTTGGTAGCAGTAGGCAGGCAGATTGGCAAAAAAAACCCAAAAAAACAAAATAACCACAACAGCCAACATGCAGCATTTCCATCACAAATAAAAAGATGGAGGGGATGCAATCCCACCTCTGGTTGCACATGAGTTAAAAGTGGTTTCCATACTTGTTGAAAACATTTTTTTCTTTTCCTGGTTCTGCTCCTGAGTTTATCCTGTCCCAAAGTAATCAAGCGTTTTGCTGCCACTGCCAATCACAGCTGCCTGCTGCTGACAAGAGAAGCGCTGCTGCTGGAGCTGGAGCACCACGGGATGCTCGAGGCAATGCCCCTGCTGGGATGCAGCAGAACTCAGTCCAGACTGGAGCTGTCTCATGCTCCTGTCACTCAGTCCAGGGCTCCTACAGTTCACCAGGAGTTGGCTGACCTTGCCAGACCTGAAGGGAGAAAAGGGATGCTCTCACCCGTTGTCAGCCTTCCATCCAGGAGGGCTTTGCCCACTTCTTTCCTCCATTCCAGCACCCACAGTAGCTGGATGCTCCCATCAGGGATCCACCATGGGCACACATTGCTTTGGAGCACAGGAAAAGGTGTGTTGCCCACTCTCACTCTGGACACAGGTAAATATTCTAGTCCCCCTCTGCCATCAGTTCCTTTAATGTGTGTGCCTGTTGTGGCAGGGATGGCCAGGATGTGGCCTCAGGGGCTGTTTTCCTACCTGTGAGGTTGGGCTCAGTCTGCAGACACAGTTACAATCTGAGCAGGCAGCAACATAGGGCTCAGGCATGCAATGAATGCACTGTGAGATGCTGAATGAGTGCCTGGGAAACAGCAGGTGAGGGTTCTGAAAGGTGCTGGGGAAAGGGCACGGCGGGAGCACAATCTGCAATGCAGAAGAGAGAGCTGCATCACCTCTCGTGTGAGGTGGCACATTAATCAGGAGTCACAGAGTGCATTTGTAACCTGCCTGGCAACCCAGCAGCGCTTCTCAACCCTACCCAGCTCTCTCTGCACACCTGGAAAACCAGCATAACTTTACATGTCACTCGTTAGAAACAGGTCCTGCTCTGGGAGGAGAAAAGAGTGGAGTTGGTGAGGAATGGGCAGCAGAGCCCCTCCTGGGTGTGTCTGTGGGGAATGAGGACTGGTATCTGGGGAGGTCTCTGCTCCTGTACCTCTGCCTTCAGTGAGGGGGATATTTCAGGGAAGGAGGTAAGTTTTCCTGTTTGCCTTGCTCAATTCCTTCACCTCTTCCTTTCCTCTACCATTGTTGGCACTTAAAGTTTCCTCCTGAAGCCCAGATATCAGCAGGTGCACAGGCACATCAGTCCTGCCCTTTCAAGCTCTCTGGAAGCTCCAACAGGTTTGCATCCATACAGTTTTTTCTCCATTTTGCTAGAAAGAAACAGAAGGTGAGGGGGTTTCTTTTGGATCTACAAACCCAGCTTAGATGGCAGAGAAGATAGAAAAGGTAGAGACTGCCAGCTTCTCCCTCCAGATCCTCTGAAAGGCTTTGGGAGGTGTCAGATGCACACAGCCTGGCTCACCATCTCACTGGATTTCAGGACAGCAAAGCTGTGAGTGGAAAGAGACGTGGGAAAACAGTACTTTCCCACCTACTGGGATAAGGCCTTCCTGTTCTGCTTTGTGTCAGTCTTACCCACACATAACCCCTATAAATGCTTTTCAGCTATTTTTGCCTATTTTCTGGCCCAGCAGCACTTTCTAGAGATGCAAACAAAACATGTAATTCATTCTTCCCACCTCATCTCCACTGCAACTATTCCTGTTGCCCTGGATTTGTTTATTTGGAAAACGTTTCCCTTTCTTTCATGAAGCAAGCTTTTCATGCTGGATAATTTTGTGCTTGCCTTCAGCCTCTCAAGTCTTTTGAATAAGCCAAGCTGTCCATGAGATGGTGCCACACGCAGAGTTAAAACCCTACTTTGCTTACCAGAGACAGCAGATAGGGAACAGTCTTCCTAGGAACTGCATTTAATATGGCATATTTATTATGTCTATTATTATTATAATCTGGACTTCTTCAGCTTTGGGTACATCAATAATACAGCATCAAAAAAAAAAGTTTTTAAAAAGGTATTTTTATAGATAGATAGATAAAGATAGCTCACTCTGATTCATCTGCTAAAAATTGCTGCTGTTCCTTGTTTGTTTGTTTTGTTCAAGCAGAAATCGCTGGGCAAGATGAATGCCAGGAATGGGAATACAGGATCAGCCTAAATTTCACAACTTCTTGTCATGCTGGAAGGTTCCTGTCAAAACTTTGGTACAGGTCTGGAATTCGCTTAGAAATGAAGATTCTCCTCCGGGGTGTAGTGCAGCAGCCGAGCACAGCCAGGCAGGGAGGCAGGGAAGAGCACCTGGGCTGTCCAGGGATGAGTGAAGGTCAGCATGCCTGGTCCAGGGGAAGGAACAGGGAATGGAACAGGAGCTGTGCACCCCCCACAAACCAGGAATGTCACCCTGCACAGCTAAAATTTGAGTGCTTTGAAGGGCTCCTGTGATGACTGTTTTACCTTGTGCCACATGAGGGTGTAAATCAGTGTATCTGTTCTTCTGACCAGGTGCAGTGGTTTGTCTGGTTTGGAGTCAGCAGCCAGTGCAGAAAAGAGGCACAAAAAACCCTTCAGGCTGTAAAAACGCCCCTGGGGCAGACAAATGTCTCACTCAAAAGTACAGATGGAGGTATTGCTGCTGGAGCTGCACCTCCTGACTACATTTTTGGCCAACTTTTGCACAGCTCTGAGCCAGGGAGAGACACAAAGCCTTCCCAAGCCCAGCACAGTGCACAGCAACAAACTCCAGCTCTGCTCTCCACCCACACAGCTCTGTTTGCACCTGACAGGTGTTGCCACATCCACAGCCTGTGGCCTTCTTGTCCCTCACATGTCACACCAGAGGACACACAGCAAGCAGTGGAGCCAGGAGCAGCATCACATCTCAAGATAAGGTGTAGAACCTGGGCTTCACCTTCCACAGAGATCCTGGGCTCTGGTCCCAGCCACAGGCAGGAATCCAGACTGTCTGCTCTAGGCATTGCTAGTGATGTGTCAGAGTGATTCTTCAGCTTTGCATGGACACAACCATTACCAAAGTTGTGTCCCAGTGGTCAGCTGGATCCTGCCTTGGTGGAAATAAAATGCCAGTGCTTTGACTGTAGCTTCACAGAGGGTAAACCATCAAATAAAAATGCTAAGGAAATAGCTGTAACAAACACTTAACATCCATCATGAGGGACAAGATCTGTCTTGACCCACTAAAACATTATTTGTTCTTCTTCCCAGGGGCCAAAACACCGCTCCTCTGCATGAGATATATGTGTCATTGGATATGTGTGTATCTCTAAATTTAATTTGTCCAATTGCATTAGGACAAGCAGCTAATTCCAAAATTCATTTTGTTCCCATAATCAACCCCTCTGCCAAATGGCATTTGGGTGGAATGGTGGAGATTGTGATTTTTATTTAAAGTGATTTATTGAAATCATTAGCAATGTTCCCTAAGTGGAATCCATGGCAATCCTTTTAATCTTCCCCCATCACAGTAAATGCAAACATTTTTTTTAATAACAGAGAGATTGAAATATAGGGTTATTAAAATCCACACTTGTATATTTCTCCATGCTCTCTCCCTCTGTAATGGGTTGGAAACCATAATTGTGGAAATAAAGGCTCCCTTTCAGACCAGAGATGCAGCGAGTGTATAATGAACAGTTAAGCATCTATTTAGTCACTTTGAATTGATAAGGGTGTTAATGAAAATGAAAGGAGACAACTTTATTTCCGCTGCAGGGAAATATAAATGGTGGGGGAGTATCCTTTTGGCATTGCCCTAAGCCCCTTTAATGGAGTCAGTATCTGCAGCAGAACTCAGAGCTTCCCCAAGTGCTTTGCCAGCCTCTTCCCACAGGTTCTCAGTGGAGATTTAGGAAACTGAGGGGGTTTGCCCTGTGTCCCACTGGAGTGAGGTCTGGGCTGTTGTCACCAGCTGTCCCCAAGCACACAGAAAGCTGCCCCTGTTGCCCTCAGCGCTGATTAATCTCCTCAGGTGCATACAGCTTTACAAACCCTTTGCCTCAAATCACTCAGCTCCATCCCCCCTGGGAATAAAGGGGTACAACACGGTGGGAGCCTGCCTGGGACAGTCACAGCCAAAGCCAGGCACAGGGACCGGCCAGCCTGGACCAGATGCTCTCCTGTTCCCTCAGGTTGATGCATTGGTGTCATGGCAACAGCTAACACCAAACAGCTCTGGTGAAAGTACAGCTTGGGAGCAGCTTTGGTCCACAGCGAGCAGGGGCCATGTCCTGGGGGATGTTCTTTCCTCCTAAGAACCCCAGGCAAAGGATGTGCCTCTGAGCAGAGCAAAGCCAGACTGCACTATGCCACCTGCACAGAGCCCAAAACTCCCTTCACATTGAAGAGTTCTTATAAAAAAATAACCTTGCCATATTTTCCATCTTGGAAGGATAAAATCTGATGTGGGAGGACTGAGAATCTGACAGAGGAGCCATTTGCCCTTAGCTCCTGACTCCTGCCCTGGCTCTCAAAGCATCTCTGCAGCTTTGTGCTCTGGAGGCAGAGTAGCAGCTCCAGCTCTGGACATCAAGATGCTGGGGCAGGGGGACATCAGGACCTATCCCCTGGCAGTGTGTGTATCCATGCAGCTGCCCAGATATCCTTCTGTAACCAGCCACAGCTCCTTCACTTGTGAGAAGAAATTTTAGGATGCTCTTCAAAGGTCCTGGGCACCAGAAGTGACCGTGACATGGTTCGTGCATGTTCCAGGGAGGACAGAAAAGCTTTTCCCTCCACATTTTCTTTGCTCCTGAGATGGTACAATCTGTCCATCACCAACCCAAACCTGGTGATGTTATTGTACAGGAGATGCTGCCGTTTTATTCTGTACTCTTCCAACCCCAGGCAGCTGGTAGGATTGCTGCTGGCTGGTAACACACACACACACAAAGTTAATATTTTGCTATTCTTTCTCAGAAGCTCCATTTGGCTGCTTTCAGGCCTAATGTGGTGATTTACTTACCCTTGTGACAGTTGTTTCTTAAAAAAAAATAAATAAATAAATAAAAAAAGACCAAAAATAAAAAACAGGGGGGCAGTGGTTTATTTTCACCTCCAAATATAGAAAGACAATTTCCCCTTCTCTAAGATTCCCTCTTCCTCCTCTTTAAATATGTCCCACTGTGTCCAAACCAAGCCAGCAACTCAGTGGTCCCAGAGATCCCACCGCCAAAGCAGATGAGATGTATTTGTACCAGTTTAAGACCATTATCAAGGTGCCCAAGGACAGGCTGCCTCTTACCAGACACTTTAGCAGGGAGGGGAGATGGTGAAGGAGCCCAGCCTCAAACCCTCCGTGCTTTCTGCAAACCAGTCATCCCTCCACTGCCAAACTTTGCTGGGCGGAGGCTGCCGGGGGAGCCGGGGCTGCAGGGAGCATCACTCGTGCGGGATACTGGCGGTGGGGTCGGTGATGTCCTCCCCGCTCCCGGCAGCGCCCGCGATGTGATTCCTCCCTGCTGCCGGCACCGCTCCCAGACAAAGGCTGAGCTCGGCTGGACCTGGGGTACCCAGGCGAGCGCTCCGGCTGCTGCCCACCTCCCCCTGCACCTCCCCGGGAACATCCAGCAGACGGATCAAAGCTCGTCTTTTGTCATGGGAAGGATTAACTCCGCGGGGAGCAGCGGCGGAGGCTGAGCCTGCGCTCCCGCCACGCATCGCCTGCTTCGCAGCACGCTCAGGAGTTTCGGAGCCAAGCTCCCGGCAGATAATCCCCCTCGCTGCCGGAGCCGGGAGGCTGGGAGAGCCGGCAGGGTGGAGGGACAGCAGGGAAGAGAACGGGGAGGAGTGTGCACACACACACACACACACACACACACACACATACATACGAGTGCAGCGGCACCGGATCGGCACCGGATCGGCACCGGCGGCTGCGTGCAGGGAGCTCCGCGGGGAGCTCAGCCTGAACACAACAAGCTGGAGCATCAGGAGAGAGGATCGGTTCGCTCGGGAAAGTCTCTAAGGTAAAACCCGAGACCGGCCGCTTCTGTGCTGGGCTGGGGAGCGGGTGCTGGGCTCTCTGCCGGCGTGCTCGTTGTCTCTGACTTGGTTCTGTTTTTAAAGGAATCGATCGGGAGATGCCGGTAAAAGAAGTTGGTGAAAGCCAAGCTGGAATGGCCAGGAGCTGCGCTTCGGCGGCCCCGTCACACACCGGGAGCAGCTGAACTTTGTGGGGTCCGAACATTTTTCTCCTCTGCCAACGCTGTGGACAGCGCGAACGGGAGAGTCAGGACGGCACCGCACACCTTGCGCCTGACCGAGCCTGGGGCACGGCCAAGCGGGGATTTCTGTCTCTCCAAGGACCATCGCCTCTGAAAATAAAAAGCTGGAGAAGGGCAATTTATCTTTCTTTTCCAGATGACTGAAAATATCTGCAGGATCCTGTCTCTCCGGTTCTCATCAGTGAGTAGCATAAGGGAGAGGTGGCTGAGGAACAAAAATGATATCGGTCAAAATCATTCCGGCATCTACTTTTTCCTAAGGAACTTCATGCCCATAGGGATTTTCTGTGGGCATTTCCAGGAGTGAGATCGAGGTACCACAGATGCATCCCTACCGGATCATGTAAGAATTCGCAAATGAGAAATGCACCCCGTCCAGACCGTCTCTGCCCACTTTGCAGTACATGGTTTGGTGTAAGCACAGCAATTCTCACGTCTTTCTCTCCCTTTTAAGTCTCTTGAGCTTGGAGACCTCTTTCCTCATTGCAATTATGATTATTTGCAACATCAGTGCCATCAAAGATTGGAGCACTTTCCTTTCCCAAATCCTCCCCAGCGTTAACAAAACTCTGAACTTGGTACAGCAAGTGGAAGCCACCACCAGCTCGGTGGTAAGTGTCCTCCAGGACCCCGAGCAGGACAACTACCTGTCCAACAGCCAGTCCATGAACTCCAGCAACTTCACAGCCGGCCTGGACCACTTGTTCCAGTACTCATACTCGGACAATGACCAGCTCTACAAGGAGTACAAACCCCCTCCTCGAGATGCCATTCCCCTGCCCAAGGCTGTGCTCTACCTTCTCATGGCAGCGCTGGTGGTGGTGGCAGTGGCGTACGCCATCGTCGGGCATCTCATCAAGGACCTCATTTACGACTTTGTAGGTGAGTGTGGGCTTCACGCCTTGTGTGCTTGTGGCCAAAAAGAGCCTGGTGCCAAGCCTGGACATGCTGCCTCGCGTCTCTCCTTTGATTTGGGTGGGGTTTAGACCAAGCCCCATTTGCAAGAGTGTTAGTTTATTTAATGTGCTGGGTTCTCCAAGTTGAGTTCTGTGTTGGCCATCTTCCCAGAGAAAACCCTTGGGTTTAGCCCTCTTCCTAAAGGAGCAGATCTTGTGCCTGTGTGCATGGATATAGATGTGTGTGCATGAGTCTGTGCTGCCAATTGAGTGTAAAATCCCTGGGCCAGTTTCAACTGAGCTTGGATTAGAGGTCTCCAACATGAAAAATTTCATAGCAACAAATACCTGAGCACAGGATGATAACAACCCACTAGTGCATAGTGAAAGAAAATCTGCCATATGAGCTTAGCCCGTTATTAGGCACCAGTGAGTCCACAAACTCCTAGGAAACACAGCTCAGCAGTCTGGTTCCCTTGGTGCCTTACAACAGCCATCACAGCCCCTGCAATAAATCCACAGAATGACAGCCCAAAGAGGGTGTATTTTTTTGAGATTTGGATTCCTCCTCTTTGGTTTCATGCTGTTGCTGACGAATGCTGTCCCTTGCCATCAGGGCCAAGGGCACAAACACTGCTGGATGCTGTGGTCAGGCAGAGTGCAGGCAGAGGTGCTTGGCTGCTTATGACGAGCCCTCAGTGATACTCGAGCTCTTTGCCCCATCATTTGTAAGGCTGGTCCTGCTGGGGAGTGTGAATGTGCCCAAGTCCCATCTGAACGTCTGGTACTTTTGGCCCCTGACAGCCATAGTGCTCTTTTGGGGTCAGGGCTTTACTTCAGCATGCTGGAGACAGTTTTCCAGCTTGGATAGGGATCCAGAAGGGATCCCCAGAGGGATTTAAGCTCCTGGCTCCTGCAGATGTGCACATCCCCCAAAAGCTCTGGGAATGGTGCATTGCACAGGGAAGCGAGGCTGAAATCCCTTTGTACAGCCTTGCTTTGAGCCTGACCCCAAGTCAGGGCTGAAGCCCTGCAGGCTCCATCTCTGCAGGGGGAGGGAGATCACACTCATCTGGAACAAAATCCACGTGTTCATTCATGATTCTGCTTTATCTCCCTGCTCCTGGGACACAGGAGACACACAGCAGCCAAAACTCCAGCCAATGCCTGTGGGTGGGCAGCTCCCCTGCCTTGCTGAGGGGAGGACAAGCCAAGTCCTTTGGGCAGAGGGTCATGACCAGGCAAGGGCCACCAGATCCAGGACACAGGGATTTAGAGAGGAGTTATTTGGGACAAGAAAGGTCAAACGTCCTGGCAGGAAGCAGCACTTGGGGTCTCACATGAGGCTGAGCCTGGAAAATGGCAGGGAGTTGCTGCTGAGGAGTTCCTCTTTGCTCCAGATGAAAGGGAATGTAGATATTGTCTTAAGTGTTAAATTTAACACTTAATCAGAAGCTTGCTGGGGCTATAACATCACCTGGCTCTGCCACTCGTCTGATTTAGTGCTGCCTTCCCCACAAAGGTAGGCAGTGAGGACAGCACCTAAAAATACACCCACTCCTGCCCCAAGATGCTCAAAGACCAGGTCAGGCCAGGTTAGAAACTCCCCCGAGGCAGGGGCCAGTCCACTGCTGGTGCCCCTGCAGAGCAGACACCCCTGCCCCCATTGCTGAGGTCCCTGATGCAGGAGAGCCCAGATGTGGGTGCTCAAAACCACCCTTGGGTGGGCGCTGCAAGGCAGGGCAGAATCACAGAAATGCCATGCACCTCCAGGCATGGAGGGGGCTGCAGCTGCAGCACCTGGGCCCCACATGTGCTGCTTCCAGCTCGGCACCAATGTTCCCTGGTGACCTTTAACTTCAGCCTCTGCATGGGACGAGGCCAGCAGGGTTCCCCTTCTCTTGCAAAGCCCTTTGCAAAGGGACTTCCACAGCCTTTCACAGCAGCATGGCCATCCCAGGGGCTGGACAAGCACAGGGACAGCACTGGGGTCTGTCCCCTTCCTTTTTCAACTTTTCCCAGTTTAACACCCTTGCTGAGGGCAAAGCCTCCTCCCTGCCCCGGGTGGAGGTAATATCTCTCCAAGTTAGGGTCAGAAATCCAGATGTGAGCTTTCTCCCCGCTCCAGGCAGAAAGGAGAAGGCATTTCCCAAACTCCAGCAGCACCTCTCAGTGCTGAAGGCTGCCTCCAACTCATCCTAGTTAGCACTCCAGGCCCATCTTCCCACAGTTTATACACTCAAAATGAGCCAGTCCTCGAGGAGAGCGGACGAGACCATGTTTGTTAACACTGCCGAGGAACAGCCTTTAAAGAGAAGGTTTCATCTGAACGAGTTTGCATAAAATTACTTCAGGGACAGGACAGACAGACCAAGGGACAGTAAATAAGAAGCTGCTCTATTAGCTCCCTTAACACAATGCCTGGATTTATATACTCGGCACCAGCTCCAGCCTCTGCTATCAGCGTTTCTGCACTAATCATGTTCAGAAACATACAGGGAGAGATGGAAATAAGATGCCAAAGGGCTGGAGCCTGTTTCAGGGAGATTAAAGTGGGAATAGTTAATCGCTGCTTTAAACAGTCACTCAGAGGCATCAGGGATGATTATGACTCCTCAATAACAGCTTCTCGGACACGGCTTGGGGAGTCAAAGCATCACCCAGCCCCCTGCACTCGCAGGAACAATGAGAAGCAGGTTCTGGGCTCAGTTTCGGATGGTGAAGGTGTTCTTGGGATGCTGCCAAGGTTTTTTCCCTGCGAAATCCAAACGGGTATTTGAGACACTGACACCTCTCTTGCAGATGCTTCTTAAAAAAATAGTTAGAGCTTGCCCAGGCGTCCCCAGGGGGACGTGGACACTGCTGTAAATGCCCAGTGGGCTGGGGAGGAGTGGAAAATGGGAGGCTGCATTGGAGGAGGAGGAAAGATGCGTTGTTGGAGAGTAGGAAGGCAGAGCACTGGGATATGGATAAGAGGGCTCTGAAAGAGCTCCTCTCCAGCTCTTCCTGGAGAGACCTGGCCAAGGAGAGCCCCAAACACCTCAATTTCTCTCCAGTCCCTCCTGCTTGCTCTGAGCTGACCAAGTCTCATGTTTGTCTTTCCCAAAACTCATCGGAAGTCTCTGCCTGGGGTTGGACGCGAGCCCCCCGAGGAGGGTGGGAGGGAGGCTCCTGCATGAGCGCAGCTCAGACCCCACCAGCACTCAAGGCAAATTGGGTCGGAGCGTTTGGAAAGCTGCTTAACTCGGGAGCGCTGGAGAGCTGCCAGAGCCGGCGCTGCGGCGAAGAGCTGGCTTGGCAAATGACAAGGCTGTCACCAGCGTACGAGGCGCCTAATTACTGCAATCCTCGGGAATCAGCCCGCCCTCCCTCCTCCGAACCCAGCAGCTCGCTGAATATCGCTCTTATTTAAACATTGGGGGGAAAAAAGGAAGGAGGAAAAGGGGGAAAAAATAAAAAGTTTGACTGAAAACAAAACTGTTGCCATGGAGACAGCACGCGTGTGGTCGCCGGGAAAGGGGAGAACATCTCGCTCCTGCCTGGGAACCGCACGGGAAGGGTCTGGTGGTTTGTGTGGGAGCAGCGCCTTGCAGGGAGACCTTGGCTGGTGTCACCCGGTTCAGCCAAGGTCTCCTCTGAGCTGCTGATCTCCAGAGGAGACCTTGGAGGGAACTTTTCCCTTAGGAATGGGCCCAAGGCAGCTTCCCAGCTGGGGCAAGGCAGGGCAGGTTCACTGACACTGGCAGGACTGTGCTGGTCAATGGTTTTGGAACTCAAAACCCTATGCCATCCTTGGAGCAGGATCTTTCTTTTCCCTGCTCTTTTGACCCACCAGCCATATTTTTATTTTTCAGCCTTATCTCCAACCGCCACATTTCAGGCTTCTTTAGGAAATGGTCTCCTTGAACAAAGAAACTGCGTGAATGTAGAATTGCTGAAAATAGCTGCTGGGTGATCCTGCAGGGACATAGGATCCACTTTTAATTGCTCCACACAGAACCACAGGGCTCTGAGGGTAATTCAGCCTACGGTAGGGATTGCAGACAGAGTCTTAGGCCCATCAGTGAGGACTTTTATATCTTCTTTTCAAGCTCTTTCTGAGGATAATTATTTTGAGGCTAATTCCTTTGCCTCCCAACATTGTGGGAAGAAACCACGTCAGGTTACCTTATGCTTTCCCATCTTGGTGCTAACCCACCTCTGACAGTGATCCCCTGCCTGTTTCCCTTCTGGAGTATGGGGGTGCATCAGGAGTGCCGTAGGTGTTGTTTAGGGAAGCAGTGGCTGCTGTAGGATCATTCATCACTCCCACTCACAGGCTGGGGCTCCTGGCCGGACAGTGAGCCACAGAGGTCTGACCCAGCAAAAAGGGCCCAGTCCAGGACAGCTGCCTTTGCAGCCAAACCTTTGGAGCTCAGAGCTGGAGGAGAGGGATGCCTTCCAGCACACACTGCCAGGCATCCACCAAGCGTCAGGAATGTGCTGTCCCACAGCAGCTTCCCATTCCTGCCGTGTGTGGTGCAGGGATGGGCTGTGTCAGGTCCTTGGGGCGAGGGCTGTATCTGTCTGCTGTGCAGGCACTGGTCTTCCTTCAGCTGAGACCAAGTAGGGCTCCTCACCCTCTGATCCCCCTCCCTCTGGAAGATATGGACAGCAAATATCCACCCCCAGGAGCATGCCTGCCTCCCACCTACCACACCTGTGTCAGCACCTCTCAGAGACCCCTTCCCTGCAGCTGCAGTGCTGCCTGATGGATGGGACTGGGATCAAATGCAGGCTTGGTCCAGGGCTGCTCTGGTGCAGAGAAGTTATTTTAGCTATTTATGATATTTTAAAGACAATATCATAATTAATTGAATGCCTTTTCCATGTCACCATTTTCCCACCAGATGCTTCATGCTGGTGACAGCTCTGCAGAGGAACAGTGTCCTTACCTGTCCATCAGCAAAGCAGAGTGCTTGTGCTGTTTGGGGTGCAGGACAATTTTGACTCAGCCGGCAAAGCAAAGCTGAGAAATTTCTACAAAACAGGGAAGGGAGAACAAACCCCAACATCAAATTCATTTACAAAAAATCTGAAGGGGGAAAGGGGGTTTCTAACAAATCACTGTTGCCAGGGCCAGACATAGATTTTCCATCAGAACAAACCTGGGAGTTTTCTGCTGATTTTGCTAATGGATAAGTAGAGTTTGTCCTGCAAATGAGACAGATACGATGTCCAGCTGCAATTGCTGTATCATGTCAGAGACATGAGGGATGCCCTTGAACTCATGCCCATCGGGAATGCTCCAGCCAGAGCTGGCCCTGCCTTGCTGCAGAGCACAATGTGGTTGCTGGGTCAGGACTTGTTTCAAAGAAAGAGATGCTTCTGCTCCTGCTGATGGGAAAAGAGCTTTTTTAGCAGCTGCTTTCACACCCAGCTCCATTTAAAGCAAAAACTAGAGCACGAGTTTGATTGTTCATCGAACATGTTGCCCCTTCCCTTCCTGTTTCCATCTCTACAGGGACTGCGAATGTCTCACTCATGAGGCTGTGTTTCAATTTCAGCCCCTCCTCCCACCTCCTTCTGCTTGGCATCTCTCTTTTTCAGCAGCTGAAGTGCCTCATAGACATCCTACCCTGCCACCAATGAATGTAGGTGACAGGGCCACCTCCTTGGGGTGACACTGGGCACAGGGCAACCCTGTGTGTGCCCCTCTGCACCCAGACAACAGGAGGCTGCTCCCTGCTGCCTGCACTGTCCACAGGGGTTTCTGAGCAAGGACCAGCCCTCGTGCTGCTGGCATGCTGCTGTGACATCTGGGTGACCCCAGTGTCTTTCTGTCCCCCAAAATACAGCATATCCCAGGGGTTCTGCTTCCAGGGGTGCTGTCGAAGACTCGGATGGAGCCAGGGAAGTGCAGGGGCATTTTGTGCCACACTACTCTGCTACTTGGGAATAATAATAATAATAATAACAGAGTTGCTGTTCCACAGCTCCTGATTTGCCCACTCTGCTCTATCTCCTCTCTCCAGCTGCTTTGGATCAATCACTCCCTATCGATCTCACCCCGCCCCTGCACTTCCCACCTCTCCATTGGCCCTGCAGACCCCAGCAGGCACGGTGAGCCTTGGCAGCACCTGATGAGCAGAAAGAGGTGTCTCTGGGTTAGATGCTGCTCCCCAGCCTGGCTGAGAAAGTCACTTTGTCCCTCTCTTTTATCCGAGACCTTCACATACACACCCGTGTGCATGCCCTGGATTTTGCAGCATGTGTTCTGAGCTCCTTCCAGTGGCTGGGTAGGGGCAGGCAATGCCTTTTCTCATCTCCAAAGTGGGACTGTCCTGGGTGTGGATGTGCCACTGCCCCAGGAGCACATTGTGTGATCCTTGCTCGCCCCAGCTCTGCCCTCATCTGTCTCAGGTCCATTAGGTTCAGCCTAACTTTGCTCACCTTCTGGCTGTGTGAATCCACATCTGGACTTAGATCCAAAAGAGGATTTCGTTTTCCTTGCCGTGTCTACTTTTTGTGGCTCATGCATCCCCCTGCTAGCTGTAAGGGATGGAGAGAGAAATACCTGCCATGGTGCTGAGGGCTGCAGCTCCCTTCAGCTGGTCACCACCACCCCCTGGCTCCCAGGCCTCGGCCACCCCCATTAGCTGATGACTCCCCCCTGCAGGGTTCATTATCCAGGATTTCCAGCCTGTGCTGGTGAATGACGTGAGTCTGTGCCTCCCATCCCCTGTGAAGTTCCTTCCGCCTCAGAGCAAGGTTTAATCCCATTGACGCCAAGGATGTGCAGGTCTCCTCTCTCTTCTCCTTTATCCCTTCCCAGACATGCCATGGGTGACCCTGGGAGACCTTGGTTCCTCACCCACACACTGAGAAGAGCCAGAGGGAGAAACTGGGGAGGATCGAGCTTGGCTGGGATGGAGCCAGCGGTGGCTGGAGGGGGCGTGAGGGCGGTGACATTTTTATGGTTGTTTCTCCAGGGTCCTGCTGGCAGGAGACCCTCTGCCAGCTCCACAGCACCTTGCTCCCCTCTTCCACACATGACAATACGCTGAAGTTACAGGCCATAAATGGCCACAAATAACATGTAATTGTGTAATTACTTCACTCCTTACTTACACAGTCAAATCATAAAGGCATCGCAGTAAATACCCTCTAATGACAGCCTAATTACATCTTCCTGCAGATTACTGGGTAATTAGATCCAGCAGGCTCCAGAAATAATTCCCAGGGAAGCAGTGGTTCGGATTAGGGCATACAATCCAGCCTGCTCTTACCCAGGGGTTAGACTGCAGCAGCCTCACACGAGCCACCTTCCCTGGGCACCCCGGCCAGCCACATCCCCTTTGAGGACAGTGCACCGTGACACTTTTCCCATGCAAATGGCTTCTTCTGGTGCCCTTGGTGCTCTCCCAAAACACCCATCCCCTGCACTTCTGCCTTTACCACAGTGCCTCATCCAGCTCTTGCTTCTTCTTCTGCCCGTAAATGTCACCAGGGGTTCATCATCCGGCCACCAAATGCCACTTACCCCTACTTACAGGCATGCCACACTCTTTGCTTCCTGTTGCACACAGCAATCCTTATCTGGTGGCTCCGGGGATATTTGAGGACCCATCACCCTTTTTTCTACACGTTATTCCCCTTCTTCCCTGCTGCTCCCACTGGAGTTTTATGGCTGACGTCAAGGAAAGCAAGCTGAGAACTTTAATAGTATTTGTAGGAGGCAATCTTGTTACTGCCTTCGGATTCTCCTCTCAGCAAGCAGCTGTGTGGGGGCTGGAGGAGCTGCAAGATCTTAGGGGCAAAAGGCTCTGTCTGGGATGGAGCAGACAGGCCAGACCAGGAAGGTGGTGGAGTGTTTGACCTTTAGTCTAAACACAGTAAAGCCAAGCAAAATCAAAGCTATAAAGGAAAAAAGCCCTAAATGAGCCTTCTGGACTGATTTTCCTTGGGGAAGGGTTGTGATGGGGAGCCCAGTCTCTGGTGGGGGCTGTGGGTTATGCAAGTGAAAGCTAAATGTCCTGGTTGGGACTCAGGACAGACGCAGGGCTCCCCAAAAACCTTTGGGCTACTCCTTTGATGAGTTTCCCAATCACTCTTGCCAGCAGTGTGGTAGCTGAGGGTGGTTCTTCTCCTTCCTTTCCTGCTGGACAACCAGGAAACCCTGCCAGTGCAGTGATGAAGGTGAAGAAAATAGGAAAAACAGTCACTTTCTGGACATGTTGCCTATGCTCAGTGTGGTGGGAGCTCTACCTTCCTTGGAAACAGCCCCCCCTCCAGCCAGCCTATGCTGGTAGTGGGGTACAACCCCCTCCACTTCCTGTCCAGCTCCCCTGGCAGGGTCACCTACCCTGGCTCCAGAGCATGAGCATCTTCCTGGAAATCATGCTCTGCTCTCTCTTGGATGGCTTCAGGCTGGAGAAAAAAAATCAAATATTGCATTGCAAAAAGAACAAAATTTTTGGTGTTTCTTGAAAAAAAAAAAAAAAGCTTTGGGGCTCTCAAGAAAAGCCCAAAATTTGACCTACAGTGCACATACTGAGCACACGGAGGCCCACACATCATTCCTGTCTCTCTGCTCACACCTGAAGAAATGTCTGCACACCAGTGGTGAGCCAGGAAATGAGATCTTCCATTCACTTCACACCTGGCATCCCACCCCGGCATTTGCTGTCATTCAGTCCCAGTTTTGCTGCAAAACTTTTTTCCACAGCCCATGAGACAGACATCACCTCACTAGGATGGCATTTCTGTGTCCCTGCTCCATCAGGAAGCCTGTGTCCTCTCCTGAAGAGCCATAACTGGAATGTCCTGTGAGGACAGAAAATACCCCATGCCACCAAGGAGAGAAACTGTATTCTGTGAGATCCAGTGGCAAATAAGCAGAGTTCCTCAGGAACAACAAAACCAGGCTGGTCCTTTTGTCTGCCTCCTGATAGCCACCCCTGTTTTATTTTGGTGGCAGAGCTAAAGCAGAGGGGTGTTGGTGTTCCACTGCCCACAGCCACAGTGTCCTGGAGCTACTCCCCCCTGACCTGAGTTTCCCCAGCTTTGGTATCCTCATAGCTGCTGCCTTCCCATCTCAGCAGGTCACAGCCTCTCACTGCCCAAACAGCCAAATCTTTTAAAAGATAGCTGTTTGGGAAGCAGCACCACCTTTCACTCAGCTGCAATCCCTTGTGCCACAGGGGATGTTTCAGTCACGCTGTCATCCAGCAGTGACACCAATTTTGGAGGGGGATCAGTCACCCCCAGGGTTGTAGCAGTGGCTGGATCAGCTCAGAGCCAGGTCCTGGTGCTCTGGTGACCAGCAAGAAGCACAACCCCAAAGCTGCCATGGAGGGTTTGAGGCCCTGGCATGGCTGTAATATACTCTCAAGGCAGAAAAGCCATGTCCCAGCCATGTGTCCATTTGGATGTCATATAGTTATTTGTTTACTCTGTCTGACAGCAAAAACCCACTTTAGAAAATACATTGCTAGAGACCCCAGATGCACACTTCACTTTGGAGGCATTTCACTCTCATTTTTGGGATTAACAGGGTGATTTCATCTGCCTAAGCCGGGAGGGCTTCCAGAAACCAGCAGCCTGAAAAGCAGCCCAGAGCTGGGAAGAGCAGAGATCCCAGCACCAGGGAAGTGGAGGGAGCTGAAGGGGCGGGGGTGGAAAGGGACGCTCCTGGAGGGGTAAGCACCCAGAGCTAGAGGGAGGGTGCAGCAGGAGGCAGCAATTTTCGAGCCACCTTAAACTCTGCGAACAGCCAGAGGTAACCAGGGGTTTGTTTTGTGCTTTTCCCTCCTCCAGACTGGATCTTTGGCCCCAACCCGGATGACAACAGCAACAAGAGCGACATCAACTGCATCAGCAACAGCGTGAACGAGATGAGCGAGATGCCCGAGGCGCCGCGGCACCGGGACCGGCAGCCGCAGGACGTGGTCATTGCCATCGGCGAGACTTGTCACCTACCGCAGCAGACGTGACCGGCGCCGTGCCCGGGCCGGGCGGGACGAGCAGCGGGATGGACGCGGGGATGGAGCAGCGGGATGGACACGGTGATGGACAGGAGGAATGGAGCAGCGGGATGGAGCAGTGAGAGAGCAGCAGCCGCCTTGCAGGACCGGGCAGGGAGAGAAAGGAATGGGCAGAGCCGGCACCGTGCAGCAAAGCCCTTCTCACCCTGGTTATTCCAGCCTCTAAGGACCTTGCCGGGGTGGGTGGCATCACCCCTTCTCCCAGGCTTGTCAGCCCTGTCCTGACGTCTGCCCTTGGGTTTGTGACCTCCTCTTTGTTCCCTGTGAATAGCAAAAAACAAAAAGCAAATGCAAAATACACCCACCAAACAAGGCTTGCGAGAGCAATGAGCTGGAGAGGGGCTGGGCGGTCCTTTGGGGAGCGGCTGTCCCGTGGCGTGGGCATGGAGTGGAGAAAAGGGCAAAGGAGACGAGGAGGCTGCAGAGAAATGTGGGTGTCTGCATTTCTGGGGACAGGCCCAGGACACAGCAGGGAGCTGGGAGCTGCAGAAAGGCACAGAAAGGTCGGTAGGGGCCAATTCCCACGGGACATGGGTGATCTGCTTGGGCCGTCACTCCTGCTTTTAATTTTGCAGCTCCAGCTCACAGCCCTTTTCAGCAGGTGTGTCCTGTGGCTCTGGGACAGCAGGGTGACAGCCCAAACTTCCTAGGAAGCCTTATTCTTCTATGCCTGCAGCCAAGCCAGGCCTATCCCATTCCCTCCACCACATCTCTGCTTGAGCCCAGCACCCCCAGACAGAGAGCAGCCCTCTTGGGACCAGATACAACCCTTTTTTTCTGAGGAATGGTGCTGGAGAGAAGCACAGGGACCCATCTGCATGAAATCCAAACTCTTCATGGGGGAAAATAGACCTTATATATCTGCATCCTTCAGACTCATCCCAGCATGACCACCTCCTCCATCACTCCCAAATTTCCTGCCACCCCAGTGGGTGCTGGCTCTGTACTGGGGTCAGCCCTACGTGCATTCACGAAGCAGGGAGAGCTCCCTCTTCTCCCTGGATGCCTTCCTCTTCCCAGCCAGAGCACCACCAACCAAAACTGCCCCTCTCTCTGCCCTAAGACACTCTGTACCATTTGTAACTCCAGGCAGGTCCCTGCTCCTCGCTGTTTAAGGGGCTCAGAGGAAGCCAGCAACAGCAAACCTGCAGGGCAGGATCCCACACCATGTGGGAAAAGAAGCATCCTGATGCCTTCATTGCTATTTTAAGGTCAGCTCTTACCCCACTAAGGGTTTTAAACCAGGATCCATAATTTCTCTGTGTAGCAGAGTGGAGGCACTGGGACCAAGCTCATTCCTTGTGCCTCTCCCTTATGAAGATCCCCTTACTCTCCACATCTTCCTTGAACTTAAAAAAAAAAGGTTATACTGATGTGCCACAGAGCCAGTCCTGAGAAAAGGCTGTGGTCCAGACTCCTGCCTCTGCCTTCAGGGAGACAAGTCCTGCCTTTTCCCAGCCTGCAGTACCCAGCACACCACAAATAGCAGGGGCCAGAACAGCATTTTCCCCTTCTGAAAGTGGTTAAGGAAAATGGATGTGGTTTCAAACTCCTGCTCCAAGGGCTTTAATGAGAGCCATTAGCAGCAGTCCCACGCTGGGGCTTTGTCGGGAGGACAGTTCCTCACACCTCCTCCCCCGTGATTAACCATTTCCGATCAGGCACTGTTCTGCCACCATCATTTTACTCCCGTTTTTTAAATCCTGGGTTTGCAGCAGCTGCTCTGGCACCTGCCAGGCTTTCCCTGTGCTGCTGGGGCTGTGCAGGGGAGCTGGACAGCGATGCCCCGGCAGCATGAGGGGTCCCACCAGCAATCCTGTCAGCCCAGAGCTGGCTGTGGACTGGGAAAACTGGGAACGTCCAGATTCTTGGGGGACAGGAGCTTGTACAGGGAGGGGCTGGTTTGCTTGCTCCCCTCTCTTTTCAGCATCGGCAGGTTAGACATCAGGGTCAGCCAGGTGCCCCCTGGCCACACTCATGAGGGACAGGGAGACACTGTGTCACCCTGGCACTGCTCACAGACTGCTCCCTGCCATGGGGACATGCACTGCTCACAGACTGGTCCCCCATGCCACTCACTGGGCACAACTTGTCCCCCCAGGGCTGCAGCAACAGCCCCGTGAATCATCTGCACTGCAGCCCCACCACGCATCAGCTGCTGGAAATAAGGGAGAGGCTTCCCTGAGCATGGTGGCAGCCACCTCCACTCCAGCCGGGCTCTTGCTCCCTTCCTGAGACATTTGGGGTCCTACATGATGTGCTTTGATCCCAGGAGATGCTCCTGCAACAGCAGCTCAGGGCTGGCGTGGCTGTCACCCACCCGGGGCCGCTGTCCTCAGAGCAGGAGCAGAAGGAAGGAGCCCAGCTCCCTCCTGTGGCCACCTGCACCGCCAGACTGTGCCATTCCGGGAAGGGGCTGGTGAGGAAGTGCCCTCAGCCCCCTCCCCTCAGCCTCTTTGAAGCCCTCAGGACTGCCAGGGGGATCCCGGTGCTGTGCCCATCTCTGGGACCGACCAGGCACGGGGTGGTGTTGGCAGTGTCCATGGGGAGGGCAAGCACAACCACCTCCCTGTGACCAGGCTCACACCTGGTCCGTGCCAGCAACCAGGGCTGCCACCAGAGCTCTGCAGGACCCCGTGGCTGCGTTTGGAACTGACCCCACTGGAACCTGCCCCCAAAGGGGGAATACCCCAGAGGACAGCTGCTTCCCACAGCACCTTCCTTCACATCCCCCATCCCTGTGTCATTGCCATCACCTGGCACCTGCCTTTCCCCTGCTTTGTCCCCAAACATGTCACCAGAGCCCGCACCAGTGCTGAGCTCTGAGGCTGACTGTGAGCCTGGCAGAGGGCCCCAGGACCATGGAGATGTTTTGCCTCCAGACTGGAAGCAGAGCATGGCTTATGGCTGCAACAACCCCTGTCCCTCCAAGGATTCAGTGTTTTTCTGTCCAGCCATGCACCCATGCAGCTGACTGCGTTTTGGAGGACATCTCCAGTACCCTCCGAGGCCCTTTGAAGCAGGGTGGCAGGACAGGACCAGGCCCATGAGTGAGGCTGGGGAATGGGGAAGTGCTCCACGTTTTTGTTTGGGGTGTGCAAATGGTACAGCATCCTCATGTGCTCTACTCACCCACCAGGACCCCCTCTCCAGGCTCTGCTGTCCCCCTCAGCCCTCTCCTTGCCCCCCACAATCTCTGGGCAGGGGACAAGTTTCTGGTGATCCAACAGCAGGGACCCAGGAAGAGCATGGAGGGGCTTCTTCACCCAGATGAGAATTTTTGGGGATGCTGAGGAGGAAAGGATCCATGAGTGTCCCTGGCTATTCTGACTGCTCCCACTCCTGCACCTCTTCAGTGCAGGAGGCTGCTCTTTAATTCCCTCCTTCCTCCTCTAAGCGCCTTAGGGAGCAGAGACGAGAGATGCTGGTGCTTTTTATAGCAGCCATAATCCCTGCTGCTCACACTGCCTGCACCTCCTGCCCCCAGACACAGGCTGAGTCTCCAAAATGGGGGCTGCTGCCCAAAAACTGCCTCAAAACCCTTTGGCTGCCAGCATTGCCTCTCTCCCAGGGCACAGACTCCAGCTGGGGGTGGTTCTGGACTGAAGAGCCCCTTGCACAAGGTGTGGGGCAGCCACAGGGGCTGCACTCTGACAAGGAGGGACAGGCACAGACACACAGAGACACATGGATGAGCACCAGAACAACTGCCTGGCCTCCCTGCTCTCCTCCAAGACTTGTGGAACAGGAACCAACCCCACAGTACAGCCTCAAGAAAGTCCTTGGGCACGAGGGAAGACTGGGGGTCTCTTTCCTTTCTATCTCCCCCAGCTTTACAAAAGGGAAGCTGAGGCAGGGAAGGAGCAAGGAAGGGGCTCCTGGCCCTTCAGCCCAGGAGCAGAGTCCCTCACAGGGCAGCTGCTGAACTTTAAAGGTAGATGAAGCCTTTCCTTGGATGGAAGCCCCAGGACATGAGCTTCAGCATTTTGTCAGGATCATTTTGGTGCTGAGGTGCCTGGATTCCCTCATCCAGCCTGTGCCTGTGGAGCCACAGATGGCATTTGAGCCATCCAGGCTTCATCCCTGGGCATGAAGGGGGCTGAGGAAAAGGGATGTGAAGTGGGGCAGTGTAAGGTGAGGTGTGGGGCAGGAGCAGGTTCTGGGAGAGGCATATTTCACCTCCTGTCCCTGTCCTGGTGGTCAGTGCTGTCCTTTCACCCAGCTCCAGTCCCTGTCCCCACCCACAGACACCAAGGCATGGGCACTGCAGTTGCTTTATTCCCATTGCCATTTCTCTCTTCAGGCAGCTCTGCTTTTATTCTCTCCAGCCAAAAGTCCCCCAGACTTTGCACCCCGCCAGGAGGAACCCAACACAGCTCTTGACCTGTTACTGTTTCTGTTTTACTGCCCATGGCTGGGCAGGTGAAATTTTCTCTGCCAACCCACCCCAGATCAGAGGGTCTTGCAGGAGAGGGCAAACCCTGCCTCAAACCATTCCAGCCCTGCCTGCCCACTTTGCCCTGCTGCAGGTCCAGCCCCTGTCTCCCACAGTTTCTTTGCAATACATCTGCTGTAATTNGAAAGAAGATTAATTTCTCAGAAGAGCAATTCAGATTTTTCTGCTCCCTGCTGGGGACCAAGGCAGAGCTGGTGGCAGGAGCACACTCATCTCCTGGGCACACAAAGATTTTGGTTGTCACCCATGGGATGGCACTGAGCAGGACATCACCAGATCCAAGTCCTGTGTGGGAGCTGCAGGGGGATTCTTGCCCAACGATGGGTGATGGAAGTGCAAGAAGGTGGAATATCAGGGATGCTGATGGGCCAGTGTGGGTGCCCAGCACCCAGGGAGCAGGAAGGGGAGAGCTCTGCCACCACCCCGCCCTCTGGCTGGGCTGGACCAGGCAGGGAATGAAGCCCTGAGCCTGTCCTTGTCACCCACCCATGCCCACACACCCACGAGGCCCTGGGCAGTCACACTTGTTTTTCACTCCCAGGGAGTGCTAGGAAGCTTAAAGCCAGCGGATTATTCTCCAAAGCAAAGGCCTGGCCTGCTGCCAGCCCCTGGCAGGGAACAAACAGCCTGGGGAGGCATTTCCCAGAGGCTCAGCTCCTTCCTGGTTCATGCTCTGACTTTGCACCCCTGTCCAGCAGCCTCACAGCCCCTCAGCTGCAGACACCAAGAATCTCAGGAGGGGCTTCCCAAAGGTGGAGAGGAGGCAGGAGGTTCCAGGAGATCCCACCTGGTGTCTGAACTTCCCTGGGCAGAGCATCCCCTACCCAGCATGGCTCCTTCAGGGTGTAGTAGAGGTTCAGCAGAAGACAGGCACAGGGAGGGGGATGTCTCTTGTTCTCCTCTTCGCACAAAACCTGAAGGAGTTTCTTTGGAGACCTGTGAACCTGGGGCAGGAAGGAAAAGCTGGAAGCCAGCTGGAAACTCAGGACAAAGGAATCCTACACTGGGCTGATTTAACCCAGTACTGGGGTTCCTGGGCACTGTGGGGAGCAGGCTGGGTGAGGGGTGCTGGCTGGAGGAGAGCTGGGAGATGGGGCCAGACCAGGGACCATGCCCCCAAGGAGTGGACTGAATTCAATTGTCCTAAATTGGAGGCAGCTTTGGCATCATGGAGTTCTTCCTGGGGATCTGGGGATCACCACTTTGCTGTGACCAGCACCAACACTTCAGCCTTGCCCAGGAAACCATCAGAACATCCCCACTGCCAAAACAGGGCAGGCTGAGAGCAGGGCTTGGGGGCTACACTTAGCCTTTCCTGTCCCATTTGTTGGCCTCTCCTGTCCCACACTATCTGCAATGGGCCAGGCAGCACAAAAGCAGCGCTCTGCTCACAGCACTGCTCCCCAGAAAGAGATAACTGAGGTGTGTGGGAGCTGCACAGGAACAGTACAAGGGTCAACAGGGAGCATCCATCTCCAGATAAGAGGAGGGTGGGGGTGCTGTGATCAGCCCCACAGGCTGTGCTTGCACCCACATACCCCCTGCACCCACTCCTGGGGTCACTCCCCAGTGATGCCCCCCATGCCAGAGAGCCCACGGGTGCTGTGGGGCCACAGGGCTCAAAGGCCACAGTTTGGCCACCTCCCTTTCCACCACGGGGACCGTGCTCTTTTTCCCCTGGGAAAAGGATATTTTCATGCCTCCTCCCCACAGGAACTAACAGAAATTGCTTAAATGGCTGCATTGCTCTGGGGACAGGCCCTTTCTGAGCTGAGCGGCACGAAGGGAAGGGAAAGCCCAGGGGACATTTTAATAACAAGCAAGGAGAGCTATTGAAGTGTTTTACTGCCTCGTTAAGGCAGTCTAATCTCTGTGTATATCTGGGAAAAAAAAATTGGCTTGCTGGTGTTTTTATTGTAACAGAGGTGGGTGTTTTCTGGCATGGCTGGGATCCCGCCTGCTTTATCTGCTTGTTTTCTTACCTGATACCAGCACTGAACAGCCCAAGAGCAGCTCAAGGGCAGCAGCAGGCAGTGTCAGGGCCAGGCAGACCAGAAGGAGGCTGTGGATCCGTGCTGTGTGCTGTTTCCCACCCACAGGTGCTCTGCACCCTATTGCTGCACCCACCTTTCAGCCAGAGGCAGTCCCCAGGGTGTTTCCCCAGGGGAGGTTTGGGATGTTGGCTCTGCACGTGCTTGGGCACAGCCCAAAGGTAGGTGATGCCTCATCCAGGCAGCCCAGAGACAGAGCAGGGAGACACCCACGGGGTCCCATCCACCCCTCCAGCTCCAAGCGCTGGGATTTGGGGGATACACGGATTTTGGGACTACGGGCAAACTGATGTAAACCAGGCTGAAGAGTCCATGCCCAGGGAAGCCCCAGCAAAAGTTCTTCTGCAGCAATACAGAGTTATCCAGCTGCTGAGGTGTACATTTGTAAGAGGAATAGGCTGGGCATTTTATCTCTAAGGTTTTCTTCATGATTCTATTTTTGACCTCAGCCCAGCAGAAACTGGGGAAATCCTGCTGAGTCCTGCTGGCTCCAGCATCCAATTCCCCATTTGCAGAAGCTCACGGCGTCAAAGCCGTGAGCCGGAAGGGATGCTGAGGCTGGGATGGCAGGGCTGGATAAGCCGATTGCATTTGCTTTGGAAAAGCTGATGTTTGCATGAGCACTGGCTCTAGTGGTTTTAAAGGGATCCACCCAGGAGCAAATCCCAACAGCCTGATATCAGAGCTGTGCTGCTCCCACCCCCGCTGGGCTGGAGAAGTCTCTGCTCTACACCCAGATCCACGCTGCACCTCCGGGGTGGAGGAAGCCATGGGAGCCAAAGCTGCAGAACACAGGAAGCAAAGACTGCAGCACAGCTAACAGGGCTGGCAAACACCTAAAATGATCTTCCTTGGAAATATGGGGCAGGAAGAGCGAAGGTGCTGTTTGACACCTAGTCCAACCGAGATCAATACAGTCACCCTTGCTCCCAGCAGATGTGCCCTGGTGCCCAGCTGCTTCAGAAAAAGTGATTTTTATCACTGATGTGAGAAGGGACAGATGCCCAGACATTTGGACTGTGCCTGCTTCAGGGCTGGGGCTAAACCTGCCCTTCTGCAGAGCTGCTAGAGGCTCCAGGGTGTTCCATCCCAAAGCCTCTCCCCTTTCCCCAGAAACATCTAGGACAGCTAAGCACCGACAGCGTGGCCTGGGAGAAACACAAACATTTATTAAGCAGGTATTTTTTGTTGAGAATGATTTTAACAGTGCCGAAGGACTTACCCTGTCTCCCCCAGGGACCCTCAGCTGATTGACTGCATGCAAGGTTAGCAGGAAAGCAGGGGACAGCCAGCCTTGGGGACATGGTGGCTCAGTGTCAGCAGCACAGCTACACAGGAACCACAAGCTACTCGCAGGCAAGGGCAAGCCAAGCACAGCTGCTCCAGGGCAGGCAGGTGGATGCTTGTTGCATAGGGCAACCCACTCCCACTTTGCTGGGATTCACCCAAGTCCTCAGCAGGTACCATGTCTGAGAATTTTGGGTTTTGTCCTGCTCTCAACATCCATCCAGGGAAGTTCTGAGGATCTGCAGGAGAAGGGAGGGTGCTCGGGACTCTCAGAACAGAGGGTATTTTCCACTGAAGGTGCTGCTTCAGAGACACCAAGCTGAATTTGTTGTGCACCCAGCCACCCTCCTAACCACAGCCAGCTCTCATCTCACATCTGGAAAGTCACAGCAGTCACCTCCCTCTCTCTTAGCCTCCCACTGACATCACAAGACAATGTGCTCACTCCTACCATCCCAGCAGGGATAGATGCAGTCTGTGACCCACGCAGGCAAGGGAACAACAGCACAATGGTGAGAGCAAAGCTGTCACAGCACTTGGCTGGGGACACATATACCCATGGGTTCTGGAGTCAGGACACTCCAGGCTTATTCACAAATGTGGAAGAGCTTGGCTCCTTGAATCAGCATGCTCAGGTCCTTTCCTGGATCATCTGGTGAAGGCAAAAGGTCCTGCCCAAGCTTTCACACAGCTCCAGCTGCAAGCCATGCTCAAAAGCCAGCGAGGGGCGTGCTGGGAGGCGCGGTGGGGACAGCAAAAGGCACGGGCAGAAGCCAAGGCTAAAAAAACAGAGATGTCTCCAGGGCAGAGTCACTGCAAATCCACCTGGATAGAGCACCTCATGTTTCTGGTTGCTGGTAGGAGGCAGAGACCTGGCACCATTCACCACACAGACAGAGAAAGCCAGCCCTCACCACCATCACACTGTGCTGGGGCAGAGCAGGAGCCTCTCCGAGTCAGAGCCACACAGGCTCCGCCGGGCTGCCCGTGCTCTGCCACATCCCAGGGATTCTGCAGGACTGCTCCCAAGGTGGGAGACAGTCCAGGAACACACTGGGAGAACTGGATTTCCATTTCCCTCCCAGTGCTTTGTTGTTCTCAGTCATCACATGGGGAAGTCTGCACCACCATCCTTCCTCCACAGGGCATGGACAGAGGCTCCCCAGCCCCACTCAGACTGGCTCCACAGAGGCATCTAAACCAGGCAGGGCTTCACCCACAGGGAAGGGGTTTGAGCATCCACCACGTGCTGGGGCCAAATCCCAGGTCTGCTCTGCCCTGGATGGACACTGGCCTTGAAGACAATGATGGAAATGAGCAGATCTAACAGAATGCCCTGCTAATGGTCCTGCCCCACACTGAGCATGCTGGTGCCACCAAGCTGTGGATGCATGGCAGTGTCTCCTGTCTCTCTGGGTCATCATTTTGGGGGAAGGGTCCCCAGTTTTTGCACACAGAAAGCTGAGGATTAGAAGGAGAGATCCTAGGAACACCACTGTCCCAGATTTCCCCACCATCACCACCAAGGACAACAGAGGGGTGTCCAGCCACCAGCAAGCAACACCCTAGAGCAAAGCATTAAATCTGTCAGGACCCAGCTCATCCCTCCTCTCCCAGAAATGTGCTGCAGAGCAGGCACCCAGTCCCTTATGGCTGCATCACCAAATGCTGTTGGGGCCATCAGAGGAACAGTGGAACCCCACCAAGCCAGCCTGCCCCCCCCTCCAGCCACCCCAACTCTCCCAAGCACAGACAAGTGAAGCAGAATGGGCAGCTGGGAGAGCTGGCCTGGGAAGGTGAAGCCATGGGCTATAAGAATGTCACATCATCCTGTGACTGGAGCCAGCGCCAGTGGGCATCGTACTCCAGGTGCAGTTTGCTGTTGAGTTTGCAGTTCTCAAGGTCAGCCTCAGCTTTCCAAGCCTTCCCATCTGGATTTCCCTTCCCCAGCCTCTCCCCGGCCCTCGGTGGTGATTTGGTGTCTCTGTCTGACTCCAGAGAGGGGGACTGCTGCCCCAAATACCCATTGGCCACCTGGGGCTCCTTAGCAAACCGGTGATCCTGCGGCAACCCAGGCGGGGAGAGGTCCACGTGGGGCCACTCGTGCTCCTCGCTGTCCTTCTCCTGCCTTGCAAAACCCCTCTCGGGGTCGATCCTGACCCAGTCCTGCTCTGCCCTGGCCAGGGCCCTGCCCGATGCGGACGCAGCGGCCGTTTCAGCGGCGTTGTGGGAGTACTCATCCATGTCATCAGCCAAGGTGTCCAGGTAGCTGCCCACGGAGATGCTGTCCAGCCTGTCGTTGGGGTCCTGCAGGCTGTCCCAGCTGCCCCGCCGTGAGGCCTCCTGGCTCTCCACCAGGCTGTACTGGCTGCTGGCCAGGCTGCTGCAGCGGCTGGTCAGGGTGCTGCGCTCCTCCAGCAGCCACTTCACCGCCTCGATGCCCTCGTTCACCACCACCAGCTGCTGCAGGATCTTCACGTCCACCGCTCGCAGGTAAGCCTGGCGGGGAGACAGAGAGAGCACAGGGGGGTTGAGGTGACCCAGGGGCCACATGGCACAGCCCAGCCCGGCAGAGGTGTCACTGTGCTGGCCACAGGTCTCCTAAGCTGCCTGATGAAGAGTGTGGTATGGGAGAATACCCAGAGGGAACCATCCCAGGGGGCACCTGGGGGCATGGCCATCACCAACCAGCAACCTATGGTTCCCACCAGCCACCAGCCCCCTCAGGGAAATAAATCCAGGGCACTTGTGTTGCTGTCTTCCATGGGAACAAGGAGTAAGCACGGAACTGGAGGTATTGGATGCAGATCTGATCCCAGAGCATCCTTCAAGACCTGGGAAGCTGCTGGCAGGGCAAGAGCATCAGGCATTGCTCAGTGCAAGTGTCTGGCTGGACAACCAGCACTTCCCCAGGCTGGTCCCTTCATGCCTTTACTTCTCACCTTCCAGGGTCTAAACCAAGCCTGGTGACAATGTCACATGGCAGGATTTGGAGACCCAAATCACTCCCAGAATGGGAGGCCAAGGAGGACAGGCATTGCTGATCACACCACTCGCCTCACCGCCTCCTGCCCCTCCGAGCCTGGGGAAGCTCTCTGCAAACCTCAGTTGCTGCAGAAACATCTGTTTTCCTAATGGAAAGCCCTGTGTGCCAAGACATTCCTGTCTGTATGATACTGGCCGCCAAAAGCCACTGGATTTCCCCTACACAGGACGCAAATATTTTGCCAGTAAAGGAAATAAGGCCACGATGGGGGGAAAGGGAGAAAACCCACTGCAGGGCACGTACAGACAGCCCATGGGCTGCAGATGCCCGTGGACTCCTTCATAAAACACATCCTGTGCCCGGCATCAGCAAGCTGTGACAGAAATCCATGCACTCCCCAGGGATCATTTTGAAGTACAGCACCCGATCCTCAGCATCCGGTGCCCTGACAGCCACTTGCCTGCCCACGGGTGACCCCACAGTCTCCTGAGACCCCTGTGTCCAGTCCCACA
Organism: Cisticola juncidis; assembly: GCA_013400215.1. Classification (NCBI taxonomy): domain Eukaryota; kingdom Metazoa; phylum Chordata; class Aves; order Passeriformes; family Cisticolidae; genus Cisticola; species Cisticola juncidis. The sequence continues at coordinate 98,221 of VXBR01006389.1, read as the reverse complement.
GCCAACACAGCCGTAGAAGCATCCCAGGAAGGAGCCTGGGAAAACTCCAGCCAGGATTTCAGCACGTGACACCTCTCACTCCAGACGACAGGAAAAAAAAAGGGTCAAAGATTTGTAAAGACCCAACACCAGCCCTCCCAACCCCTCCTCACGCTCCTCAAGCTGGATTTAAAGAAAAAATAGCAGGGATGTACCCGGATTGGGGCAGGAGCCAGCTTCCAAGTGCAGAAATTTCCTTTCTAGGCAAGTTATTTAAAAAACTGCCTACAGTGGACTTTTCTGCACGCACTGCTAAAGCATCTGGCCTTGGCAGGGAGACGGCAAAGGAGGAGGAGGGCTGGAAACCCCTGGAGGGGGGTTCCCCATTTTTCTCTGCCTCATGTAGAACTGCAGCTGTCAGAGATGCCAGGGGAGCCAACCCAAAAGCAGAGGGTGGGATAACACTCCCCACTTTCCATACTGCCTGCTGGAAGGAGTTAGCCATCAATTTGCTGCTAGTTCACGCCAGCCTGACCTCCCCATTGCACTTCACGAAACCCCCTCTCCAGCAAGTCAGGGTTACTGTGGGAGGAGACCCAGCACAGCCTGTTCTCTATTACTCCTCCAGATGCACTGAAGTTCACTGCACGACCTCGCACGACCAAGGACAGCTGTACAGGGGACTGCTACACTCCTCACGCTCTCCATGGGCAGATGCAGCCCTGCTCCTCTCCCCAGCATGCAAGAAACCTCAGGCGCCTTCTCCTTTCAAGATATCTAGCTCTAGGGATAAATCTTCCTCCTCAGATCAGGAGGCAAGAGTGGGAATTTGCTAAATTCTCCTCCCACCGCCCACTCCCAGGCCAGCTTATCCTCTGAGCATTGGGTTTGCTGGTTTCCTACTGCCCTGCGGGGGTGGGGGGAATTCTGCTCCCTGTTCATGGGAATGGGGAGATGAAGGGAGCCCTGTGCTGGGTTTTGGCACCTGGCTTCCAATCCCGAGCTGCTAATCTGGGTGTGAGGTGCCCCCCCTTCCTCACCGGCCAGGAAGAAGAGCCAGGGCAGGGCAAGGAAATGCGTTTCTGAGCCAAGGTGGATAATGCCCGGCCCAAGCCTGGCCTTGCTGGCCATAGGCTGAGGCTGCTCGCCCCTGGGCAGGGCAAACACCGCACTGCCCCAGAGACCTTTCTCCTCCGGTCAGGGTGCAGCCTGGGAGCCGGTACGGAGGGAGGATGAAAGCAGAGGGAGGATGAAAGCTCTTGCAGCGATAAATTGAATCAGCCAGAGTGGGGGGCTCAGGCTGGGTGGTGCTCCAGCCCCCCGGGGGCACACAGGGATGCGGGCGTATTTAGCCTGCTTCCCTACAATGCTCATTCCCACCCGCTCGGCATGTTCTTGCGTGGGAGCGTCCCTTCCCCCAGCTGCACTTGAACCCATTGCCCAACCTCGCCACGTTTTCCGGAGGCGCAGGCATCGCCGGTATTTGCTCCCTCCACGAAAGAGGGAGGCGAGCAAGCTGCCATCGGCACTCCCACGGTCCCGGGGAAAGGCTGCCACCGCAGCACAACCCTTTTTACGAGGCACCCGAGAAGCCCCGGGAGGGGGGAAGCAGGAACCGAGACCCGGGAACGCTTCCAGCGATGCCCGTGCCTTGTCACCCTGGGGGTCACACCCGAGGGAGAGAAGATCCACCGCCATGCCCTTGGCGAAGGTCCCTGCCCTAAATGCTGATCTGGGACACCGCGATCCCAGACGGAGTCCGGGAGTGCGAAGGGGGAAGGACGGAGGTGGCCGAGGGGAACCCGGGGGGTGGATGCTGCGTGGGGCGGGGGCAGAGGGCGGCCGGGGCAAGGCTGTGAGCTGGGGGCTGTTCACCCGTACACGGACGAGCAAGGGGGGCTCCCCAAAATGCGGGCACAGCGCGGGCACTACTCGGGACTGTCACCGGAGGCGGCAAGCGGCTGCCCGAGGTGGCTGCGGCGACGGCGCGTCGGGACGCTCAGTTACCGGGGGGCGGCCGGCAGCGCTGCCGGTACC
>VXBR01006389.1:64099-96092 GCA_013400215.1 Cisticola juncidis | reverse complement strand
GGGACCGGCCCTGCCCTGCCCTGCCCAGCCCTGCCCGGCCCCGCCTCAGCCTCCCCGTGAGTAGCGCGGCCGGCTCACGCCTTCCGGCCCTCCCCGGACTCCCCGCGGTCCCGAAGCGCCTGGGTCCCCCTCTCCCCGCCGCCGCTCCTTGCCGCTCTCAGACAGCCGGTTCTCCCTCCCCGCCCGGGGCGCCTGGGTGCCCTTCGCCATCTCCGCCCCCCGAGTGCCTCTGGGCCCCTCGGCGCTCCTCTCCCCGCCCTGCCGGGCCTTGCTGGGGCACGCTGTACTTCGGACAGGTCTCTGGCTCTGCCGGGGCTCCACATCCCGCCCAGGCCCAGTGGTTTGCTCTCCGCAGGGCGCCCGGCCTCCCCTTGGCACAGCTCCTGTGCCGGGGGTGCTGGAAGCTCCAGGACGATGCCGGCCCGGTGCTGCTCTCTGTGTGCGGCTGGCTGCACCCCGGTAGCGGGCATGGGGCTGTTAGTGGAGAGGGTGTCTCTCCACCAAGGACCCCGCTGGCAGATGTGGCCAGTGATGGCCCATTCTATAACAGCTGGTGGTCCGGGATCTATTGTCTGCTTGTGACTTTGGGCTGCTTCTCTTTCCCAGAGCGTGGGAGTGGGCCCATGGCACTGCAGCAGCCTCGCTGAGGGGCTGGCCTGGAGCAAAGGCAATCACTGGCCCGTGAGTTCAGGGGCTTTCCCTCACCCTGCAGCAAAGCCTGGCCTCCTGCATCACTCCCAGCAGGAGTTCTGGCAGGCAGGGGGGCTCCCAAGTGCTTTTGCTCGTGGCGTGTCAGTGCTGTCCACGGCCACTGCTTGTGCCAGGCTCTGTCTTTACTGGGGAGAGGGTTTGAAGGCGCCTGGGTCATGCTCACCCCTCCTGGCAGGGCGCCCCGATGGACATGAGGGGAGAGCAGCACACATCCTGACCCCCGCCCCACTCAGCTGCCAGCCCTGGGACTATGGACGAGTGGAAGCCCAACCCCACGGTGAAGCCCCACAAGAAGCGGAGCTGGTACCTGGCCTGGAAGTTCAAGCTGATGAACCAGCGCGCGCTGCGGAAGCTGTGTCAGGTGAGTCACCCGCAGCCCTGTGCTGGATTAGGAAGGATAATCTACAGGATTTACAAGTTTGTGGAGCAGCTGCATGGGTGGAAGTGCATCTGCTGGCAGTCTGGGTGACCTGACGTGCTTAAGAAGCATAACTTGTTTCCCAAGAAGCTGCCTCCAAGTGCCTGTGTGTGGAAGGGTCTGCCATGTGTAGCAGCTCCTTTCAGCAGACCTGTTGAGTTGGCTGTGGGAGGAGATACAATTATCCGGGTGGCCTTGGGAAGCTTTCAGCTAGAAACCAACTGATTGCTCCCATCCTGGCTCTGGACCCATGCTGAGCGCTGCAGAGGTCAGCCTTTAGCTGTTTGATTTACAAACCAAGCCTGCTATAAGGCACAACAGGTGGACAGAGAAAACAGGGCTTGGTAACAGGATCTCATGCCCCAGAGGCAGCTGGTGTCTGGGAAAGCCTCAGGCTTGGTTGCCTGTGCTGTAAAACAGCTAATCCTTGGTGGAGACGGCATCCTGGGGGGTGTCTGGGGCTGTAAGGACATGGAGGATTGGCCACATCACAGCAAAACATAGAAAAAGGGCTTTTCATGAGAAGACCTCATGAAATCTGGCAGTTGGTTGCTGTGAGAGGGAGCAGGAGAGGGTTTTGCGTGTGCCTGGGCAGACAAAGGTTCATGAGGTCTCCCTGGGCAAGAAGACTGCTCAGTTCTGTGTCTGATAGGGTGTTCAAGGCTTGGGAATGGGTCTGGTCATTCAGGCAGGCATTGCTCACCAGGCTGGGGCAATGGGCTAGAGCCTGCACATATCTCTGTACTTCATGGCACTGCTTAAAACACAGATGAAAATTTGGCTCAAAATAGGTAGACCAGAGCTGCAAGTGTGGAATAGCCAGGTCTACAGCAGCCAAGCATTTATTGGTTAGCTTTGACTAAGCCAGCTTTGCTAGATCTGGCTGCTGGTCTTGCTTAGTTCTTATTCTTTATTACCTTATTCTCTCTGGTCACCAGGGCTGTTCTCTCATGTCTCCAGTGCTAATCAGGGCAGAAGGTCTGGGCAGGTTGGTGAGGTGGCCTTGTCGCCTCTCCACAAGCCCACGGCTCTGTTCATGCCTAATTAAAAGCTTTCTGTGCACAGATCCCAAAAGGTGCTCATAGTCCTGAGTCAACAGCAGATTAACAAGCCAAAATGCCATAGTGACATTTATACTTCGTGTTGTCTGAATGCTGGTTTTCCATTTTCCTCAGTTATTCCTTGAACATGCTTGGCAGAGATAGCAGCAACACGGAGCTTTGAGGCAGTAGCTGGACAGATAGGGCAGGAATCCTTTTAGTGCCTCTCATCAAGGGCAGGCCACTGTGTGATCCCAGCCCCATTAATGACCTCAGAGAGTCAAGGGTCTGTTCCACAGCCTCTGGACCTTCCCAAGCCCTCTGTGCCAGCATCCACAAGGGTTGCAGTTGAAGTTTGCTGCAGACAGTAAGGCTGCAGGCTGGTACAGTGCAGTTTCCTGAAATCAGACCTCAGCTTCTTCCCTTTGTTGGATTCAGCTGCACAGCATCTCCTGTCTTCTGAATATCCTGAGTGCATCCTCTGGTTCCAGAGGGACAGATGAGAGTAGTGATGGTGCCACAGAGGCAGAAGTTAAGGTTACCCTGGGAGCTGTAACTCTGAATTTCCAAACTCTTTGCCTGCAGGGACCCTCTGCAACCCTGATGCAATAATCTAGCAGGAATCTGCTCACAGATCTGGAAGCAGAAATATGTTGGAAGTGGGTTAATTCTGACATATCAAGGAGTCAGTGCTCTCCAGCTGATGAATGCACTTCATCATGAAACTCAGTCACCTGTATTTCTTTCTCTTTGCTTTCCTCAGAAAAAAATCAGGGGAAATGTCAGATGCTTGTGATCCCATGCAGGACCTCTTTGGGCCCTGCAGCCCATGCCAATACTTACCAATTTCTAACACAAAACATCCTGCATTGCAGACAGGTGCTGTCCTCTTCCTGCTTGTGACTGTAATTGTGAACATCAAGCTGATCTTGGACACCAGGAGAGCTGCTTATGAGGAGGAAGAGGAGTCTGCACAGGACTATGGTGAGGAGCAGCATCCTGTTGTGCTTTGAAAACAAGGAAACTGGAGGGTTTCTTTAAGTCTGGGCTAAAATGTGATCAGCTACATCACAAAGACCAGGTCCATGCGTGTGGGTTTGACAAAAATTTATAGAAAATGCTGCTCCCTTCATTGTCTGTCTGCTGAAGTCTTTAGCACATTTGGCCACAGAGATCTCTGCGGGGTCAGCTGAGGCCAGAGCTGTTGTCATTCGGTGTTTCCCCTTACCTACCATCCCTGTAAATTCCAACCCATGACTCCTTGGGCTGGGGTGCCTTCTGGAGGTTTGGCTGAGTTAGCACAGAGCAGGGACAAGCTAGAGGTGCCCTGACTGGTTGAAACTGGGAATTTCTCTGCTGTAGATGACGAGATGCTGAATGTGGAGGTCCCCAGGCACCCTGTCAACAACAAGAAGGTCCTGGATGTCGAGGTGTACTCCAGCCGGTCAAAGGTCTATGTGGCCGTGGATGGGACAACGGTGAGTGACAGATGCTGGCTGTCCTGTGAGCAGAGGGTGGACAAAGCTGAACAGGTGAAGCCACAAACAGCAGTGGTGAGAGTGAGAGCCCTTCAGTGGCTGGCAAGAAGTTCTGCTTCCAGGACTTCTGCTCTGGCACCCATCACTGCCCTGAGCAAAGCCAAAGAGATTTGCCTCTTGTTTGGGGGCTCTGCTGTGCAGAATGGACAGGGACTAAGAAGAGGTCTTGGCATATGATTCTCATCATTTATCCACTTGCAGGTCCTGGAAGATGAGGCTCGGGAGCAGGGAAGAGGGATCCATGTCATCGTCTTAAATCAGGCCACGGTAAAACATCCCCATGTCTTTCTTACTGGGCAGTTTGTTCTTGCTCCTGAATTGTTGGGTGCCTGAGGCCAGGGGCAGCCAGGGGGGAAGTCCCTGAATCCTTTTTGTGTGCAGTTTGGCAAGCATGGCACAGTCTCTCACCCAGAGAGTCCCTGCAGAGTTTCTTTGTGCTGCCTGCTGTCCATAGGGAACAGGCAGGGGAGGAGTTGAGAGGTTGGTGATGCTTCCCCTGGACCTCTGTGCAGGGAGGCCTGAGGGCTGAGCTTGCCTGGGGCCTAACTCTGGGGATTAACTCCCTGGCATACCGGAAAAGACACTCCCTGTGTTGCTCAGGGAATGAGGCTTCCAGGGCAGATTTCCATAATTCTGTGTGTCCACACCATGTAGTATTTAAGATCCGTCTGACGTATGAATACCAACAGGGTCACGTGATGGCCAAGAGGGTCTTTGACACCTATTCCCCCCACGAAGATGAAGCCATGGTACTTTTCCTCAACATGGTTGCCCGGGGCCGGATCCTGATATTCACCATTAAGGTATGTGACCCTAATAGCAAAATAAAAGTCGTCTTGAGTCAGGATGTCCTGAAGCTCATCTGGGCAGTAGCCTCCTGAATGTCATCAGCCCATGGGGCTGTGACTCCTTGTCTGGATCAACTCCCTTGTCCTCTTGCTCTCGCTTCTTGCTGCAGGTACTGCTGTGCCCAGCAAAGCAGGAGAGCAAAAAGCAGATGTGTCAAAGCCCACAGTAATAGATAAGGGGTTAGGTGGAGAATGGACATGAGGAAATATAAGGATGTGATGGAATCTTCCTGGCTCCCAGTTCCAGGCTTTACAGGGGCCCTGTGCACTGTACTAGGTCTGGACTGCTGTGTAGGCAGCACTGTGCTGTTTCAAGGTTTCATGTTTAGCTGTGTGAAGTGTTGCTTCACACATGACCCTGCTTGAAAACAATTTAGTCTCAAGGAAACAGGAGTTTATGATTCCTCTGACCTCCTTGTGGATCATCATGAAGCCTTTAGTGGCACAGAGACCCTGAAGGTTTCTGGCTTAACTGATTCAAGGGTAGGAGTGGGCCCTGTACCCCTTGGGTATTGGTGGGAGACTTTTCCCTGTCAGGAGCCAGATCTCAGCTGCAGGGTTGTGTTTTATTTCAGGATGAAGGCTCCTTTCACCTCAAGGAGACAGCCAAGAATGTCCTGAAAAGTCTGGGGAGCCAAGTTGCACCATTCCTGAGCTGGAGAGACATGTGGACGTTTGTGGGGAAGAAGGGGGGTGAGTCTTGCATAGGCTGGAAGAGGCTTTGTAGCTCCATTCTTTGGGAGAAGCCAGGTGAAGAGAAACCCAGCCCATCCCCAACAGGCTCTTTGAGCAGGAAACAAGTCCCAAAGAATGGCAGCTCCATTCCTGGGGTGAGGGAGGGTATGGAGGCACAGCATCCTTCAGCAGTTTGCCAGAGGCCAATGGGAAAAGGTGCTAAGCTGTCCCCTAGGCTGACACCCCTGGTCATGCCTTGGCACGGTGGGGATGGGCCTTTCCAGGCAGTCCTGACCCTGTGCTCCTGCTCCAGGAGAAGTGTATGGGGAGAAGCACGCCAAGTCACCCGCCCTCTCCACCTGGGGTGACCCGGTTCTGCTGAAGACAGAAGTTCACCTGACATCTGTGGAAGGTAAGAAGTACAGTCTGCTCTGTGGTATCTCTGGGAGACGTCTCCCTGCTGCCTGGTTTAAGTCAAAGCATCAGTCTGGATTTAAGGCTTTTTGAGATGATGATGCCAATTTTTAAAATGGGCTTAGCTTGCTTTCTTCCTGCTTCCATGGCAATTCCAGGCATGGTTGTTGAGAAGGGTGAGGATGGAGAAGTGGAAGCAAGGTCTGGCCAATTGTCACCTCTCCAAACCAGACCTGGTCTGGTCTTTTCTGACTGTTGATTTTGAATAACCTATTGCTGCTCAGAGAGGCCAGAGGTGGGGTTGGGCTCTGGGTGGTTCCTGGGGCTGTATCTGCCATCCAAAGTGTTGCCTGTTCACTGCCAAGCACTGGCTTGCTGGCTGAGCCCCAGGAGAGCCATGTGAGTGTGCTCCCAGCCTGGAGCACACGTGGTGATTCTGTGGGGTCTGCTTCTCCTCCAGATGCCGAGTGCCACTGGCCCGACACGGAGCTGAATCGGCGCCGCAAGAGGTTCTGCAGCAAGGTGGAAGGTTATGGCAGCGTCTGCAGCTGCAAAGACCCCACACCCATCGAGTTCAACCCTGATCCCGTGAGTGCAGGGCAGAGAGTTCAGGGAGGCTCCAGGAGGGAGGGCTGGGCTGGAACAGGTGTGATTGCAGCTGATGCAGAGCACTGTGCTTAAGCACCTGCTGAGTAATGCAAACTGCCCCTGGGCAAAGGTGAGGTCAATACCTGGGGGCAGGGGAATTCCTTTGCTCTGAGTTGCCAGGAATAGTGACCCCTATTCCAGGGATATCAGTGCAAGCAGCAGAGTGTGAACATCTAGAGACAGAGCAGCTATTGTGACTTTTGGCCTATCCTTGGCATGGTGCTGAAGGGTTCAGACACAGGTCTCTGAGTGGATGCAAACTGGGATTTTGAAGCTGAGACAGAGGTGAGGTGAAGAAGGGAAGCTGGCAGGGTCTCCAGTAGTGCTGAGAGCATCCTGGTTGGTTGGTGTGTCCCTGAACCAAGAGATAGGACTATGCATCTCTGCTGTCTTAACAGTGGTCTCTACCCCTTGAATCCTGCTCTCAGTGGCATAGAATCATAGCATCATCTTGGTTTGCATGGCCTCTCCCACCCCCACTCACACACATTGTTCTCTTCCAGCTCAAAGACAATAAGGTCTTTGATGTGCCAGTAGCTGTCATTGCAGGGAACCGCCCCAACTACCTGTACAGGTAAGCACTACTAGAGGGCACAGCTCCTCTGCTCCGTGCCACAAGACCAGGCATGGCCCAGGCCCTTCCCTTTCTCCTGCTGGCAGGATCCAGCCTCCTCCTGGGGTTGCATGAGCACCAAGGGCAGACCTTGGGGCAGGGGAAGGGAAGGTGTAGGTAGGGCCTGTTCCCTAATCATGCACACTTGACCCCCTCTCAAGGGATCCATCCCTGTGCTGAAGGGCCTGTGCCCCCTGTGCTCAGGCCCCTCTGTCTCTCCCCAGGATGCTGCGTTCCTTGCTGTCGGCTCAGGGTGTCAATCCACAGATGATCACAGTCTTCATTGATGGCTACTACGAGGTGAGAGCCTTGCCAGAGATCCCTGTGGCAGCTCCCTGTTCCACCAGCCCAGTGCTGGCCCAGTCCTTGGAGGGTGGCAAGTTGGGAGCCTTGTCACCTTCCTTGTGCTGTGTGTCACGCTGCTTCTCACCTGCTCCTACACAAAGTCAGCCAAAGTCACCCAAGCCATGGGTGTGGATAAAGCTGCCTTGGCCTTTCCCAAAGCCCAGGACTGACATCCCCACTTCAGCAGGGGGTTGGTGTCCAGGAATGGCTCGTGGTGGTCATGCTGGGCTCTCCCTGTCCCCTTTTCTCACTTGATGAGCATTGCCAGCCCCTTGAGCAGGCTCTGGGTGTAACACCACCTGTCCAGCTGCTTCACAGGGAGAGGAAAAAAACAGTGCAGCCATTCCTGTCCAGCTCCATTCTCAGTAAGATGTGAAGAGGCACCAAACAGTGCGTTTTCCCAAGGCTCAGCACTTGGGGTTCATGAAAGCTGGAGCCAGGTGAAGAACTGTCCCTTTAGAGGCAAAGATCTTCCTCTCACTCAACCCTGTATAGCCCTGGAGAGTCCCACTGAAAGCCCTGTCTATCTGGCAGTGGAAGCACTCACTCTGGGACAGGGTGAGTAGATCTCAGGAGCTTGCTAGGCCTCATCTCTGCAGCATCCACTGAGGTACTGCCTGGTTGCCCTGGGATGGAGACAATTGTTCCCTTGCAGGTCTCTCCCACCACTGCGACATTGTGGGGCTGGGGGAGCTGGCTTGTTTATGCAGGCTCTTGCTGTACCACATCAGAGCAGTTAAAGATAGCAGCATCCATTGCCATGGCAACTGGAGCAGCATCCCTTAGCTACAAGGGGGCAGCCTGGATGCTCAAGCTGCCATGGTGGATACCAGGGAAGGGGGAAAAGGTTGGCACAGTAGAGGCTCCTTCTTTCTTTTGTGGCTAGGAGGTGGGATGCACAGTAAGGAGGTGGAAAAGGCCTTGGTGGCTCCTTCTTGGGGCAGAGATATGTCAGCCGAAATTTGGATTGCTTCTGACCTCTGGCCTTGGTCAGAAAGGTCCTTTTCATGGCCACTTTGAGAGAGAATTGAGTTGATTGTTGTCTTGCCATTAAGGACCTGCTGGGTGGTCCTGGCTATACCTGTTTTCTTTCTGCACTCTCTGTGGGAGGCTGGGAATCTGAGACCTCTCACATATTCTTGGATACAACTTTGGGTCTGCAAAAAGGACTAACAAAGTCATGGTGATACTGAAGGGCCACAAGGGTTTGGCAAGTTCTGTGCTGCAGGGTCTATATTGAGCCTCACTAGTCTCCAAGAAGACAGCCACATGCAGGGGATGTTCCTGTTGTCCTGGGGAGCTGACACTGGCAGGGGAGGGGAGAATGACCCACACATTTGTTGAACTTTGTACTTTTCCATTGCAGGAGCCAATGGATGTCGTGGAGCTGTTTGGCCTGTCAGGAATACAGCACACTCCCATCAGTATTAAAAATGCCAGAGTTTCCCAGGTGAGAGAGCTTTCCAAATCCTGAGACAATTATTTCCAGGGACCTGGGATAGCATTTGAGTAGGCAGGCTTAGCCCCAGATCTGTGCCAGTTTGATGCTAATACAGGTAATGACTGTCTTTTCTTGCAGCACTACAAAGCCAGTCTGACTGCAACCTTCAATCTGTTCCCGGTGAGTGAGACTGCTACAGCACAGCCTTCCCTTGGCATTTGTGATCCCTGTCCCACAGGAGCTGGGATCAGTCCTCCAGGGCAAGGAACCACACAGACACAAACACTGCTTGTGTCTCCGCTCTGTCCTGGTCATCTCCATCATTCTGATATTCTCCTTGCCCTACAGGATGCTAAATTTGCTGTGGTTCTAGAGGAAGATCTTGACATTTCCGTTGACTTCTTCAGGTAAAGTTGGGGGTTCCTGTGTGGGATCATTTCCTGGAAGCTCTCTGGATGCTCAGGAGAGGCCAGATCCCTGCCTGCTGTAGCTCATTTATCTGAACAGATCCCAGGCAAAAGCCATAACTGAGCTCTGCCTTCAGTCTGAGGCCACTGTCCTGGCAATCAGTGCAGGGTGACATCAGGGTTGGGGGTCTCTTTCTGGTTGGCTTTTTGGGGACACTGATGCATTCACATGGTTGCAGCTGCCCCATAGCCAGAGGACAGGGACATGCCTCCTGTTTCTTCTTAAGGAGAAGAGACTGATAGACAGGAGACCATGGTGTCCTTTCCCCACGGTGAGATGCAGCTTAGCTTGTTTGGGTGCTCCTCCCCTGGTCTCTGTCCAGCATCAGCTATCACAGGTTAAAAATTGGAATAAGTGGTGCCAGGAATTGAGGGTGGCTCATCTCTGGGTAGAGGGTTTGCCTTGGTTTGCATGGTGGAAGGATGTTTGAGGGTCAACTCTTTCCTCAGCTTTCTGAGCCAGTCAATACACCTTCTGGAGGAGGATGAGAGCCTGTACTGCATCTCTGCTTGGAATGACCAGGTGGGTCAGGGAAGGATGGTGGAGCAGGGCCACCTCTGCTCAGAAGTACCCCTGCAAACCACCCTCCTGTCCCTGCCATGTGCTTCCCAGTGGCTGTTCCCTTCTTCCTATGATGAGAAACTCAATGGAGCACGATGCCTCCCTTTATTTGGTGGGGAGCAAGTGCATTCAGGGTGCTGAGCACTCCCCATAACATTGCAGGGCTATGAGCACACAGCTGAGGACCCCTCGCTCCTGTACCGTGTGGAAACCATGCCAGGCCTGGGATGGGTGCTCCGGAAGAGCCTGTACAAGGATGAGCTGGAGCCAAAGTGGCCAACCCCTGAGAAGGTGAGTTCCTTGGAAGGACCTTTTCTTCTACAGCCCGATCTCTGCCCATCAGCAACCCCTGATCTTCACCCAGTCCCTGGGTGTACAGCTCCTGGAGGGGCTGTCCCTGTGCTTATACTGGGAAGGATGCCCAAGCAGAATGGATTTGGACAGGCAGTGATTTGAGGAGTCACATAACCATCCACAGAGCAGGGGCCAAAGGGGCTGGACCTGGTTGTGGGCACCCAGGAGGGTCCCTGGGGGGCCACACTACCAAAGCCTGTCCCCAGAGCCGAGTGTGAGCAGCAGTTTCCCTCCCCAGCTCTGGGACTGGGACATGTGGATGCGGATGCCTGAGCAGCGGAAGGGCCGGGAGTGCATCATCCCGGACATCTCGCGCTCCTACCACTTCGGCATCGTGGGGCTCAACATGAACGGCTACTTCCACGTGAGTGACCTCCCGCAGCCCCCAGCACTGTCCTGCTGCTGGGCTCTGACTCAGACACCTCCCCAAGAAGTGGGGATGCCTGAGGTCATCTCCAGGTTTTGCTGACCCATGATCAAACGTGGTTTTCCTTCCCTGCCCTCTCTCCCAGGAAGCCTATTTCAAGAAGCACAAGTTCAACACAGTTCCAAATGTCCAGCTTAAAAATGTGGAGAGGTGAGTGCTGGTCACAGTGATACCTTGATGAAACAGTTGCTTGGTCTGACCCTTGTCTCCTTGTGCTGGAGTCATCTTCCATTTGGAGTGGCCATAATCTCCTACATCAGCACACTGGCCTCTGCTGGGGAGTCCTGGCAGTGGTTTTTGCAAGGTTGGGTTTGGCTGCCCTGTGCTCCAGGTGGACATGTTGAAGGGTCATGGTTTTGCTGCCACTTCTCAAGAATGTGTGGCAGAACTTGCTCTCCATTTATTGGTTCCAGTTGCCTTTAGTATTACTCTGGGGCAGTCTTAAGTTTGGATCAAACTGTCTGGTTCTGCCCTGATCTCTGTGTTCTCTCCTCCTCCAACAGCTTGAGGAAGGATAACTATGAGACTGAAATTCATCGGCTCCTGGGGTGAGTGCCTGCTGGAAGGTGGGGAGACCACAAGAGGCACTGGGTGAACCAACCAGAACAGAAGGAAGGGTGAAGTGGCCCTGGTGGCCCCAGCCACATTTTGCATGTCTGAAGTACTCTGCAGTGGGAATAGGGAGAAAGTGGGATCCCCTCTAACTCCTTGCTCCATTCCCACAGTGAGGCTGAGGTCTTGGACCACAGCAAGAACCCCTGTGAGGACTCCTTCGTGCCCGACACCGAGGGCAGGGTCTATGTCATGTTCATCAGGATGGAGCAGGAAGCCGATTTCACCACCTGGACTCAACTTGCCAAGGTGAGGGCCCTGACATGGCCTGTCCTCAGCCCTGCACTGGTCTCAGCATCACTGGGAAACACCTGGCTGTTCTTGGGTTTTCCCATGGCATTGACACAGCTCACCAAATGGGATCTTGCTGTCCCTGGGTGATGTTGAAGCTCTTGGTATGACTGGAGGGATGCAGCCCTGTGCCACCCCAGTCTGCAGCCCTCTCTGCTGTGTCTCAGTGAGGACAGGGGTTGTGGGTCTTCCTATGCCAGGGGACACCTGGCCCTGGTGTCCACCCCAGGCTTTGATGCCTTTTCCTCCCTCCTCACCACCCTAGTGCCTCCACATCTGGGACCTGGACGTCCGCGGGAACCACAAGGGGCTGTGGCGGCTCTTCCGCAAGAAGAATCACTTCCTTGTGGTGGGGGTCCCTGCCTCCCCCTACTCGTGAGTATCAGGGACACGAAGGGCTGAGTAATGCCCCATCCTTAGGGCACTGTCCCCTGCCTGGCACACACCATCACCCACTTCTGTCCCAGCCCAGCCCTCAGGGGACACCACCTTCACCTGTGGGGGAAGGGAGGACGGGATACATTCCCAGGGTTGTAGGATGTCCCAGTGGGAAGGAGATCATGCCAGGCAGTGCTGTTGGAAACTGGGGTCCTGAGGGGAGCCATCAGCTGTGCCTGCTCCCATCCAGCCCCCTCACCTGCAGGTCCAAGAAGCCTCCGTCAGTGACACCAATCTACATGGAGCCCCCTGCCAAGGAGGAGGGGGCGGTGGCAGTGCCAGCGGTGGCAGCAGCGGAGCAGACGTGAGGCTGGCAGCTGGAAGCAGAGGGGACCGGGGGAGCACAGAGACCCCCACGGTGCAGAGACAGAGTTGGCAGCAGCTCTCGGAGGCTGGTGACTGGATACAGACTCCTGGTTTGGGCTGCAGAAGCAGATGTTGGGCTCCCTCCAGCCCCCTGTTGTAGTCTCCTTTTCCCTTGCACAGGACAGGGTCCATCCCTGTAGATACTTCACCCCCATCCCAGGAACTTGGTTTTTTTAACACAGACACTCTACTAACGCTGCTCCTTTTGGCCCCTGGCTGGGCAAGGCTGGAGGAAGGAGATGCTCAACTGGAGGGGGCCTCAAAAAACACATCTGCTCTCCTTTTTGGCCCTGAAGTCTGAGAAAGCAGCATGGTGCAAGTGCTGCAGCCTGCCAGCTGGATGTTATTTATTAACTCTTGCCTGCTGGCTTTGTGCCCCATGGTGAACACAGTGCTGAAGAGGGGATATTCCAGCATCTCTCCTGTTACCTGCACGATGGATGCACCTTGAAGATTGTGTGCTGGGTTGGACATCTTCCTGCACACTGGCTTTGCTCCATGGGCTGCAGGTACTGGTGCAGCCCAGCTCACAGAAAAGGGAATGCTGGAGAGGAGCTGGATTTGCTGTGGACACAGAGGGGATGCTCCACAGGCAGCACGAGGGCAGGCAGTTCTGGAAGCTGGAGGTGATTGTAGGTGGAAGTGGACCAGGCTGTGTGCTCTGGCACAGACTGTCCTCAGCCACCTTCTCTGTGGGGAGCAGCCCTGCCCCTGTGTCGTGGGAGAGGGGTGCAAGTGCCTTGCAGAGCGAGATGGGAGCAGCCAGCAGGCATCATCCCCTGGCTGCAGGGGCAGGGTGGGCCAGGGTCACCTGGAGAGAGAGATGCTGCACTGTGGTCCTTGCTTGTGGTACTGTACCCTGTCTCTCCATCTTCCCTGCCCTGGGAGCCCCTGCTTTGGCTGAAGGCAGAGGGAGTTTCTTCTGAATTCCCACTCTTACTGCAGGAAGTTGCTGGCAGGGAAGCTATAAGCTGGTCTGGGATGGGCAACTGGCCCTCCCACTGTGGTACAGCCCTCATGCAGAGGGACAGGGAGGGGGAGGGGATTCCGTGCCTTAGGAAGGATCCCAGGGCCCCTCCCATCCCCAGCCATTTGGTACTGATGTCCCTGCACCCTGAGGGGGCAGTCCTGGTCCCCTTGCTCAGTAGAGCTCCTCCTCATCTGTGCAACAAGAAATCCATTCTCTGCCCATCCCCTGGCCCTGGGCAGGGATGCAGTGCTCTGGCTTGCTTTTGGGAGGAGTTGCTGCTCTGCCCTTTCCCTGAGGTAACAGGGTCTCTTCCCCTTCATTTTCTCACTGTGAACTGAGCATTGGGGTCTACACTACACTAACTTATTTATTTATTGCTCCTGGGAAGGGGTGGATTACAGGGCATGGAGAACTGGCAGCACCCAGCCTGCACAGGGGAGGTTTGTCTCTTGTCCCCCCAGCTCCAACCGCTGTTCCCTGCTTTCCTCCCTTGCCCAGAACAAGAATGAAAACCTGTGAGCCGGGAGACTCCTCTTGGCCCAGATGATCCCAGTGTGGATGCAGCACAGCTCTAGCATGGCCGCAGGGACTCTGACCCTCACAGTCCCTTGCATGCCTGCCCCAGCAGCAGGGATGGGATGGGATGGGATGGGATGGGATGGGATGGATGCAGGAGGGAACACGAGCGTGCAGAGTGGCACCCTTGGGGCTGCAGTACCGTTCTGGGGCTCAGCCCTGCCCAGCCCCAGTGTTCCCCTTCCATGGGGCTGTGCTCTGGCAGCCAATGGGCAGGCAGCCCCTGTGCTGGCCCTCAGGGTAAGGCAGGGCTTTTACAAGGATGGAAAAGGGACTTCTTTCTGAGAAAAAGTAGCTTGCTCTCCATATCCTGGTTTGGAAGAATGACTCTCCATTGCCCTTCCTAGGCACCTCTGTTCCCAAGACTCAGTTTCTCTTCCCCTTGAAACTAAATGCATTCTCTTTTCCTTCTCTGATAGAGCTTAGGCGTGGCTTTTTCCCAGCTCCTCTTGGGGCTGGGGAAAGTGGTCCTAGGGATAGGAGATGGCTAAACGTGAGTTCCCCTCTCCTCCCCTGCCAACCAGGGCTCTGTGGCCCCCTGCTCTCAGTGGCAGCAGGACAGGTGGGCTCAGGCTCCCCCTTCTCCACACAGGGTGCCAGGCCCATGGGGTGCTGTTCTCTGTCCCTCCCTGTCCCCCCAGCAAGGGTCCGGAGTGGCAGCCATGGCAGGGCTGGGGGTGTGGCATCACCAGGGTTTGACGCTTTCTGAATTGAATTATTTTTTCAAGAGTAAACATTGCAAAGCTGTTGAGCCTCGTGTGTTTCATAGCTGGCCCTGTGCAGGGTACAGGGCCGGGGTCCCTGGCTCTGGGGTCCTGCCTGGAAAGGACAGACCTCTGTCCTCTGGTGTCTTGCTCTGCCCAGGGCTGCACAGGCCTGGCCATGGGTTAATGGTGTCCCCAGGCCTGTGCCAGCAGAGGTCCTCTGTGTGTGCCATGCAGTGCCAGCAGGGCTGGCACAGGTTTGCGAGCTGTTTCCTCCTCAAGCTTTATCACTTTTATCTTCAGTTCAGCAACTGATGGAAACTCTGACGAACTGCCTGGTGCCTCGCCCCCGTCTTCCTCCTGGCACTTCCAGCTGCTGTGTCCTGAGAACTACAGCCTTGTCACCCTCTTGACCATTCCAAAATTCTGCCCCTATGGGGCAGGGAACCCCTGGAAGGGCTGGGGGTGCACCCATTCCTGGGGCAGAGACCACAGGACTGAAATAAAGTGGTAGTGGGAGAGTGTCAGCCACCAGCACAGACCAATCTGCACCCCCAACCTCCTGCCTCCTGCTCCCTGGCCTGATCCCAGCAGCCAGGCTGGGCTGACAGCCCCCCGTCCCCAAGACCAAGCACAGCTTTCTGCAAGGACAACCCCTTAGCAGAAGGTTTTTTTACATAGGCCCAGGGCTTGGTGAGGGGCTCTTACCTCCTGGCAGCCTCCACATCCACCTCTGCCCAAGCCAAAGTCTGCTTGAGGTGGGCGAGAGGAGGATCCACCTCGTCCGAGCGTCGGGGCAGAGCCTCGGCAGTGCTCAGGTCTGACACCCTCCGTGTCCTGGCCACCTCAGGGAGCCAGTGTGTGCAGACTGCTGCGTTTGTAGGAGCCTCCCCTCTTGAAACGGAGGGATGACAGAAGCAGGTTAACCCCTTCAATGCCTTGGAAGGCTGACCTGAAACAGAGGCTGGACAGAGCTAGGGAATAAAGCAGGTATTTATTAAAATACCATTTGTATATTGGGCTGCAGTTGTTCAATTACAGCTTCAGGTTGTGAGGTCCCATCCTTCTTGTTCCTCCCTTCAGCCCACCGTTGTTTGTGCTTTTGGACCTGAAAGTTGTCCTCGGCTCTCAGCAGGAAAGGATTTGTTTTGTCTACCTGCTCTGTGATGAGAGCTCACCAGCACTGAATATGAGGCTCAGAACTACACCCCTAGGCAGCACAGAATCTGAAAATATGAAAGCCAAAACTCAAGGCATCACCTTGAAGGGAAGAACCTGTGCCAGGCTGATGCAGAGCCTCAGCTCCTGGCCCCCAGGTGCTGGAGATGCCAGGGTTCATTACCCAAGGGGCTCAGTCCCAGGGCCCTCGTTAGATGAGCCAGGTCACTCATCCTCCTGCCCTTTTTGGGGGTCTCGCTCACTCCCTGCTGCATCCTGCTGCTGCTGGAGCATTCCCAGCTGTCCCAGGAGCTGGCCAGGGAATTGTCCCCTCACCTGGCTGCCCTGGCAGCCCGATCCAGTGGCTGCCACAGCTCAGGCCCTTGTGGCAGCGGGTGTAGCACGTGCTGCCTGAGCTGCAGTTCTCACCCAGCCCCTGCAGCCCCCCCAGCCCGGCCTCCCCGGCTTTGTACAGCCGTACAAAGGAGAACCTGTCCGGGCCGCTCCACCTGCCAGGAGCCGGTTGATAATTAAACAAAAGCAAAATAGCGTTGGCATGAAACTTGACCTTTCCAGAGCTTGTGGGGGGTGGGGAATTTTGCATAATTTCCGGTGGTGTTTATTTTTATGCATTATGTTTTTTTATTGGAGATCTCTGTGCTGGGGAAGCAGAAAGTCCCTGTGCTCTGATGATGGGCTGGTGTGTGGGAGACAAGATCCAGGCTGACCCTTCCCATGGCACATGGGGTCCTCTGTGCCCCACAAATGGAAGGAAGAGCCTTCCAGTCAGAGTCCTCTGGGATAACACACCCAGTCCTCTTGAATGGAGAGATCTCATCACTGGAAGGATGCTCTGTGTGCTGGCCCCATCTCCTTCCTTGCATGGGAGAGATTCAGTGGTGCTGTGTCCAGCCACTTGCATCTGAACCCAGGGAACTGGTCCTAAATTTTCAGCACCCTCTGCTTCATAAAAAGTCATAAAGGTCAAAAGCATTTATGAACAAAAACTCATAAATGCCAAGGTGCCCAAAGTGCTCCCAGGAAGGGGCTCTGCTTGGCTTCCCCCCTTGTCCCCAGCTGTGAGGGGGAGTCCTTTCCTTGCACCCAGCCCATTCCTGTCCCTGTTCCCTGCTGTGCCTGCAGACACGGGGCTGCCACCTCCTGTGCCCATACCTAAGGTAGGTGGTGAATTAATCTTCAACTGGGTATCCAGGATTGCTCTGATGGTTATTGTGCCATTCCTGCCCAGTGCAGCATTAATGATTAACACGCCAGGTTCAATATCAGCTCCTGCCTGCTGCCTCTTGAATAGCCCTTGTCACCTCCTCTGATAGCCCAACAAAACAAGACAGAGCCGCCTAGAAAGCACAGGTGGGGTTAGGCTGGCACTGTGGCTGGTTTATCTCTGAGGAAGAGAAGGAGGGGAGTCAAGCAGGCAGTCTATACCAGGGAAAGTGTGCACTGCCTCACTTCTTCCCCTGGACCAGCCTGCGCCCTTCAAGGATATCCTCCTATCTCATCCTCCTATCTCCAGTCTGGGAACATCCTGGCCCAGCTGTGACAGCAGGCAGGGGAAACTCCCCACAGCAGGCACTCCTTGGGCAGCTGATGCTGAATCAATTTGCTTTTGCTTCGTATTTACCCCTTTCGTCAGCACAAACACAAAGAGGTGCAGTTCCTCCTTCTTTTCATGTACCTGTTCCCATCAATGCTAATTCCCAGGAAGGAGGGGGCGGCTCCGTTCCTGAATTGCCGATCACCGCCCACTCGCTGCCAGCACAGAGCCTGCACCACACTGGGCTTTGCCTGCTGTGCCCCGGGGCAAGTGCTGCCGGTGGAGAGCGCACCCTATAAAATCTCCAGGAACTTTGCTCTGTGTGTGGCTCCCATCGTGGCACTGGCTGCTTGCCCAAAGTCCCTGCAGGGAGACTTTGCCCTCCTTCCTTCCCTCACCCTGTATCCCAGGTGGAAAAGAACCCCACCTTGGCACACACTCAGATGAGCCAGGTGCTGGAGCCATCTCCTGCCATCTTCCTGGGGGCAATAAGGAAGTTTCTGTTTGCCACCACAAGCCCTCAGGGACCTTTCAACCTTGTGCTGTCAGCTCTGATTGCCCTGGAGAGCCAGCCTGGGAGAAGTGGGCAAGTGTGAGAGATGTAAGCTGCAGAGAAGCTGGTGGGGGCAGGGGGTGGGCCAGGATGTGCCACTGGGCTTGCAGGGAAGCAGCTGGAATGGGATCCCCTTGGAGAGCCCAAAGCTGTGGCAGTGCTGGGGCAGTGGAGGTCAGGGGCACAGTGACACAGGGAGGCTGTGGCAGTCCAGGTTACCCTCCACTGCTCTGTTTGGCTGCCAGGGCAATGGGGAGGAATCGCATCCGCGAGGAGAAACTGGTCCTTCAAGTTTTCCCAGCAGGTGCAGGGGAGGAACCAAGCCAGTGGTTGCAGGGTTATTTACAAAACTCAGTGCCACAGAAAGAGCCTGCTCTGCCCCACAGAAACCCCATGGCTAGGAGTGCAAAGGTGGAAGGCAGCAGCTCACCCCTGAGCCTGCTCTACCTGACAGGGGTGATGATGGGAGGGTGTGTGCCAGGAGCCAGCTCTGCAAGGCATCCCAAAAATGGGGCAGAAGAGGTCATGGCCAGGTGTGCCCAACTCTGTGCCAACTGGTTCCTGGGCACCTCCAGGAAGGGTTTTTCCTGGCAGCTCCTGGAGCCTTGGGGAGGGAAAAGAAGCATAAGAGCCCTGACGTCACCCACGAGGTGACACCAGTTTATGGTAGAACTGGCTCCTATTCACCTGTCCATGAAAGACAAGTGTATTTTCTGGCAATTTCCCCCATACCTTGCCACAGGGCAGGGCCAAATCCCATGTCAGTAACCCAGTGTGGGGAGTGGGTGCCCATGCCTGTCTCACTGTTCCCTGCCTGCTCCTGCCAGTGTGACAAGCACTGGATGGCACCAGGGAAATGCCAGACCACAGCAGTGCCTTGGTCCAGCCTGGTACCTGGGCAGGAGCTGATAAGGGGGTGCCACAGCGGGCACAGAGCGAGGCAGTGCCTGGGGAGGCTGTTTGCACGCTGGCCTCCTGCCACCCCTTGTCCTTCACTGCCCCTGCCCCACAGCCGTGGCAAAAACAGGGAGAAGGAGCCCTTGGGAGGGCTCCCACCCTAGCTTTGCAATGGAGAAACTGAGGCAGAGCAAGTGTAGCCTCAAGAGCAGAGAGGGAGTAGCAGCAGGGAAAGAGGGTGTCTGGAAACCTCCCAAGCCCACCCACACCTCCCACATCCCCACAGGGAGGGCAGGTGCATCACACACAGGCAGTGTGGGACAGCTGGGGTGGAGATGTTCAGAGGTGGGGGTGGCAGGATCCATCCCTTCTCACCGCCCCATTCCAGGTTCCTGCAGCTGATGGGGACACAGGAACCCCCAGCCAGCCCTGCCTTTCAAGCCAAGCTGTTGCTGAGCCCCTGACTGGGTGCTGTGAGCAAGCAGTGGCTGCTGCAGAGGGCACAGGGTGTAAGGTGGTGCCCCCACCCTGCACCCTGTCTGTTGTGCAAACACGGGGCTGCTGTTTCCAAGCACCAGAACAGGTGAGGAGCAAAGACAAGGAGGGCAGGGAGGCTGTGGGCAGGGCTGTGCTGCCTGCAAGGACATGGAAGGGAAGGTGGGAGGAAGGCAAGGCAGCCCCCACCTCAGCACCCCCTCCAGCAGAGGGTATTGATTAAAGGCAGTCCCAAGATCAACTCCAGAAAATAACTTATATCCAAGATGAAAAATTTATTTGCATTTCTTTACAGCATGGAGAGGGGCTCAGGCACAAAATGACAGGGGGTGTGGGGCAGCCTCAGCCTCTGCAGAGCCAGGGAGCACCAGGGCTCTCCTTACACCAGGAAAGGGGCAGAGACCAACCAGCACCCAGCCAGCCCCTCTTTCAGGGGGCTGACATGACAACAAGGCCAGGGCTGACAGACCATGGGTGCAGGAGTAGATACATCCCCAGTGAGTGAGGGTGTAGCTACCACCTCAAACTGATGCAGGGGGACATAGCTGGGACAGTGTGAGAGCAGTACTGCACCCGCCTGCAGGAGTTTATCAAGACATCACCCTGCCATTGCCAGATCAGCAGCCCTGAACACCCCTTGTGCTGCTTTATCTCCTGCTGGCATCAGCCAAAGACACCAAGCAGCTTCTCCCAACACCCCCCTCAATCAAAAACACCCCAAATCTCTATGTACAGACTCCATATGCCGTATCAGTACAAAAATATACACAAACTCTACAGATCCCAGCTCAGTAGATCAAAATACAACTACAAATCACAGTGCACAGGAGAGAGCATCAGACTCTGGGAGGGATGGGGTCCTCCCGGGAGCATGGCACACCACAGGTGCACCCCAGCATGGGGGTGGCAGGTCATCCTCCTGCCTCGGGGGGTCACTTCTCATCCAGCCGACAGTACAGGTACATGGAAACTGCCATGGCTGCAATCTGGGGGTGGCAAGGTGCAAATCAGCCCCCTTAAATGTGCACCCTCCCTCCCAACACGGATTTGGGCACAGCCCACCATCCCCAGTGCACCAGGGGCAGGGCTGGATGTGCCCAGGGAAGGAGGCTCGGTAGCCTGGAGCTGCAGGTGATCCTGGGAGCTGCAGCAGTCCCCTGGGCCCCCCAGGCAGGTCCAGCCCCACCTCCAGGCACAGGGAGGAGGGGGATCAGCAGTGCTCAGCACTCACCTCCAAGGCAGCGATGCCGGCTGCCACACCACCCGCCACGCCAGCGTTGGTCCTGATTTCCTCCAAGATCTGTCTGAAACAGCCCTGCAGGAGGCAACCACATGGGTGAGGATGGCAAGAGGTAGCGATTCCCTAACTCCCAGGGCACAGCATCCCCCAGAAAGGGAGGTACTGCTTCTCCAACCCAGAGCACACAGCCATGGAGAAGGTCTGAGGCTTCAGGGGCAACTCAGCCTCTTCTCAGACCAAATATTGGGTGGGGAGCAAGGAAAGGAAAGGAAGGGAAGAAGCAGGGAAATCACCCAAAAAGGCAGAGTGGAGCCTGGGTTCATGCCTGGCACCAGGCATAGCACTCTATTCCCTTTAGGACCAGAGCAACATAACAGCTTTACATGCTTCTACCAGGGACAAGCCGAGGCCAGCATAGAAATAAAATCCTAAGGTGCCACCACCATGTGCAGAGCTGGGGCTGGAGCTACAGGAGAGATCTCCCTCCCAGTGCCCAGGCACACCCCAAGGGAGGCTCTGCCAGCAGGCAGGAGCCACTGGCATGTCCTTACCTCGACAGCTGTTTCTGCAGCCAGGGTGCTGTTGCAAGGCTCCCGCAAGTCACAGCACTGCTTGGGGTAGCTGTGATATTTCTCATAAAAGTAGGAGTTGTTGAAGTCTGTGTAGTTATTCAGGCCACAGCAGTGAACCTAAGAGGCAGAGAGAGGAAGGGATGGGACGAGCATCCTTCAGCTCTGCCTCCAAGCTCTGACACCATCTGGACCCCACTGCTCATGGAGGGCGTCACCCAGCTCAACCCTGCTTCAGTGGGCTGCCCAGCAGTCACCTTGGGACCAGGATTCTGCCCCACACACCATCACAAACAGCTCCCACCCCACTAGGTCCCAAGCAGGTAGTTCCCAGGAACCTGGGAAATGGAGGAGGTGGTGACAGCTCAGCACATCCAGGGTTGTGCCCACTTCCATCTCCCTGTCCCACCCAAATGTGCACCACCTAGCCCATGTTGGGAGGACCCCGACCCACAGGTGAGGCCCACAGGGCTCAGCACACCTCTGACATGGTGACATTCCAGATCTCTGTGAATGTTGCATCCACCCCATACTTCTCCTTCAGGAGCGGGGTCACCAGACCTGTCAGCAACGTCTCTGCCTGGAAGAAGGGGCAGAAAAACACCATCAGAGAAGGTCCTGGGGAGCACCACAGAGCCGAGCACCCCCATACTGGTCCCAGCCTACAGAGAAAAGGCCAGGAGTCACAGCATGTCTGTTTGACCCACAGAGAGTTTTCCCTTTCCCCATTAAGCAGTGCTTTATGGCACCAAGGTCACTCATGCCCAGTGAATCATCTGATAAGCAATGTTAAGTGAGGGAACCAGGAATGGCAGCACTAAGTGAGGGAGCCAGGAATGACGTTTGCCCTGTGGCTGACTTCTCCAGTGCCTAATGAGGCACTCACCTTTCTCCCCAGGTGGTTTCTCAGGTGCCTAATAAGGGGGTGAGTTTGCTCAGCATGAGGCAAGAGGGACTTCCTCTCCAGTGACTTCTACCCTCAGAGGTGGGGAGGTGTCAAGCCTAAGCTGGTTAGGGACTGAGGGGCTTGACAGAAAGAAGTGGGCAAAACTTCTAAGAAGTTTTGAAGAAGAAGACTTCTAAGGTCCTGAGAAAATGAGTGTTATGATATAACAGGAACCCCTGTTCCATCACTCTGCCCATGTAGCTGGTGCCAGCAGGGGCCAACATCCCTTCCTCCTGCAGCACTGACCACTGCACAGCAGCCACACCTGTGGGCAGCACTGCCAGCCCATGTCTCCTGTTTTCCCAAGGAGTAAGACAGGTCCCAGATCAGCCCAGCCCAAGACTCAGTATTGCACTCACAAGACCTGTGAAGACCAGAGCCACCACGGCAGCAGCAACTTCAGCGATGAAGATGATCAGCACCACTGAGAAGAACTAGGACACAGCAAGGGGAAGGAAGTCAAACCAACAGCCAGAATCCTCAGGGACCCCTGGAACTCATCTGCTTCCCCAGGGCTCCAGCCCTCCTGCCCCACTGCCTTTAGCTCTGCTCCTGGGCAGGAGCAGCACAACCTTGGGTCCTCCAGCCCCCCACCTGCATGGGCTGAGCTCTGTGGACACACTCCAAGAGAGACCTCAGCTTAGCACCCCCTCCTGCCTCATCTCACCCTTTCCTGAGGCAGACTTTGAACATTGCCTTTCCAAGGGCCACCCAGACTGCCACCACACAGAAAAATCCACAGAGAACATCTCCACAGAGAAATCTGCCTATCAGGTCTCTCCCACCACAGACCCAGCTCAAACAAGGCTTGATAAGGAGGTCGGTCAGGTCCATACCATCATCAGGAGACATTTGCTCTCCTTCTGGGCACCATAGCACCCAAGGAAGCCAATCACCAGCAGGATGGCACCAATGACAATGAGGAGATAGGCCACGTTCACAACCGACAGGATGCTGGAGGAGAGCGCCCCAAATATCTGCAGGAATGACTCTCCATCCACTTTGACCCAGATGCCAACTCCCAGGAGGGTCCCACCACTGAGCTGGGAGGAGAAAGAGAACGTCAGCTTCCAGATAGGCACGAGATTTGGTATTTGGGGAAGGCCCTGGCATGGGTGTTTCTCTCCTCAGCAGTTTTTCACCACACCAAAGCAGGACTTTGTGGTACTGTGGGTACAGTCAGCAGGACTGACAGGTCAGCACCCTGAAACACACCCCACCCACAGCACATCCTGGGGCAGTGTCACAGCTGCCCCCTCCCCAGCCTAGGGGGTTCCAGTGCCAGCAGTGGAGCAGCCACACCAGCAGTGCCACCATCCTCCCCATGACCCCATGGCCAGTTCAGACACTGGCCACCATTGGACTGCCACAAGTTCCTCCATACAGGGCAGCTGCCTGCCCGCCCAGAGGAGAAGCTGGGTGGGCCCTGACCCCAGACAATCATGTACTCCTGGGGAAGGTCAGCTCTGGGCTGCCTGCAGTCCGTGCCAGCCCTCCCCTCTGCCCGCTCACCACACTCAGATCCTGGCAGGAGCTTCACAGAGGGAATGTTTCAGCAGAGTGAGCCGGGGGGCTCTGCACCCCTCCTTCCCAAGGCTGTATCCTACCACATCCCCCTCCAGGTGGCTCCTGCAAAGCCAGGGCAGCTCTTGCGAGCTCCACTACTCTTTGCCTTGGGTGGGAGTAGAGCCTGCCTGTGCTCTGAATTCCCGACATCCAGGAACCCCAAAGCCACAGTCACACACGGAGGCTGCTCCCCCACAGAGGTAGAACAGGGGCAAACCCCCAGTTCTGGGGCACACCCCCAGTTCTGGGGCACTCAGCCCCTTCCCAAGCTCCAGCACAGCGAGGGACGGGGCAGCTGATGCAACAGCCACTGTTCCCAGAGCACGGCACAGCCCTCTGGGCTTTGCAAGTCACACCTACACCCACCTGCCCACACTCTCCACTCCATCGCACACAGAAAGGAGCCCGGAGGGGCAGGGGAGCCCAAACAGACCCGACCCACCCCATACCGGGCTCCGGGGACTCCCCGGGACCCTCCGGCAGACCCCAGCCCCCGGGGCGCACTTACAAAGATGGCCAGGTTGAAGAGGATCATCATGACCTTGATAAAGGTGAAGCACCCCATCTTTGCACCTGGGGAGAGCAGAGAGGTTACCGGGGAATCCCTTCCCAGCACAGCTGCCGCCGCCCCGAGAGCCCAGCGCCCCTCCAGGGGAGACCAGGGGGTGCCCACGGGCGGGGAGGGACACAGCCCGGCTTACCTGAGCGGAGAGCAGCTCCNGTCCCCGCGGGGTCCCTCCCGCCATGGGGGCAGCGCTAGGAGCCCCCGGGTGTGCCAGCCTGTGCCGGAGATCCCCCCGCCCTCCCCGGAGCGCTGGGCGCTGTGCTCGGGGTTTTCCAGCCTTGGGGACCGCCAGCACGGACACCCCCGGGTCATGCACAGCCTCTGCCAGCCCAGGCTGAGCACCCCATCTCCACAGGCTGGTTTTGTGGGGACATGCGGGTCCCCCTTCTCAGCACCACCCGGGCGGGGATCTCCCCAAAACCCAAATTTCCATCATCCTGGGCAGAAAGAGAAGCCGGCAAAGGAGGGCGCCGGGGAACGGCCGCACAGCCGGTTCGCAGAGGAAAAGCCAAAGCTGCACGGGCCATCCCCAGCTGCTGCACAGGGAGGTGGATTTTTGCTGGCGGGGACACAGCAGGGTGACAGCGGAGAGGACAGTGACAGCCATGACAGATGCCAGCACTGGAGCAGTCAGCAGAGACCTGCCATTGCCCAAGGGCTGCCAAAAGTGATTTTTTTTGGAAAGACGCTTTGAAATAGGGCTGGTTTCCCACAGAGGATTGCAAGAGAGTCACACCACACAGAGGGAGATGCTTCCTCCCCAGGCATGGCCCTGGCAGTGGTCCTCACCTGTCCAGTGCACCTCTGGGGCAGGAGCTTGTGCTGGTCCCCTCACCAGTACCCACAGTGTGTCCCTTCAACTGGTCACCAAACCACAGAGCCATGCAGGAGGCAGGGGAGACCTCATCCTGCAGGAAACCCGGCCCCATGTGCTCAGCACGCTCCACACCCCACACCCAGCTCCCCCAAAACCCCACAGCACATTCCCTGCCTGGCTGTAATGATACATTTCAGCAGGATGAAGTCAGCCCCATTGGGCTCCAGCCAAATCCCAGTAGTATTTGGGGGAAGCCTCTAACCCTCGCAGGCACCCTGGGTATGGACACAACCCGTGCTGGAGCTGGGGGCTGTAGCCCTTGTCCCCTCACTGCCTGTAGCCTCAGCCCTTTTCTGCAGCAGCTGCCAGGAAGCTGCTCAGAGCCAGGGCCAAGCCTTCATTCCTCTCCCAAAAAGGGACAGCTGCCCCAAAACCCCCTCTCATATCACCCCTCTCCCAAAAGTTGCCCCATCCCAGCCTGACCCTGTTTGCTGCACAATTCCTCACCCCAGAAGTATTTTTTTGGCAAATACGTGACTACTTGCTCTCCTTCCCAATCATTGCCAGGCACAGGGAAAAAAGGAGGACACGCTATGGGCTGTTCCCCTCACCCCCTCCAGCACCCAGTGCCACAGCCTGGGGTTCAGCTGCTCCCCAGCATCACCCACCTGAGCCCCATTAGGGAGTCAGGGCTGGATTTTCTGGTTCTCTGGGAAGGCCTGACCTGACCACAGAAGGACGAGTCCAGTGACATTCCCATGTCCCTCCTGCCCAGCAAGGCCACGCCATCTCTCTGCTGTCCCCATCCTCTCACACAGGCCAGCTGGATCCTGAGCATCCCCTTCCCTGGAGCATGGGGATGCCTCTCACCAGGACATGGGCAGCAAAGCTCCTCCAAGCAGCCTGTCCCTGGGAGACTGAGCAGGGAAGTGGTCTCAGTTTCCCTCCTGGTAAAGCACTGGGTAGGAAGCCCCAGGTATCACCAGCCATGGAGGCCAGCCAAGTGTGTGACTGACAGGATTTTGGGATATCCCCAGCCAGGTAAGTCCCTTGCAAAGGGCTTTCACACATCAGTTTTTGGCTGGCAGCATCTACCCAGCTGTCTGTCCAGCATCCAGGCACCTGGGCAGTCAGGATGGATGGACACACTGCAGTGTGCCAGCGATGAACCTGACTTTGGTGTTGCAGATGGAAGTTACTGAATGTTGCAAATTTGTGCTGAATTCATCACTTCCCACCTCCTGATGCAGAGAAATAAATATCTACATCAGCCAAAAGTTTCTGAGGTCTTGAAATATTTCAGTTCACAGCTTCGAAAGGACTCAAAGCATTTTGGCTGGAGAGCTGGGGAAATCTGATTCCCACACCTTGGGAGGGACCAGGCAATGGGACCACACCAATTTCCCTGTGGCTGCAGCTCCCGCTTCCGGGGAATCCTCCCCATTTCTGTGGTTATGTGCAAAACCACGACCTGAGTTCCCAAAGCAGGAGGTGCCCCATTGCTGCTGCCATCTCTGCCACGTGGGGCCCGGGCTGTAAATCCAGGGCTGATAAGGGGGGCTGGCACTGTGTCCCAAGCAGGGCATTGCCCTGTGGGTGTCCCTCAGGGGGAGGGCCCGTCCCTGTGCCTCACGCCGCCGATGTTAATCACGGTGCTGTCCCAGCCGTGTGCTAAGACCGCCACCAACGAGGGGCTCGATGACAACGTCCAGCCCTTGGGCCGGTCTGAGCTTCCTCCCGTGCGTGTCCCCCAGAGCCATCCCCGAGCCTGCCCTTCCTCTGGCTGCCCGCCCCTCCAGATCGCATTCCCTCGTTCCCCACGCGTGTCCAGGCCGGCAAATCCCTCTTGCATTAATGCCCAAGGGCCACGCCGCGGCGGCAGCTGCCGTAGAGCCCGGGTGGGCTCGGGGATGCGGAGGGCTCGGGGATGCGAAGGGCTCGGGATGCGCCGCGGGGTCACATCGGGACAGCGCCGCGCCCGAGCGCCGGCACTCGGGGCTCTGCGGGCGGGAGCCGGGCGGAGCATCCTCCGCTGCCCGGGCCGGGTAATGCTGGAGCTCTCTCCGCAACTCGGGCGGTGGGACCCTGCTCTGCCCCTGGGCTGTGCTGTGCCCGCTGCCCAGGGAGGTGGCACTGAGGGGCGCTGGGTCCCCGGTGCCACGCTGGGGTGCCTTGACAGCACCCCCTGCAGCAGCGCCTGGCAGCTGCCGTGCTGTGAAGCTTCAGCCCTGCAGAGAGGCACAGGAAGGAGCCCCAGCAGCACTTCCAGTCTTTCCTTACGTTCCTTGGGGTTCTCCAGCCACCCCCTGCCCAGGCTTGGGCAGCCCCAGCCCCGCAGGCACTTCAGTGGTGGTCCAGAGCTCGGCTGTGGTGAGAGGTTGCCCATGGATGCCACGCTGGGTTGTTCGAAGAGGCACTTGGGTTCCCCTTAATCAAAATCCACAGAAGCCAGAGCTCAATCCTGGGCACTCTGGAAGAAAACCAAGAGATAGGGAGTTTTCCTGCTCCTAAAAAGAAAGGAATGCAAGGACCATTCCTAATCGAGGAAACAGTGGTGGTACCAATGCTGAAATATCAAATTAAATCAAAATCCTTTTCTCTATGTTTTTTTCTGTCTGGGAAGGGCTCAGCCCAGTTCTGCAGCCTCACTTTCTCCAGCCGGGCATGTTAACAGCTCTATTTATGCTCTATTTATTCACAGCCATGTGGCCAATTTCCCTGGACGTGAGCATGGCAGCCCCCAAAAGCAAAGAGGGGAGAACTGGGACCCCTGTCGCTCTGGAAAGGCCAGGACAGGCAGCCAAGGTGGATGCTGAGCATTTCCTGGAGATGCTCCCACCAAGGGTTATCCCTCCAGCCAGGGGAGAGAGGAGCTGCAGAAGGGCATGGGGACCCCAGCGAGGAGACAACACTCTCCTAACCACAGAGCCATCCTGGGCTGCCCAGACAGGGAGCAAAGGGCAGCCTGGAGGGAGCTGTGGGGCACAGGGAACAGGGACAGCTCCTCCTGCTCTCTCCACGGAACAGTCAAGGCCAGGCAAGCCAAGGCAAAGCTCTCATTTCCATGAGTGCTGCTCATTAATCCAGCGAGGGTGGATTAATCAAGGCCTGACAAGCAGCTCCTCTGGCTCATCAATAGCAGTAAAGGCCTGAAGCACCTCTTGCAGCCTGCACAAGGTGCTCTCTGAGGGCTCTCTGCCCACCTTGGGGGATGTGCCAGACTCTGGAGTGGTGTGGGGGGTTAAATTAACCAGGCAGGAGTGACACAGGGTGAGGGGCAGCCTGGGGCACAGAGTTTTGGGAATGATCCTGGTGCAGTGCAGCTGAACGGGGTGTAAGGGGTGCTCTGGGGGCTCGTGGGGCAGGAGCCAGCCAGGGAGAGCTGGGGTGATGCTCAGCCCCATCCAACCACTGCAGGGCTGGGGGCAGTGGAACTTGGCTCCAGCAGGAAATGGTGCCTTTGTGTTTGGGGACCTCAAGGGTGCATCAGGAGGGAAAGAACTGTGCTGGGAAGGAGGGACGCCACTCAGCATCCTGGGAAGGGGAAATGATGGGTGTCACACCAGGGTGCTCCCCTGCCCCTGAGCCGCAGGACTGCGCTGATTCCTGGCCTGTGTATGGGATTGATCCTGGGATAGGAAGGGTGGTAACAAGGATGGTGATGTCCCCACCACTCCCCAGCTCTGATCCTGTCCCAGGGGGGAAACATCTCCTGGCCTTTCCCCAGACAGCCCCCAGAGCACTGCTCAGCCTGGCTGACCTCACAGTGGGACACACTGGGGAGGCCAGGCAGGGCTTTAGACACTCAGCAAAGCCTCTTCACCCCTGGTGGGGTACAGGGAACATGGCTGGGGAAACAGGACTGTGGGGAGGGCAGTATCTGGCTGTTCACAGCCAAATCTGACTCTGTCCCACCAGCAGCAACAGCAGCATGGTGACAGCAGAAATGGGATGAGGGAGAGAAAAATCCCTTTTAATCCACAAGGACCAGCAGCTGGGCTGGATCCAGGTGGGGAATGGGGCAATGGGGGCTTTGTGCTGCCCAGGGAAGTGCAGCTGGGGAGGATCCCCCCAGGATGCTGCTGCCCTGCACCATCAGACCGTGCACTACAGGGAAAGGAGGAGGGTTTGATGAAATTTTGGATGAGAAGAGTCATACATCTCCTGCATTGCTCTGCTGGCCTTTGTGTCTGTTTCCTCAGTTTTCCCAGAACTTGGAATTCCTCCTTGGACTTCATGCCACCCCTGCACTGCTGCCTGCAGTGGCTTGGATTCAGCCAGCGTGCATTTTCCAGAGCCCGTGTTTTAGGTACCATCTATTTTTAGGATGTCCAACCTGCAGCAAAGACAAGGAGCCACAATCATTTCAGAGAAGTCAGCATGAGAAGCAAGGATTTAGGGGGAAAAAAATCAACCAAAACAACAACCAAAGCAAGCCTTTGAGCCTTTGGGAACATTGCATCCACCTCTCTGTGCCTCACAGACAGACAGATACTGGGATAGCTTGTCCAAGCTCAGGAAGAGAGTGAGGAACCAGAGCATCCCTGAGCTGGGATTCTCCATGACGTCTTCTGCCTGTCCTGTGCCTGTTTTTTAGCCTGGTTAAGGGATGGGATTTTATGTGGGTGCACAGGGAGGGCTGGCTGGCATAAGGGGGGTGTCCATGGGGTGCTGGTCCTCTCCTGTCCTTTAGCACCCCTAAGGATGGATGGAGACCCACAGAGGAGAGATCTCCATCCTACAGAGGATGCAATTTGGGAGCAGAGATGCTGCATCTGGGAATGAAGTCATCCACCTACTCCTACAATTCCCCCCCCTCCTGCTCGGTAGCCGGGTGCCCCCCGCCCCCCGACGCGCTGCGGCGGGGGGGCCGCCCGGCTACCGAGCAGGAGGAGGAGGAGGAGGAGGAGGAGGGACGCTGACATCACCGCCGGAGCGCGGCTCGGCGGGGCCGGGAGCCGGCTCCGCTCCCGTTCTCCGCTCCCGCCGGTGGAGCCACCGCGCCCGGTAAGGCTGGAGGGGCGGCGGGAGGGCTCTGGGAGGCGGGGGGGTGGNCCCTGTCGCTCTGGAAAGGCCAGGACAGGCAGCCAAGGTGGATGCTGAGCATTTCCTGGAGATGCTCCCACCAAGGGTTATCCCTCCAGCCAGGGGAGAGAGGAGCTGCAGAAGGGCATGGGGACCCCAGCGAGGAGACAACACTCTCCTAACCACAGAGCCATCCTGGGCTGCCCAGACAGGGAGCAAAGGGCAGCCTGGAGGGAGCTGTGGGGCACAGGGAACAGGGACAGCTCCTCCTGCTCTCTCCACGGAACAGTCAAGGCCAGGCAAGCCAAGGCAAAGCTCTCATTTCCATGAGTGCTGCTCATTAATCCAGCGAGGGTGGATTAATCAAGGCCTGACAAGCAGCTCCTCTGGCTCATCAATAGCAGTAAAGGCCTGAAGCACCTCTTGCAGCCTGCACAAGGTGCTCTCTGAGGGCTCTCTGCCCACCTTGGGGGATGTGCCAGACTCTGGAGTGGTGTGGGGGGTTAAATTAACCAGGCAGGAGTGACACAGGGTGAGGGGCAGCCTGGGGCACAGAGTTTTGGGAATGATCCTGGTGCAGTGCAGCTGAACGGGGTGTAAGGGGTGCTCTGGGGGCTCGTGGGGCAGGAGCCAGCCAGGGAGAGCTGGGGTGACGCTCAGCCCCATCCAACCACTGCAGGGCTGGGGGCAGTGGAACTTGGCTCCAGCAGGAAATGGTGCCTTTGTGTTTGGGGACCTCAAGGGTGCATCAGGAGGGAAAGAACTGTGCTGGGAAGGAGGGACGCCACTCAGCATCCTGGGAAGGGGAAATGATGGGTGTCACACCAGGGTGCTCCCCTGCCCCTGAGCCGCAGGACTGCGCTGATTCCTGGCCTGTGTATGGGATTGATCCTGGGATAGGAAGGGTGGTAACAAGGATGGTGATGTCCCCACCACTCCCCAGCTCTGATCCTGTCCCAGGGGGGAAACATCTCCTGGCCTTTCCCCAGACAGCCCCCAGAGCACTGCTCAGCCTGGCTGACCTCACAGTGGGACACACTGGGGAGGCCAGGCAGGGCTTTAGACACTCAGCAAAGCCTCTTCACCCCTGGTGGGGTACAGGGAACATGGCTGGGGAAACAGGACTGTGGGGAGGGCAGTATCTGGCTGTTCACAGCCAAATCTGACTCTGTCCCACCAGCAGCAACAGCAGCATGGTGACAGCAGAAATGGGATGAGGGAGAGAAAAATCCCTTTTAATCCACAAGGACCAGCAGCTGGGCTGGATCCAGGTGGGGAATGGGGCAATGGGGGCTTTGTGCTGCCCAGGGAAGTGCAGCTGGGGAGGATCCCCCCAGGATGCTGCTGCCCTGCACCATCAGACCGTGCACTACAGGGAAAGGAGGAGGGTTTGATGAAATTTTGGATGAGAAGAGTCATACATCTCCTGCATTGCTCTGCTGGCCTTTGTGTCTGTTTCCTCAGTTTTCCCAGAACTTGGAATTCCTCCTTGGACTTCATGCCACCCCTGCACTGCTGCCTGCAGTGGCTTGGATTCAGCCAGCGTGCATTTTCCAGAGCCCGTGTTTTAGGTACCATCTATTTTTAGGATGTCCAACCTGCAGCAAAGACAAGGAGCCACAATCATTTCAGAGAAGTCAGCATGAGAAGCAAGGATTTAGGGGGAAAAAAATCAACCAAAACAACAACCAAAGCAAGCCTTTGAGCCTTTGGGAACATTGCATCCACCTCTCTGTGCCTCACAGACAGACAGATACTGGGATAGCTTGTCCAAGCTCAGGAAGAGAGTGAGGAACCAGAGCATCCCTGAGCTGGGATTCTCCATGACGTCTTCTGCCTGTCCTGTGCCTGTTTTTTAGCCTGGTTAAGGGATGGGATTTTATGTGGGTGCACAGGGAGGGCTGGCTGGCATAAGGGGGGTGTCCATGGGGTGCTGGTCCTCTCCTGTCCTTTAGCACCCCTAAGGATGGATGGAGACCCACAGAGGAGAGATCTCCATCCTACAGAGGATGCAATTTGGGAGCAGAGATGCTGCATCTGGGAATGAAGTCATCCACCTACTCCTACAATTCTCCCTCCTCCTGCTCGGTAGCCGGGTGCCCCCCGCCCCCCGACGCGCTGCGGCGGGGGGGCCGCCCGGCCACCGAGC
>VXBR01006389.1:20531-64051 GCA_013400215.1 Cisticola juncidis | reverse complement strand
GGAGGAGGAGGAGGGACGCTGACATCACCGCCGGAGCGCGGCTCGGCGGGGCCGGGAGCCGGCTCCGCTCCCGCTCTCCGCTCCCGCCGGTGGAGCCACCGCGCCCGGTAAGGCTGGAGGGGCGGCGGGAGGGCTCTGGGAGGCGGGTGGATGGATGGACAGACAGACGGCTGATGCTCAGCCTCCCTCCATCCCTCTTGCACGGGGTCCTGCTGGAAGCTGGGGGGCAGTGGGTCGGCAGCAGCTCACAGTCTTTCCCCCTAGGGATGATGTCACTCTTGGAGGAATATATAAAAATGCACCAAAAATTAAAAAAAAAAATTAAAAAAGGAAAAAAAAATCCCCAAACCCACATGAAAAACCTACATCTTCATTTGCCAGCTCCGTGCAGCAATGCCAGGCTGGAGCTGCCGGAGGGGAGCTGCGTGCGGCAGGAGGTTTCTCAGCACATATGTCTATTTTAAAAACCCGTGGCGTGATCTCTTGCCCTACTTTCCAGACTCTTGCCGGTACTTTCCTTGCGTGCAGTGGCCGAGCCCTGCTGGCGGGAGCTCCCCGGGAAGCGGGAGCCGAGCGAGCCGCTGGGCTCTCCCTGGCGCCGGAGCTGGGATGGGGGACGAGGTTGAGGTCAAGGCAGAGGTTCGGTCACTAACGCGCTGCCTTTCTCTCCGGCAGGGGAGGGATGTCCCCAGCACGGTGCGGATGAGGCCAGGCTAAGGAGGACCCACGGTTGTGCCCTCCACCCCCAATAGCCTCACCTCGCTCCCCGGTGAAGAAACAGCTCCTCACCCACACCTGAGCCAGCGAGCCCAGGCGCTGGTGCGGCTCCACAGCGATTTTGGGGCTGCGGGGTCGGGAGCCGCTCTCCATCTCGCAGGTTTTCCGACGCTGAGGTTCCCACCGTGGGTGTGCAGGGCAGGGAGCGCTCCCCAGCCCTCGCTGCCCNCCGGGGCCCGTGTGAGCCACGCCATGGCCTCCTCGGACGGGCTGCAGTACCGGGCGCTCTACGAGTACCAGAAGGACCGGGACGAGGACCTGGCGCTGTGCCCCGGGGATGTGCTGACCGTCAGCAGGGCCGCGCTGCTCAGCAGCCCCAACTACAAGGACGGGGACGAGCGCAGCCCCCAGGGCTGGCTGCACGGCGTCAACGAGCGCACCAAGGAGCGCGGAGACTTCCCCGGCACCTACGTGGAGTACCTGGGCCCCGCCCGCATCGCCGCCAGCGCCGCCAAGGCCAGGCCACGGCCCCTGCCCCTGCCTCCTGCCGGGACCCCCACGGCCTGGGGTGAGTGTGAGGGGAGCAGCGAGGCGGGAGCCCAAGGGCGGGCGTCCCCTGCAAGATGGCGAGGGTGGCGTGGAGCCAGGGTGGATGCTCGCAGCTGAGCTGGCTTGGTGGGAAACCACAATCTTGGTGGGATCCAGCCCCAGAAAAAGAAGTTGTCCTGGGAATTATCTGCCCTGGTGTTATGGAGGCAGCCTCAGGAGGGGCAGGGGATGCCCAGAGTGTCGCTACGCCCCGGGCAAACGTGCTGCAGGCATTGCTCCTCACCAGCATCCCAGGCTGGCTGCTGTGCTGGCATGGGGCATCCAAGGGGATCCACATCCATGAGAGCACAGAAGATGCGAGGCCCCTTTGGCCCCTCAGAGAGGAGCAGAAAGCCCCATGATGGTCCCCAGGGACCTTTTTTCCAAGTGCTCCTGTCCCCACCACTGCGGCACCTGATTCAGCCTGCTCTCAGTGCCCGGGCGAGTGCTGGCCCTCGGCCAGCTCCCAGCCTCACTGTCACTTTGTGCAAGCTGGGACAGGGGACAGCCTTGGCAAGCGGTGTGGTCAGTCCCTGGGGGGCTCCTCTGTCCCTGGTGGCTGCAGCAGAGCACTGGGAGGGACATTTGGCAGGACCCTTCCTGGCACAGGGGCCTCCAGCCATTTCTCTGCCTGGATCTGCGGAGCTTGTGCAGCCAGCCCTGCCCTCACCACTCACCGTGGCCAAGGGTGTTGGGCCGGGAGGAATTGCAGAGCAGTTGCACAAAATACACAAGCTAAAAAAAAAATTATAAAACTAAAGTAAGAATCCCCCCCTTCCAGCCAGGCACATCCCAGTGACCCCAGTCAAAGCCCTGGTGCTCTCCTCTCCGGGATGTACGGAGCAGAGATGGCTGTGCTGGCCCGGGGCTGGGAGAGCGGCATCGCCTCCAGCCGTGGCAGGAAAAGCTGCCCAGCTGTGGCCTGGCACCCCAGACACCCTCCTCGCCCAGTCTGGGACCAGTGTGGTAACCAAAGGGGCAGCCCTGTGCTGGCTGGGCACTGGATGTGCCTTGGTCTGGGTTTAGAGTGGCACTCACGTGTGAGGAGTCCATTTCCCTTCGGAATATGGACCAGGACCCCCTTGTCACCGTGATTTGAGGTGGGGACAACCTGGCTCCTGGGCTGAGCACAGCACCATCCATGTCCATGTGTGCTGTGCAGCTCTTGACGTGCAGCCCCACAACCACATGGGAAGGATACTGGGCCCCCCCACACCTCCCCTCACCAAAATGCAGGAGCTCCTCCCCGACCAGTGCGCCAAGGCAGCTGCAGTCCCAGCAGCACTGGTGAGGCTCCGTGAGCAGCTACGTGCTGGATTTGCAGCAGGGTGGAGACCACTTTTTGGGGGTGTTTATCCTGCCAGATGAGGGGTGTGAGCCCCCTGCCCAGTTCAGCTCAGTGGTGAGCCCTCTGACTGTTCCGCAGGCTGAGCCCTGGAAAACTCCGTGTGTGGAGATTTTGGGACAGACAGGAGCAGACCCCAGGGCTCTCCAGCCCTGCTCACCAGGAAAGGTGAAGCCACCTTCTTGTTTCTGCTTTTGCTGCCCCTCACACAGGGGCTGCCACGGGCTCCTCTCTGAGGGAGGTGTGCCCAGGGACCCCTGCCCACAGGTGCTGGGGATGTGGAGATTCCTTACAAACCAAGGAATGCCACAGCAGGAAGCACGTCCTGGCTGGAGAGCCTGGCTCACATGCAAGGTCTCAGTGCAGGCACCCCAGCCCTGCATGCACTCAGGTGAACGGATAACAAAATTTAGAAAAATGTAAAATCCATAGGTTTTAGCAGGGAAAAAAGCCCTAAAAGCCCCAGGTTTTGGGGTAGGCTGGGGAGGGCACTGCTATCTGCAGGACGTGCTCTGGCCATGGCCAGGTGTCCAAGGGGACACTGGGTGCTGCCTTGCCAGTGCTGTGCCATGGGGTGCCCCTCCATGGGGTGCCTTTCCTGGGGGGATGCCAGGGTGTGCAGGCACCTCAGCAGGGATGTTCTGTCCCACAGCCACGTCCCTCTGCGGCACGGGAGCAGTGTGTGCCATTTTGTGTCAGTTCAAACCCAAAGCTCCCAGCTCACAGGGCTCCCTTTAGACGAAAAATCTCCAACATACTCTTGGAAGAGAAGGTACTTTTGGTTTGGGGTTTTGTTTGTTTTTTTGTTTGTTTTTTAATTCTTCCCATACTGATTCAGTTTCCAGATGGAGGTTTGAGGGATGTTTTTCTGGGAAAAAAAAAAGACTTAATTTATATTTCTGTGACAGCAGTGTACCCCCCACCCCAGAGTGCCCTCACTTCCCACAGAGCCCTGGTGCCACACAGGGACCCTGAGCTGGCTCAGGCCACGGAGGAAGCCCTGAATGACAGACACTGCATGTCCCAGCCATGCCTTTGAGCCAGCGCTGGCTCTGCAGGGAGGAATGGTCCTTTTTTTAATTAATTTACATCCCCAAAATGGCTCTGCAGCAGATCCGAGTCCCAGGGCACTTCCAAGACCTTGCTGGCTGTTTTCTCCCTGACTTGGTGTCCTGGGCAGCGCCACTTCCATGAGGCATCACCTCCACTCCCCCCAGGGCTGGAGTCGAGTGGGCCATCAGGGTGCTGGGGTCCAGCCTGGCACAGCTTGGGGCCATTCCTGCCATTACCAGCAAGGAGAAAGTTATCTTTTTTGCAGTCACCACCTTTCCCCAAGCCACTGATTTGGAGGAAAAGCCCAATTTCCCTAATCACAGAACCACTCATGCAGTGGGGACATTTTTGCATGAGCTTCCAATGATGTGCTTTGCTTTTAACCCTGGAATCTTCCCTGTTCCCACCCAAGGCACCAACACACCCTGGGTGGCAGGGAGGACCCCCTTGCTGTGCTTGGGGGTGGTGGCCACGCCTGGGGACTGCATCAGCCACTCACGAGGGGCAGGTTTGCATCATTGTCTGTTCTCCAGGGAGCACCAGGGCATTACCACGGTGAGGATCACAGCCTGGATCGACCTGTTGCAGCCAGGTTGTGTTTTTTGCAAAAGACTGAGGGCAGAGTGGTCCTGCCCAAAGTCCCCCCCCCTTTTTTTTTTTTTTTGCCTTTCCACATGCTGTCCATGCTGCAATCACAAACAGCCCTGGTGTGCTGCAGCCAGTGGCAGCCCCTGGCAGCTCCCTGTCCCCTGCCTTTCTGGGGGTCTCAGTGAGAAATCCCAGCACTGCCGTGCCGAGGTCTCCACTGGGTTTAACCCACACAGGAAGGGTTTATCAGCTGGGTTGATAAAGAGGGATGGATGGACACAACGTGCCTAGGGGTAAGGACAGCTGCTCTCCTGCCCGCCAAGGGGTTTGCTCCTCTCTGGAGTGAGGTGTCCTTGATCTAAAACTCGGGAGTCAGCAGCACAAGGGGATTTGTGCTGTGGGAAGCCCCCTGTTTGGCTGAAGGGCTCTTCAGGGGCTGAGGGAGGTCTGCACCAGCCAAGGGGAAACTCCCTGAGTCCTCCCAGGGCCTGTGCCCAACCCTGCCGTGCACAGCAGAGAACTGCAGGTGAGAGCTGCAGAGAGGTGTGTCTGTGGTGGGCACGGATCCGAGTCCCCAGCTCCTGCCTGGTGTCACCGTGGGCTGTGGGTGATGAGAGGGGCGATCTCAGTGCCCTGGGAAGAGAGGTGGGGAAGGGGTTTTGGCTTGGAGGATCTCCGTGCCCAGGATGGGATGCTCCCCACAGGCAGGACACATGCAATAGCAGATCTTTGTATTTCAGCAAGCAACTGAGCCCCCATCGGTGACTCTTATTGCAAAAAGAAGATAAAATAAAGGGAGAAGTGCTCCAAAATTAGACATGCATGAGCCAAAATGTTGTTTGTGGCCGTGCCAAAGCAGCAGCTTGATCCTGTCCTGGGGCAGCTGAGAAAAGTGGAATTCCTACAGGCAGGAATTTCCAAACCCCTTCTCCCCTTCTTTTCACCACAGGACTCCCTGGGCAGGCAGAGCTCACCGAGCACCCGGCCCTCCCCGAGCAGGCGCTGCAGACCGTGGCCAGGCTCATCGAGGCGCTGGAAAAGCAAGGTACGGAGAAGCAGAGCCCCCAGCCGCAGGGCACAGCCGGGGGCACGCACAGACCCCCGTCCTGCCCGGCTCAGAGCGCCCCGGGAGCATCGCCAGAGCCAAACCTCTACCAACGCTCCCCCGTGGGCAGGGCGAGGGAGCGAGGAGCGCTCGGCCCCTGCCTGCCCCCCCTGTGCCGGGAAGGAGGAGGTGGGCTCAGCACTAACCCCCCTCTCCCCTCTGTGTCCCAGGGCTCGACAGCGAGGTGCTCTACAGGTCCGGCCCCGGCGTGCTGGGGGATGCTGAGCTGAAGCAGGCGCTCCTGGCCGGTGAGTCCCGCAGCAGGGAGGGGGCCGCGGAGGTGATGCTGCCCCGGCAGGGAGGGGTTACGGCACCGACACCCTCCAGCCCTGATCCCAGCTCTGCGAGGCCCTGCCTGCACGCGGAGCCCCCTCCTGTCCCCGCGTGATGCAGATAAAGTGATGCAGGTGCAGGGCAGGGGCGCTTCACTAGAATCTTTTTTTTTTTTTTTTGGAGGGGGGGAGTGATGGGCAGAAAAACACTTGGGTTTTTAAATCTCTAGGATTTGTATCTGAGAAGCAGGGCAGGGAGAAAGCCTCTTGTGGACAGGGAAAAAGGAAGAGGAAAGGGAAAGATTATTTACAAGAATGGGAAGCTGTTTGCAAGACTTAGGGGCATGAGCAGGGTTGGGGGGAAAGAGAAAACCATCTCCCCATACCTGCCTCTAAATCCACGGCTGGGATAGGACGGCACACGGCGGGAAGCGGGGAAGACGCGATGGATCCAGCGAGCCGCTCAAATCTGGGATTTTTGGGGGTGTGGGGGNNGCGGCCCCGCACAGCCCCGGGCTGGCCCCGCAGCCCTCCGCAGCCCGGCGCTGCCGGCCGGGGGGCGGCGGGAGCCGGGCGGTGTTGCTGGGGAGAAGGGCTGTGATGAAATCGCTATATTAAGCACCATGACCTCATCGCTTCCCGCGCACCGGGAGCCGAGTCCCGCCGGGCGGGGAGGGAGAGATGCAGGAGAGGAGAGCTGGAGCTGCCGGGGATGCTCCTTCCCCTCTGCCCCAAGAGGGCTGCGCTCCCCGCGGAGGTGATGGGGGGTGGGGGCAGCCCCCCAACCCCGCTCTTCTGCCCAAGCTGTGGGCTGAGGAAGCCCGGAGCAGTGAGTGATGCTCTTCACAGCCTTGTACCCCTGGCTGAGCTCTGGAGGAGGTGAAGGCATCCCAGAGCAATTCCTTGGACTGCCCTGGGCACTGGTGCCTAGGCTGGGCAGGGGCAGCAATACCAGCACGAGGAGAATGTTTTGTTTTCCAAGCACACAGGAGTTTCAGGTCCTCCATTCTTCCCATGCAGCTGGGGCAGCATCCCAGGCAGGCCCAGGGGTCCCCACAGAGCTGCATCACAGCAGTTACTGCCAAAATCCTGCTCAGCCTTAGGAGATTCTGCCAGCCCAGGGGCAACCCCTACTGGCTTTGCCAGAGCTCTGGGCCCTTGGTGGGTCTGTCCAGGTCTGTCCATCCCCCACAGCAGGGCCCAGCACTGGCCAGAGAAATGCCATTGTGGTTCTCAAAACATTCAAGAGTCCTTAAAAATCACCAGCAGCCCTGGGAGACTTGATACTCCCAAGCCCACATCTCATCTGGGACCAAAATCTTTAATTGGGCACCTCAGGGGGTTGCCCCATGTGCTCAGCAACACTGAGCTGGGCAAAGTCAGAGTTCCCAGAGCTGGAAGGGGTAGGACAAGTCTCACATTTATTAGCTGTCAGCTGAAGGGGCTGATGCTCAGCCGTGCCAGAGGGATGCTCTGCAACAGGATGGGAATGAGGTTCCTGCTGGAGTCAAGCATCCCAGCAGAGGCCAAGCTTGGCAGCCTGCTCCTACTGCAACCTCCTGCAGACCACAGACCCAGTGCTGCTTCCCCAGGACCCTGCTGGAGCCCATAGCAGGCTGTGAAGGACAGGAGAGCATCTCTGCTTTTTCTCCCATACAATCCCTCTCATTGCATTTGGTGGAATAAAACAGCCCTTCTGGGTAATTGGAGTTTGCTTGCCCCGTGGGTGAGAAGACAGAGGTGACAGTCACATTTCCCTTCCTCCCGTGCTCCTGCTGGTTTGTTCCTCCAGCATCCCATCTCTGCCAGCAGCCTGCCTGCAAAAGTCAAGCTCCATCCTGGGGAATGGGGAGAAATCAGAGCCAGGGTTGGTGGCCGCTAGAACCAAACCACATCTCGGCTGGGGAGAAAACCAGGTTCCCATCGGGGGTTTCAGCTTCCCTGTGAATTCCCAAATTGTGCTGGTGTTTGGCAGTGGTGGCAGGAAAACTGCTGGAGAGTGCAAGGGAAAAGGAGCAAGGGCTGGAAAAGTTCAGATGTTGGTTTTCTAAATCCCGTGTCTTGATGTATTGGAGAACTCGGAATGTTTTCTGCACTGAAAGAGCATCTGAACTACCAGTGGGCAGAAAGAGGAGGGCCTTGGGAGACAGGGAACTGTGCAAACCAGAGCAGCCCTGGCTGTCTCTAGGAGCCCATGGGCACCGTGTTCCTGGGGCTGGCAGCACAGGCACTTGTCTGAGTTGTGCTGATCGAACCCTTTCCCCATCCCTGGCCCTTTTAGATGGGGATCTTATCTGCGGGCAGTTCCTGAGCCAAACATCAGGTTTGGGATGAAGGTTTCCCATCCTCATGGCTCGACATGGCCCCACAGTCTGAGCTGAACCTGTCCCCATTATGGCAGTGGTGACATTCTGCAGCTCAGTGGTATCTGACTGCTGTCTAGAGCCTGTGCACCAAAATTGGTATTTCCGTGATGGATGGAGCAAGAACAATTAAGAGAGGCGAGGGGGGCATGCAGCATCACTGAACATGAGAGTCAGAGTCACATGCTGGCACCAAAAAGGGACTTAAAGAAAAGCTGCAGCTTCACAGGGGGCTGAGGGGAGCTCACCAAAGGGTGGGAGGTGATCAGCCAGCCAGGAGCCCTGCTGAAGTGTCAGGGAAAGAGTATGGGCTGAAAAAGAGGAATAAAGCAGAGTTTTGCCCTGCTGCCCCCAACACTCCCTGCAGTCCCTGGATGGGGTCTGCTTCATACCCTGGGGTATTTCTGTGGTGTGGGGCCACACACTGGCCCCAAGCGTTTCCAGCTCCCAGCACTCCTGCTGTCCCCTGTGTGCAGCTCAGGGGCTGTTTGGAGCACAAGGGACGGGGCAAATCCCACACAGTGCATGGGACATGAGGTGTACGAGCCCCTTCCCAGACCTGGTGTCTTCTCCCCCCTTAACCTTGCTTAGGGTTCTGTCCACACTCCTCTCCGCCTGGGACGTGGCAGCCTTCTCACGG
Organism: Cisticola juncidis; assembly: GCA_013400215.1. Taxonomy (NCBI): domain Eukaryota; kingdom Metazoa; phylum Chordata; class Aves; order Passeriformes; family Cisticolidae; genus Cisticola; species Cisticola juncidis. The sequence continues at coordinate 55,380 of VXBR01006389.1, read as the reverse complement.
CTGCCGCTAGAAACTCGGGACATTCTCTGGGTGATAGCAGCAGAGCTGTGGGTGGGCTGGAGGGTGCTGGAGCCCTTGAGAGCTGAGGGACCCGAGCTGGGGGAGGTTTGGCTGGGGAACGGCTGCAAAGTCCTGTGTGCAGTGTCCGGGCAGTGCTTTGCCGCCGCCGAGTCGGGAAGGTCCCCGTCCTTATCCCTCCTCCCTGGTGGGGGACTGAGCACAGAGATCTCGCAGGGGTCCGTGGGTGCTCCCCATGGCTCAGACGGGACTGAACCCCCCCGGGATGGCGGCGAAGCACTCAAACCTCCCCCGCTCTTTGGAAAACACAGCTCTGATCGGAGCTCTGAGTCCAGCTGCAGACGTCAACAGCGAGACCCTTCCCCAGATACAAGCGCAGCAATGGGAAGAGGCTCCGCTGTTGTCAGGGCCGGGCAGGAGCCGGCTGCGGCTCGGGTGCCAGGGAGAAGGCGGCGGCAGAGCGCGGCGGATTGGAGCCGGTGTCTCCGGGCGTGCCGGGGCTGCGCTGCCATCCTGCGCTCATCGGCCCGGGAGGAGCAGTCTGTCTGCCTGGAGACTGCTCACGTGCCCGGGAATTAGGTCAGGTCTCGCTGGGGATTAGCAGCAATGGTGGGTCCCGGGGCTCCACCGGAGCTGCTGCTAGGCAGAAAGGGTCGGGGAGCGAGGAGCGGCTTGGGGGGTCTCACACCGCTCCCCCCATCAGCGCGGTGTGGATGCACAGGGAGGGAGCGCATCCCCATCCTCATCCCTGGGATGCCGCAGGGGATCGGAGGCTCCCAAGGGCTCTGGTTTCCCCTGGGCAAGCTCATTCCACCAGGATGACTTTCCTCCCGAGCGTGAGGCGTCCCGGTGCCTGCGGCACTGCTTTTTATTTATACCTGCAGTGGAAATAAACCCCGTGTCGTCAGAGCCTGGCGAGAGGCATGAGCTCATCTCTTATATTTGGTGGTGATGAAAGAAGGGTAAATAAACGGCAGCAGCAGATACCCATCCTTGCCAGACCCATCAGGGAGAACTGGGGGTGAGTTTTTGCCATCCCCTCCCATAGCTGCTGGGAAAACTGAGGAAGGGGATTGCCTTAAGAAACGTGAGGTGGGGGAAGGCAGTCTCAGTAGGCACCCTCAAAGGGGATCCCAGCATCCCTATCCTGACTGAGGGCAGGCCAAGGGTACATACGGTGGGGAGAAACCCAGCTGGAGAGTGTTTGGGTCTGGCAGGAGCTCCTGTGCATGTGCAGGGGGTGTCCTGGCAGCTGCCAAGCCCCCAGCACAAGGTACCAGCAGGCTGCCTGGAAGATGTTACAACGATGCTGAGTCAAAGCTGGGAAATACTGCCTGATTTGGTGCAGTTTCCCAGTAAAAACTCACCGTGAGATGCCCTGGAGCTTGAATTCCTGGTCAGCATCCTTGCGGATGGGAACATAGAGCCCCCACAAGTGAACAGCAAGGACATCTCTCTAGCACCCACTGACAACTAAAACTAAAATGTCTGTAAGGGACAGGGAAACTCCCAAATCAGTATTTCAGTCAGTCCCAGGGTGGTTTGGGTGCCCTTCTGTCCCAGGGACCACACACCTGAGAGCATCTCACTGCAGCAGCGCTCGGTGTGACTCCCTGCAGGAGGGAGCCCCTGCTGGAGTGTGACTCCAGCAGGAGGGGTGCTGGGCAGGGTCTGCACCCCGTCACCCACGAGCTGCTCACTGGGAGCAGCTGTCACCTGTGGCCACATGCAGGGGACAGCTGGTTGCCAGGACCCACTCAAGCATCTCCTTCAAAACAACCCCCACCTCCCCCACAGCCCCTCCTGGCTAAACATCCTCTGCGTTTACCGAAACTTGGGGCTTACTCAGCCTCCCCGGCTGCCTGCAGCTGCGGGAGAGGTCCTGGAGTTTCCTGCCCAGCCTGACTCAGCCCGGAGCTCCAGCACCTTTCTGCCTCCGCTGGGATGTGGGCTCTGGAATCCCAGTGGGAGGGGGCTGGGAGTCTTTCCCTCTGGGCCAGTGGTCATGCCACGCACCCTGTCCCCAGTCCCAGATTTATTCCTGCTTTTCACCCCTCCATGGGCAAGGCATGCTCACCACTGGCCCTCAGATGCTTGCTCTGCCAGCAGGTCAGCAAGCAGGTTGTGTTGGAGGGGATAGGTATGGGGTTGAGGTTGGGGTTTTGGGGGGTGTTTTCCTTCTAATTATGGCAGGCAGATGGAATCCCTCCGTCATTCCTCCATCATTCCCCTGGGGAAAGGATGGGAACATCTGGAGAGCAGCAGGAGAGCATTGACTCATCCTGCAGCTTCATTAACTTCTTATAGCTGGTTATCATCTCCCTCAGATAAGAAGAGAGCAGCATCCGTGGGGTCAGGCCGGTGGTAATTGTCTGGGAAGGCTCCAGGGTTAACCCTTGCCCAGCTGCCGGCTGAGCCTCCCTGAGCTGCCGAGGCACAGACAGGGCTGGGGAACAGCTCGGAGCAACCCCAGTTGTGCTCTCAGCCTGATGGGGAGCCCAGCTCACCAGGGCAGCTCCTGAGGCAGGAGGAGAGCTCCTCACGGGGCAGGAGGGGGCCGCTGCATTTCCAGGAGGATGGGGACAACAGGCCAATGGCTACTTCTAGTGCCATGGAGAACGATGCCAATCAGCCCCTACCAGCGCGGTGTGAATCCCCCTGGTCTCCCCATCACGCCTCTCTGGGTGTAAAGATGTTTTTGAATCTCGCTTTGAAACCGGCTGAGCCTTCCCTTTGAACACCCCCCCAGGCTCATGCCTAACGAGGCAAACAAGCTAATTAGGCCACGGTGGAGCCCGGGGCTGATCGCCTGGGGCCAGGGCCCGGCAGCGGCCCCTTCCCTGTGCAGGAACAGCTTGTGGCTGCTCTACTCAATCCCTGCCAGCATCCTTAAGGCAGTGGCAGGTCTCTGCAGAAACCCTCCTGCAGGGTGGGAAGGGCTTTGGGGTTTGCTCGGTGCATTCTGCTGATGGGAAATCTCTCTGCAATGCAATGAGACCCTGGGAACCCCCAGCAGCATCTCTGGGGTTTAGCCATGCACTGTGACTATTCAGCCGAAAATAGGTGTTGGAGCATCTTGTGGGATCCCTGACCCCACTCTCCTCCACCTGGCCAGCTCGAAACAACCTGCCAGCTCACATCTCCAGGGCAAGTGCTAGCAAAAATGGGGAATGACTGTCATGCCCCCACGAAGCCTGGCAGAAATAACCCTTCTTGCCAGCCAAGAAAGTCCAGAAGTGTGGCTGGGAGATGGGAGCATGAACAGGGAGCAGAATGGGGCCAGGGTGCAGCTGGCACAGCCCTGCCCACCTCGAGGATGCCAAGGGCAGAGTGGTCCATGGGACAACACTGTGACTTTGTGGGGAGAAAAGTTCTGGTGTGCCAGAGAGGCAGCACTGCATTTGCCCTGGGTCACGCCTGGCCACGCTGGATGGCTGCCTACCCCAGCATGGTGGCATCTGTCCCAGCTGTCCCCACACTGCCCCAGGACACTGCCCCAGCTCTCTCACTGCTTGCCCCTGGCAGTGAGGTAGTGTCTCCAATGGCTGGGTTATTGGCCAATCTGTTTTGTCTCTGTCTGGGAGCCAGAAGGAAGGCGCTGGCCATAAGGGACCCACTGCAGCTCGGCGTTCCCACGCAGGCTCCCAGGCTGCCTGGGCCACAGCAGGGACACTCCAACCTGAGGAGATCAAGGTCAAGATGTTCAAAAACAGCTTTTCCCAGCTGTTCCTCATCCCAGCCCTCCTGAATGTGTGCCTCTAAAGCCCGGCCCTAGCAAAGAGCGTTTCTTCCCTCTTTTGGGTTTATTGCCCCAGAAAGAGGCACAGCTGGAGTCGTTGGAAACTTGCAACATTTTCTGCTGGAAAATGCTGGGCTGGGAGATGGAGCATCTCCCAAAATGGCACCGATTTCAGGGAAGCTGCATCTGGGGGGCAAAGACCCAGCGAGAAGAGTGGAAGGGGGCTCAGAGCAGGGCAAGCCCACAGTCTTCTCTGCCATTCCATTTGGGGCCTGACCCAACATCTTTAAGAAAAACGACAAATTTGATCTTCTTTTTTTTTTAATTAATAATTTCAAACCATCTCAAATATGTTCATCTTTTTATTATTACTATTTTATTATTTTATTATTATTATTGTTCATTTGTACCCCTCACCCTCCAAATTCTCCAACAAAGAGAATTTCAAAATATTGCGTTTGGGTCCAGTTTGAATCAAAGCCAGATTTTGAAACCTTCAGACCTTTGCAAAAGGCACCATCACCCTCCAGACAGCCACCACCCTGCCCAGCCAGGATGGGAGACCTCCAAGACAAACACATGAGGCAATACCAAAGGATGCTGAAAGGCTTCTTCCCCCTGGACTATGGTGAAGCAATGTCCCTGTGCTGGCCTGGCCATGGGGCCCAGACAGACACATCCCACCCTCTGTCTCCTGACAGACCATGGGATATTTCTGCTCCTAGCACTGCCTCTGTCCTGAGCCCAGGACCCCTGAGACCCTGAGCCCAGGCTGTGTGGCCTCAGACCCCCTGTGTGCTTTCCCCCATTCCTGGAGCATCCTTCACCACCTCTCCAGGGCAGCCACCTCTCAGGGTTAGGAGAACTGATGCCAATTGGGGCACATTCACAGCATTTCAGGATCATGTGGGCCTTTAGCAACTTGAATTGCCTGGGAACCATAACCCCATTCCATGGATGCATTTTCCAAGCAGTTCAGGCTGGGCTGGGATTGGCATGTGGCACCTGGCCCTGAAAACTAGAAGGTTCCTGGAGCAGTTGCTCAGTTCTTCCCATGGGTCCTATCCTGCAGTGGAACCCCAATGGAAAGATGACACTCCCTGTCCCATGCACTGGACACACAGCAGAGAGGCTGCCTCGTGCTCTCCTTGGGCACATGGAACTCAGGGTCAGTGGAAACTGGGACAGGAATATTTGCTGGGGGAGTGAAATCATGCACTGCCCCACTGGGGAGATGGGGCTTGGGCAAAGAAACCAGCCCCCATGTCTGGAGGAAGGCGCTCAGGGATGGAAGAGCTCCGAGTTCTGTGCCAGAGGGGAAGAACCACAGCCTCAGGGTTCCCTCTGTCTGTCTCCCTGCAGATGCCTCAGCTGTGGATATGGACCTGTACGAGGCCCAGACACTGGCAGATGCCCTGAAGTGGTACCTCCAGGAGCTCCCCACACCCCTCATCCCTCCAGCTCTCTACACTGACTTGGTCCACATGGCTCAAGGTAAGCACACATGGGCTTCCCCCACACCTGGGAACATCTACAGGGCTGAAGAAACTCTGGGAAGCCCCCAGAAAGGCTCTGACCCCATCCCCTGCCCAGTGCTGCACTAAGGGCAGATCCTAAGAAGGGCCATTGGCAACATCACTTGTGCCAGAGCAGCACGGCAGCATTTGGGAGATGTTCTGGGAAAGAAGGGAGATCCAGGGGTCTGCTTTGCCCCCACCACAGCATGGTCATCTCCCTCTGCAGTGCCTGGAGGAGGAGGTGCTGCCTGACAGGATGGGCAGCTGCCAAGGCTGGGTGATGCTGGCCCCAGAAGAAAGCATTATTATAATATTTTGGCTCTGCTGCCTGGGATTCTTTTTCCTGTAATCTCATTAACTCCTGGCTTTATATGGGCACAAAAAATTCTCAGCTTTTTCAGCTTAGTGCCATTAGGAAGTGTCTTTAGATCCCTGCAAGCTTTTGAGGCAAATGTAAGAGACCATCAAGGTTTTGGTTTTATCTGATTTCTTTTTAAATAAACAGAGCAGGGCTCATACCCAGATCAGCAGAGCCCATGGTCCATCCCAACAATGAACCTGGACCAAAACCCATTTCAAGTGAGTCCTCATGGAGCTGCTCAACCCCTCCCAGCCTGAGGGCCTGTGGGCATCACTGGGCACACAGAAAACCCTTGTCCACTGTGTTTGACAGGACCTGAACCTCTTGCTGCTTCTGGTGAAACCAGGATTTCTTCCCTTCCACAGCAGGTCTCATCTCACTGCCAGTTGCTGCAGTACCCTCCATCCCTGAGCATCACCTCCCCATCCTAAGCCAGATTAGTTCTTGGGCAGATCATATTCTTGGCTGCCTTAAGAGGCACTAAAAGATCACCCGTGGCCAGACCAGCATGGTCTTTTCCTACCATGTCCTGATGGGAAAAGGCCACGGGCTCTTTGTGGCCTCCAGCGAGGAGAAGGTGAGGGATAACTCACACCCCATCCTCCCTGCCCTGCACTGAGACACAGAGCCAGAAGAAACACCCCTGGGGCTGGTGGCACAGAGAAGCTGCCTTCCCCTCACCCGTCAGAGGAGAAATCAAAGGCTGCCTCCTTTCCAAGGATAAAAACGCAATTAGGAAGCAATTAGCTGGGTTGCCTCGTTAAGCAACTTCAAAGGGAAGCGCCTTTCCCTGCAGCCTGTGCTGCAGTGGGCTCTGCTCCTGGCACAACAGGGGCAGGAGGAGGAGGGGGCAGAACTCTGGATAAACCAATGGGAAGAGGATTTCTCTGGGGCTTAAAAGAAAAAATTAAAATATAAGTCTTTGAGGAGACGGTGCGGGGTTTTGGCAGCCTGCCCTGCAAGGCTCCCCTGCCCTGCTTGAGGCTGAGAGCTGGGAAAGCAGCAATAGGATCACCTTCAAAAGGAAGGGAAAAACACCCCCAAATTCCCCCTTTGGCTGTGAGCCTTCTGCTGCAGGATCCTCTAGGTGCAGAAAGGTGCAAAAAAACCAGGAATTGCAGCAGGGGAGGCCTGGAGCAAAGCTAAACATCCCTCAGGAGCAGCTTGTGCTATCCCAGGGCTGACGAACACCCCATCGCCAACACGGCTGGGTTGCAGACCTGCTCTGGAGGGGATCCCAGACCCCTGCCCCTCCAGCTCTGGTGCACCCTGGCTCCAAGGATGGATGTCGGGAGCTGGCTGGGCACTGGCCAAGCCTCAGTCCTGGCGCAAAGAGCGAGGGGAGCTGAGTCAGCCCCCGGCCAAGCCGGGCTTTGAAGCCAGCTGAGAGCAACCCAGCCCTGGGGACTTCCCTGTCCCCAGCAGATAAAAGGGCTGGGACAAGACAGGAATGGAGGATGGCTGGAGAGTGGCTGTTTCCTGTGCCTGGGGCAGCATGGCAGTCCCAGGGCGCTGAGCTCACAGCTCACAAGACCAGAGAGCCCCAGCCAAAGCTGCCAGAGGGCACTGGGGACATGTGGGAACTCGCGGGCTGTGGGCTGCTCAGGGTACCTGTGACAGTGGTTTTGGCAGCACCTCCGTGATGTGCAATGCCATTTAAGTGCCTGATTTTATTCATATGGGCAATTCGAGTATCTCTGGAAGCAGCTGCACCTCAGCCAGCCCTCTCTGTGTTTGTTTCAGGGGGTGTGAGACCATGATGCAGGGGACTGCAGGAGCCTCACTGCTGCCCCACTTGCAGCCCAAGTGCACATTAATTGTTCTTTCTAAAAACCCTTTTTCCTCCCAGCTCGCTGTTTCTGCAGGGGAGGGCTGAGCCTTTAAATTCAGCAGATCTTCAAGCTGGTGTCTGTTTTCCCACCTCTGCCTTGCTCTGCCTTTGCTATGGCTTTGCTGTGCACCATGGCAGGGCTCTCACTGTTCTCTATTCAAGCAGCAGTGAGGGATTTTTGAGGTGCAGCTCCCACCAGGTGAGCAGCTCAGCCCTCTGAGCTCCCTCCCTGGAGGTGCTGACAGGGGAAATGTGCTAAAGGCACCTGACAACCTGATCTGGGGTGGTGTGAGTGGATAAATGGGGCAGGGAAACCCCAGAAAGAAATGGGCCAAGGCCCTGAAGAAATCATCTCTGCAGACCCTGGGGTATCCACGAGTCCCATGGCCTGTCTGGAAAGGGATGGGCTGCAAAGAAATAGTGGTGGGAGAGGTTGAAGTAAGAGCGGTTTTGGGTCTCTGGGGGAAGTAGAGAACTGCCACAGCTCATGCCCTGTGTGCTGGTAGCTGCTGGGCTCCCATGAGAGGCACGGGGATGCCCCTGACCTCCCAAACTGACCACCTCTCTCCTGTGTCCCCTCTGCCACAGAGACCCCAGGCCTGGAGGAGTGTGGCCAGCGAGCCCGAGCCCTGCTGGCCCCCCCAGCCCTGCCACAGCCACAGGCCCTGCTCCTGCGCCAGCTCGCCCGTCACTTCTGCCACCTCTGCCAGAGCAGCCACCGCAGCCGCCCCTCCCCGCGGCTGCTCGGGGAGCTCTTCGGGGAGCTGCTGCTGCGCCCCGGGGCAGCCAGGTGAGGTCCCCTGCCGTGCACAGGACAGGGTGGGTGAGAGGAGGGTGCCCACGGACAGGCTGTCCCAACCAAGCTGGTTTTGCTGCATGACAGCCCACCAGCGCTCCAGGCATGGGGTTCTCCCAAGGAATCTGGAAGATCTGGAAGCTGCCATTCCCAGCATTGACACCCGTTCCCAAAGTGACCAGGCACGGTTCACACACCAAACTGGGATTCACAGCGCTGCCTCAGTCCCATAGCAGATCCATTGGGGCAGCTGGCTGTTCTTCCAGAGAGTCTCCAGGGGGGTTGAACCACTGGTGTCCTCACACACCTGTCCTTCTCCTCTCAGCACCGAGGCAGGCCCTGAGCTCCGTGCAAGGATCCTCGAGTCCTTCATCATGGCCAGCGAGGTGGCAGAGCTGCCAACAGCTCCTGGTAAGAGACATCTGGCTGGTGGTGGAGGGGGGACAGCAGGTGTGACATTCAGAGCAGTGACAGCAGCAAGTCATGGGGCATTTGTAGTGGCTGGTGCAGTGAGGAGAAGGTGCTTGTGTCCCTGTGGCAGTGCCAGGCTGTGCTGGCTCTCTGTCCCATTTCCCCCTCTCCTTTCTCCTCAGAGACACTCACAGCCCCTCAGAAGGTTTGCAGCTGTTTTCTGGCTTTACTTCTCTGTCGTTGCTCTCTGGTCCCTGGGTCTGTGATGGCAAACAGGTTCTGCTCCCCCATCTTGGGGGCTTGGTATGAGTTGGGGGCTCTTGGTGGGGAGTTTGTGTGCAGCTTGCTTCAGAGGGCAGGGATCTGGATATAATCTGGGAGGGAAAAAGTAGCAGCATGACCACAAAATGGTAGGATGGGACTTGCTACAGGATCCAGTCAAGGTTTATGATTTTTGACTTACATTTAGTCCCCATGTGCAGAATCATGCTGCATCCACTGCTGTTTCCCCCACATGAGAACAAGTACTTGCCCCCACCTCACCATGCATGGACAGCAGCCAGGAGAGTGGCTTTTCCTGCAGATTTTAATGAGCCTCACCCCCAGGGCTGCTGTCCTGCCCCTTTCATTGCCAACACCAGTGTTTGTCTCCAGCCCTCCTCACTCTTTTTCTCTGCTGGCCACCTTCTCTTGCCATGTCCCTCTTGCTGGGTGGGATCCCATCAGAATCCAAAACTAAGGCATGTGCTCCCTGTGCCCTCTGCAGCACCCCAAGGATGGGGGCAACTGGCCCATCCAGGTAGGGATGTACATGGGAGGGTGCTCAGGGGAGCACAGCCTCAGACCCTGAGGACCACAGAGACCCATCCTTGTGGGATCCCATTTCCAGGCTATCACTGGAGACCCACCTATTCCCCCACACCGAGCTGCCCAGATGCCTGAGAGAGACAATTGCTTCCAGCCTTCCTGCTTAAAGATATGTTGGCACAGGCCCCAGTGAATCCTGTTGGTTTGTGATGTCTCTGGGTCCTTGTCACCACCCTGCCTCCCTCGGGGACAGCCAGGCCAGGCAGGATTACGACTCTTAATATTCCTCATAAATCAGCCCTTTCAGACCTGTCATCTCATTTATTGCTCTTCCCCAAGCTCTCACCCCTGAGTTTGTCAGGATGCATCTGTCTCTTCCACCTGCTGATCCAGCTGATGGGCAGCTGCAGCCCAGCAGCCCCTGGGGTCACTGCTGCCGTCCCCAGACTTTGTAGTGTCATCGGTCATCACCTCCCCAGACTGAGGAGAGGCCTTGGGCAGGATCTTGAGGTCCTCATCCCCTTTCTGAGTTAAAATCTCCCTTGTGGTCATCCCACAAGTGTGAGGCAGGACACAGGACACCTGGACTCACTGTGGGACTTCAGGCAAGTCCTGCTACCTCCCCTCTCTTTGTACCTAAAAACGAGGATATTATTACTCGGCTGTCATCACATTAGGATGTTGGGAAGCTTAATTAAATGCCTGCAAAGCGATTTTGAGAGCTGTGGATGAAAGGGGCTATATATAAAGTGCAAAGAATTATTATTAGCGGTGCGGTCCATGCCCTGGTCCTGCTCCCACCACCCTGGCCCCCCTCCCCTGTGTCCCGGCACTGGGATTATTTTTGTGCATGTGTGGAGTTGTGGTTTTATAATGACACATGTTAAATAGCTATAAATACCCTGCAACAACACGGCGGCTGTGTGCGCATAGCACAGGAATAGGAGTCGGTAGCTGACATAAGGAAACCGTGGTGTGACCTCATTCTGACTCAGATGTAAATATACCTCATGTGAGGGGGCAGCTGGGGGGCTTGGGGCTGCCTGGGGCTGCAGGGACAGTGGCCTCCTCGGCAGGGAGAACTCTGGGGAGAGATTTGAAGCTGTCTGCTAATTCCAGAGGGGCTCCTGCAGGGCCAGGATCCTTCCTCTCCCATATGTCCTGGGACTGATGGGGGAGTCTTTGAGTCTTGGGTGTTAACATTTTAAAGAATAAAATTTTAAATTATGGGATTTGGTTCCTGGAGGGGCTTCTCTGGGTGAACTTGCCATTGTTGGGTTTTCAGTGTCCCTTCCTCCAGGTGCTGCTCCTGGGGGATCTCTTTAACTGCCTGTTTTATGAGCTGCAAAGGAGAAAACAGGTTTGTGATAGCTCCTAAAAGCTATTCCTAGGATGCAGCACTGGGGTTATGCTGGAGGCACTGCTTTGCATAGGGCCATGCTCTGGTTTCCATAGGGCAATGCCACAGATCCACAGATCTGTGCACAAATGCCACAGATCTGTGGGGAAGCTGCGATGGAGCCTGGGGCCAAGTGACTGCATTCAGGCCACCTCGCTGTGCTCTCCAGCAAGTCCCCAGCACTGGGCAGACACCCCAGGGGGATATTTCTCAGCCCCATAGAGGTCCAGTGGGCACACAGAGCTCACAGCAGGATCCCTGTGTCTGGGAATGACTGTTTCCCGAGCAGGGTGAGGGGGCAGGGGAAGGCAAAGGGAAGGAGTGATGCAAATACCATCCTCAGCTGAAGGAAGATGACTTCATCTCCTTTTCCTCTCCTGGTGCTATTTATAGGCACTTTAATTTACTCCCCTTTGCTTTATTATCTCTCCAACAAGCCGTTAGCCCTCAGACAGCAGGATGCCTTTACTCACCATGCAGCCAAAAGTTCTGAAAAAAAACCCTCAACCCACCACCAAAAAAACCCAAAAGCGGGGGCAGGAGGCAGAGCAAGGCGGCAGAGCGCTTGGGCAGGAGCATCGCTCTCCTGTGACGTAGCTTTCCGGAGAAAAACAGAGGATTTTTGACTCTTTTTGGAGAAAGAAGTGAGAACTGGGCAAGGAAGATGTCCCCTTGTTCCTTCAGGGCAGTGGCTGGTGGGGACAGGAGCAGTGGTGCCAGGATCCCCTCCTCACCCTAGGATGAGGTCCACTGTTTCACTGGACCCTGGTGAGGCAGACACCCCCTGCTCCCCCCCAGGAGCCCCAGCCCTGCCCTGCTTCACGTGAGGCACAGGTATCATACCAGGAGATGGGGATCAGCACCACCTCAGGTGCCTTGAAAACACCTTCTCAACAAACAGGTTTAGCAGCCCTGGGCCATGGGGAAACTGAGGCACAGCCTCCCCATGGAATCACCCTTCCAGTGGCTTCAAAATTTGGCCCCTGGGAAGGTTGGTGCCCAGGTGCCCAGTCTCAAGCTGAGCTCTGTGGCACCCCATCCCCAGTGCTCAGCAGGCTGCAGGGGTGGCAGTGGTGGGTGACAATCCCATGAACATCCTGTGATGTGACACTCCAGGCAATTCCCAGCCTAAGCCCCATGCAGGCACCTCTGGGACAGCGTCAACGCTGAGCAGGACTGTCGTGTTAAGCCAAATTAGAAGGATCTGTCTTTGAAGTTTTTAATTAACTTTTTCCCTGTTTGCTTTCTTCTGGATCCAAGGGGAAAGCCCAGCCTCCCGCTCTCCCCGGCTTCTGTGGCATGGGGGAGGTTGCAGATTTGGGGGTCAGGAGGAAGCAGGAGGCATTGTATGTAATCCAGCACAGAGGGTGCAGATGGAGGCTGTGCCCAGGTGCTGCCTTGCCTCCACGGGAGCATCCCTGCACAACCATGAGCATCCTCCCACCTGGCCTGGCACATCAGCCACAGGGAACCTCAAATTTGCTTTAGCCCTTGGTGTTTCATCCCCTTGGAGCTGCTGGCACGGGTTAAAAATAGCCAGGAGAAAACCCAACCAAAACCCTGGGTGGAGAGTAGCACGAAGCAGCCATGGCTGAGTGGTCTCCTGTGCCAAAACACCTCGTTCTGCCTCTCCAAATCTGCAAATAATACACAGAAAACAAATTAACGCTGGGGAAGGGGAGGGAAAAGAGCCAGAGCTGAGCTAGCAACATGAGGTAGGGAGAGTGGCTAAAAATAACAGATCCCTGAAGGCATGGGGAGGAACATGACGGGGATCCACACTCCCGCCATCCCAAAAGGCAGCCTTGCGCCTTCCCAGCTGCTCCTCACAACGCAGCTCTGCCCACTGAATCCAGAGAGGGAAAAGCTCCGAGAAGGGGAGGTGAGAGGGGCAGAGCTGTGCCATGGAGCCAGGAGCGCTGCTCCCATCTTCAGCAGAGCATGGGGGTCCCCCAAGCACCCCGGGTGCCCAGCTGGGAGGGAGCTGCTGCCTGACCCACTTGCAGGCAGCCGGCGGGCAGTGCGATGCTGCTGGGAGACCCCAGGGGTGCTGCCTCCGCAGCTAATTTTAGGCTGTGTTCAATTAATCATGGAACGGGAGGGGATCTCAGCAAGCCCAGCCTTTGCCAGTGCCTCCGCCAGCTCCCCTCCCCAATCTGTGTGTGCTGATGCAGGGCTTGGAGGAGCAGGGGCCGGGCATTCCCTGATCCTGTGGGGCTGGGCTGAGGAAGTAGAGATCCTAGTGCCACAGCCCTCTTCCTCCAGTCACCTTTAAGAAGCTGGGGCAGCCCTGGGAAGGATGTTATCTCCTCATGCCTCAGTTTCCCCCCTGTGGCTGGCATTGGTGACCTTTGCTGTGGAATTTCTTGGGTTCCCTGTACAGCTCTGAGCAGGTATTTTCCCAGCATGTCAGAGCTCAGGAATGCCTGGGATGGGGAGCAGTGACCCCCAGCAAAGGATGTCTCATCCAGGCCAGACCTCTGCCGCATGCCCTAATGGCAGCCCCTTTCCTGGGACTCACCGGCTCTGCTGTGTCAGGCTGGGGCAGGAACAGCTGCATTGCTTGGAGACAGGCAGCTCTCCTAGCACAAAGGAGAGAGCCTGGCAATGCTCTTGGGGTACAGCATGAGAGTCCTGTGGCCCTGCTGTCCCCACATCCCAGCTTCACTGCTCCCTGTGTCTAAATCACGGCATGGTCCAGCCCTCCCCCATGACAGAGGGAATGGCTCCTGACGGAAACAGGGCTCGGCTGGGATTGAAACCCTTTTCCTGCCTGCACTGCGTGGCCAGAGCTGATAAGGCCTGGATAACCCCAAGCATTGTGTGTTCTGCCGGCCCATGACCCGCCAGCGTGAGAGGAAACGCTGCTGCTCAGCCAGCCAGGATCCAGGGGGAGACTGTGTGCTGGTGCTGGGTGCTGCAGTGCCTTGCTGTCTGGCCAGCCTGCTTTCCCTTGGGCCAGCATATGCAGTTTTGGGATGGTTCTGTCTGATTGTCATCGGTGCCAGCCCAGGTTGCTGTGCTCACATGCTGGCCAGCTCTCGGCTGTATGGTCATGAAAGAAAGCTGCCAGCATGAAAAACCTGGGGTTCAGCGTGACTGTCTGGCACGGGCAGGGTCTGGCCCTCGGCATTTGCATTGCATCCTCTTGGGATGGAGCTCTGAACTTGGGACACCCCTGCCTGTTCCAGAGGGCCGCTCCCAGAGGCCAGACTGGCTGAGCAAAACCTCGCCAACCCAGAGGGAGCCACCAGCTTTGCTGTCCCACAGTGGTCAGGGCTGGCTCGCTCCGGTGCCGGCTGCTGGCCAAGCCAGACTGCGGGAATGCGTGTGCCAGTGCGCGTGTCCTCCCGGCTCCTGCCCCCAGACGCTGTCTGGGCTGGCGTCACCCTTTCTGCTGCAGTGGCTCTGGCTAAACACCACAAGCAGCTTCACAAAAGAAGATGGGAAGGGTGACAAAGTGCCAGCCACACCGCCAGCCACAGCTGATTGTCCAGCTTGGCACCAGAGCCAGGAGCATCTTCTACCGTGCAGTGGCATTTCCATCCCCTGCTTCCTGCCTGGCAGCGGGTCCCCCTGCTGCCCTTTCAGCCAGAAGATGCCAGAAAAGGGCAACACTTCCCATGGGGAATTTCATGCTGGAGGAGGGAAGCTGATCCCACCGTGATCCCACCAGCACCCCTGGACCCCGCCTCCCTGGAGAGCTCTGCTCCAAAGGGGTGGGGGGAGGCAGGCTACCCAACACAGACACATGAGCAGCTCTGGGGAAAGGAAGGATTTGTGTTTCCAGGAGGGAAAATGAGTCACAGGGGGATGACAGGGCTGTGCCAGCAGCAGAGCGCGGGACTGGGGTAAGCGGTGGCTGTCGGCTGCTATCCGGGAGGTCAGGCAGAAATGCTCTCACAGGCCTTGCCTGGCTTTAAAATCTATTAACGTCATTTTGCTGTTCGAGCCGAGAGCCGCACAGGCAGCAGAAACGTTCGGGCATGGCTCAGATCAGAGCAGGATTTCAATTACAGTAATCAAAGGTGACACAGATAAGAAACCCCTGGTCTATGGAGCAGCGACAGCTGTCCTCTGGCTCCAACCGGCACCCATCCAGAGCAGCTCCATCAAAATCACTGAAGTGGTACTAGGGTAAAATTGGATTGGAATCCATTTTCATCTGCCGTGGAGGAAAATGCTTTCCCTGCACTCCTTGGGGAGGAAAACCACCTTCTCAGGGACAGCACGGGAGGAAGGTACCAGGCATGGAGGAGGGGACAATGTTCCCAGTAACAGCACTGATGGCTGTTTTTGGATGATGGAGGCAGCAGAAGGAACAGCTGGGATGCTGGAGTATCAAGGCTCTGCCTCCTGCTTTCCCCTCTCCATTTCAGCCTGGCCCAAGTGACTGTCATGGATGAGGCAGAAATGTGCTCAGCTCCCTGGAGGGATGGGCATCCCTCTAAGCCCTGTCCATGGCCAGAGCATCCCAGGATGTACTGCAGGATGGACCCCCAGTCAAGGAAAATCTGGGGAGAGGGTTGGGAGGTTGGAGAAGAGCCCAAAGGGCAGGAGCTGGCACTCTTCTCTCATCCTTGTAAATGGCAAGGCAATGCACAGGGAAAGCTGCCTTCTGCTCCTGCCTATTGCATATGTCCCTGGTCAATCATCCCCACTGCTTTTGTGACTTTTTGCAAATCTTTTGGATGGCAGCAGGGCACCCCTGCCTCTGATTCCTTCACCCCTTTGGGCTCCCACTCCAAGGAATCACTGCTGCCCCCTTCCTCAGCCTAATGGGACCCTGTTTGCAACCAAGCCATGGGGGCATCCCTGGGTCCCATGCACACAAGGGGTCCTTTCTGCCCCTGCCCCAGCACGGCAGGATCTGGCCAAAACACAGCGTCTCTTTCTGCGACCACTGGCCCCGCTCCAGCCTGGCCAGGTGTCAACTGCCCGGCCGCAGAGCGTCCCCCCCGGTGCTCCGCCGGGAGCAGGAGCCCTCTCCCAAACACTGGAGGTTTGTGCGGGGCGGCGCGGCTGAATGGTGGGTCTGTGTGGCCGGGAATGCCGCGGGGGGGAGGGAAGCTGAGCCGCTTGTTTCATCTGTTTACCTGGAAGTGGAGATCATGGCCAGACCCAGCTGCCGCAGTGGCGGCACTTTCATGCCAGCGCTGACGGGATGGGGAGTGCCGTGCTGCACCCGACCCCGCGCAGCCTGCAGCATCACAGCGATGGGGGCACAGCAGGGACTTGGCAGGGCTTCCCTCCCTCCAAGTGCCTGCACAGTGCTGAACCCTCCTGCTCGCTGCAACTGGAGAGCCAGGGCCTGGGGAGGGGTGTGGGAATGACCCCAAGCCATCACAGGGGTGGGTGATACTGCGGGTCACCCTTTGTCCTGCAGCATCACTATGTCCCAGGGCTCTAGAGAGTCTCACTGCATGTGTCCCCATGCCACCTGGGTCCCCCATCCTGGCTGTGTTCCTTATACTGTTGGTGGTCTCCATCCTGGCTGTACATCCCTGCCCCATCCATAGCTCTCTGTAGTGGCTGTGGGGTCCCACACTGGCTGTGGATGCCTGCACCAGCTCTATTCCTGTGCAGGTTGTTCATCCCTGCACCGGCTGTCCCCCTGTACCAGCAGTGTCCCCATGGGAGCCACTTAGCAGCTCTGGGAGAGAGGGCCCACCCCTGCAAGTGTTGGGTTTTGTCCTTGCATGAGACAGGACTGACAGCCACACATAAGCTGCTGGGGAGAGAAAGGGGATGATAGCATCTTCGTCAGCGCCTGGATGCACGGGGATTAATGAAGCTGGCTCGCCTTCCCCAGGATTCAGGTTGCCTTATCTGTGTCTATCTGTTCTTACCCAGGCACTGCTAGAGCTGCTCCCGATGTGCACAGCTAATCCCACAGGCTGGCAGATAGGGCAGGGACCGCTGCCTCCACCCACACCCTGCCCACGCCCGCAGGGCCAGGGGCACGGAGCTGGGCCATGGCCTGTCCTGCCCCAGGCCAGCTGATGCTGGAGATAACCAGAGGCACAGGGCAGAGGTGCAAGGAGCTTAGAGGTCTCGGTCTGGCAGTAGTACATGCAGGGTTGTGAGGCAGGCACTGGCATTGCCTCTGATCCTGATTTCAAAGCTGCATCACCTTCCAGCTCTCCCAGCAAAGCTGTGTCTGCCCAGTTCATCTCTATTCATCTTTCAACTCAAAAAAGTTACTGCCCTACGGGACTGTCTCTGGGAATTTGTGGCCGTTCTTTGGCTAAGTAGATTTCTCCATCTTTTGGATACTTCTGGCATGTGGAGAGGGTTGCAGTTGGTGAAGGGGCTGGGGTATGCACAGAGGCTGGCACCTCACTGAGCAGCTTGGCACCGTGTCACGCTCAGGAGACAGGGAGCAAGGGCTAGATCATTTCACCTCACACCACACAGACGTGGCTGCAGCATCCCTGGCTCCTCCCAAGCACCTGGAGGGCCTACAAGCCCTGACTGCCCATCCCTGGTGCCATCAGGAGGGTGTCTTCCCTCTGGCTTCTGGCACTTCTTCTTTCTCCATTCTGTGTTGGCTCTTCATACCTTGGGGCAGGAGGAGCATCCGAGGCTGTGCTTCGGCACCATCCCAAATTTCCGACCTGGCGTGCGCAGTGCCATGGCAACACTTTATTTTTTCAGCTGCTTCCCTGTTTTCTTTGCAATTGGGCTCTCTCACTGGTGATCACAGGGGCTCATTTGGGCAGGGTTCAGTATGCTGCTGAGCAAGCAGCTCGAGTGTGATGCCTTGTGGTGGCCTGCCCCACCATGTGCCCCACATCTCACATGGTTCTGACCCTCCCTGGGCATGGCATAGAGGGAAAAACATCACTGGGGCTTGGGAGTGACTGCTCAGCTCCACACATCCCAAAGTTGCCCTGGGACCTCAAAGCTACCCATTTCCCATGGGCTGTACAGCTCCATGTACCAGACACGGACTGTGCACACTGATGTTGCCAACGTCACCAATGCTACCAGAGCTCTATGTCTGTGTCAAAATGATGCTGTGCATGCTGAAGTGGGTGCCCAGCATGGCTGGCACTGGTCTTGCCTCCACGACAGTCCTTCCTGTGTTCCCAGCCTGTGGCTCATCCAGAGCATCTTTTCTGTTACCTCCTGACCCTGCTACAGTCGGGTTTAAAGCTATAAGGAAGGTGGCCTGCAGAAGGCTTTGTAAAATACCAGCGAGGAACCACAGCAAAGGAAACCATGCCAGGGGGGACAATGGGGTCAGGAGAGCACAAGCCCCCAGGACTCCTGTGTGAACAGGGATTATGTTCACTGTCAGGACAGTGACAGGAGTTTGGTAATGCAAAATGCACAAGCAAGAGCTGGCCCTGACCAAACAGCCTCCCTGGGCAGTCTCAGGAAGAGTCACAACCACTGAGTGGCTGCTCATGTCTGAAGGAAGCTCTGCTCTGCAGCTTCTGACAGCTACTTCTGCAAGAGCCTTAAATTGAACACTGGGGGTGTTTCAGAAAGAGAAACCTGAGTGTTTTGGGGACCAGAACAATTCAAAAGATCCTAGACAAATTCACAAGCCATCAGTCCTGACAGGAATCTGGTCTTTTCAGCAAGAAAGACAAAAGCCGTTGTCCAAGTTGTTTCCACCTAGCTTTTAGTGGGATTAGAACTGCAGTGTCCTGTGCTGGCAGGCATCCCTGGGGCCAAGCACAGCCAGCCCCTGAAATCACTTTGTGGAGGCCCCAGAGTCCATCTCGGCGTCCTGGCGCTTGCTGCTGCCATCACTTCCAATTTAGACCTGCTCACGGCAGAGACCAATATAGAAGCACTTTGCAGGATGGCACTTCCCCTCCCCAGGGAGCCAATGCTGGCACTTTGCTCTTGCTGCTCACCAGCTCCAAGGAAGACTGAGGAGCTTAAATTATTTTTTTCCAAGAAAGGTGGATTTGGAAAGATAAGGACTGGGGAACAGTTGTTCTGCTCTGTTGAGTCTTTCTGCCATCTGGAAGAGTTTTGGTTTCCTTCTGGATACCTCTTCCATGAGATGGCAGGACAGGGAGAGGGACAAAGGCATCACTAGGACTCCCAGGGAGGGGAAGGATTAGGAGATGGAGTCAGGGGACACATTGGTCTGTCCCAGGTGCCCTCTTCACAGGAGTGGGTGCAAGTCAGCTCAGGCAAGTGGAGAGTTGGTTTTGGGAAGGGCTTGGAACAAACCTCACCGTGGAAGGTTATGGAAGCCCTCAGTCAGCCTGCCCATGGCATGTGCCCACTCTGCCCATCCCCCTAGCAGCGTGGTGGCCATGAGATCCTGCAGCCACTGCTTCTTGTTCCTCACTCCCCAGCCCAGGGGTGGAGAAAGCCTCATTGTCTCCATCTTCCCTCTTTTCTTCCTGGGGAAAAACATAAAAGCAAAGTCATCACATCAGGGCTGGATCACTCAGGGAGTGAAGAGGACAGAGCACTTCTAAGGCAGTGGGCACTGCTAACCCCAGCCCCTGGGTGAGGTTTCTTGTGTCTAGCAAGAGGCTGGTGCTTCTGCAACTTTATCCTCAGTAAAGCCATAAAAAATGTCTCCCATTCATCCAATTGCCCCTTCTATAGAAACTGGGGCAGAACTGGGTTCCTTGGGCATGGTCCTCCTCACAGCTGGAAAACACCCCTCAGAGCTCTTCCAGGAACTGGACACAGATCCCATTGGCCCTGCATGGCTCTGAGCCACTCATGTCATGCCACATACTGGTGTCCTCTGGTCTCTCTCAACAGCTCTTCAGCAAACACTTCCTGTGTGCTGGATTTGATTTGGTGTCTCCAAGGCTGACACTCAGCTCAGGACCATGCTGCCACTGCCCAGGCAGCCTGTGCTGTCCTCAGCATCCAGTGCTTGAAACCACAACCTCATGGTGAGCATCCTCCCTGGAGAGACTGCTCTCTTCAATTAATCCGGGCATGGTTTATGCTAATGACTCTCCCCACTTTAAATTATAAATGGCCCTTGGCATGTGTACACACAAACACACGTGTGTGCACAGAGATCCTTTAAGGCCATCATTAGCTGTAATTAGCGGGATCTGTCACTCATCTTTGGCAGTTAACGATGAGCCCTGAGTCAGAGGAATCCAGCGGCAGATAAAATAAACACGATTTCAAACAGTTTGGAAATAACAAGCCCTCATTAATCAGACAAGCCCCAAAGGGAAGCACTTGGAAAAGTGGCAGCTTCTTTGCCGTTGCTGAGAGTGGGGCTGGGTGGGCTCCAGGACAACCCCTGTGCTTCCCAAACCTCCACTCCAGTGGGAATGGTAGGCAGGATATTCTCTCTTGGCTGACTTCAAGGCAGAACTGAGGTGTCAGAGCCAGTTAGCTCGAGCAAAAACATGAAAACTGGCAAAACCCAGCCAAAAGGGCTCCTGTGTGGCCCCTCTGGATGAAAGGAGCTGAGACACAACCTGGCCCCGAGGTGCAGGTGGGGGTGATGCTGGTGCAGGGCTCAGCTCTGGGTAGAGATGAAGCAGCTCTGGGGCAGCACATCCCACAGCCATCACTCACCCCAAGAGCTTAAAGGGTGTGTGGAGGGGAGCACCCCAGGATCCAGCAGCACAGGGGAGAGAGGATTTGGGGAAGGGCTGGTACAAGGGATGCTTCCTAGGGAGCAGGGGGAGCTGGGGAGACTTCTAGCTGTCACAGCTGCAGCTAAATTACAGCAAATAGGAGGGGAATGGGACACATGAGGCTGGTTTATATTACAAAGGAGCAGTCCATCATGGGGTATTTAAAATAATCCGCTTAGATGCACAGTAGCAGATTTGGAGTGCTAAGGGAATTGAAGGCGCTGTGGCTTTGCAAGACTGGATCAGATCTAGTTAAGATGCCACTTAGGACAGTACATCCCATCCTGCCTCACTGCCCCAGGGGACAGGAACACAGCATCTGCAGCCCCTGCAAGGCCACTCCCATCCCACCAGGGAGGCCCCCAAGGTGACACTGACAGTAGGATGGGTGACAATCTCCTATGGCAGCTCCCTGGGACTGGTGGTAGGTTTGGGCAGCATAGAGCCATGGTCTGGATTAGGCACAGGACAGGGGTTTCCCATGAGGGGCCAAGCCTTTGGAATGGTGGAGAAAGTGTAACTGGTGCTTGGGGTCCAGGGCCATCCTCACGCTAAGACAGGTGCCTGGTAAAGAGCTGGGACCAGGGGATGCTCAGGAGAGAGCTGTACCCACACTGCCAGGAGGTGGGGAACCTCCTGTAGGGGTATCCTTGTGGCATTTCCTGCTCAGCTGGGGCTGGGGACAGGGACCTGGTGTGAGGTCCTGGTAAGCTGGGACCAGGTGCATCAAGGGAAGAGCTGGGGCTGCTCTGCCTCTGCATGGCCTTGCAAGTCCCCCAGCACAGCCAGGGGCTACAGAGGAGGGTGGCTCCTAATGCCACAAGCTAGGGGTTCCTCTGCTCAGTCTGGGGTCTGTGTGAGTAGGAACATGGGCTCTCTGAGCATCCCTGAGCATCCTTGCACTGCTCCTCTAAGCCAAGCTGAAAGCTCAGCCCCAGGGAAGCCAATTTATCCAGAGAGATGGATTTCATCCCAGACACTTCATTACAGGCACATACTCCCCCGGAAGAGTATCCTTCCAAGGGCAGATGCTTTCCACCTTGGGCAGGCTCAAGGGGTTCAGTGGCCCTGTGGAGCCAGAGCAGCAGCAGCCTCAGAGCCAGGCAGTGTAGCCAGAAGTGACCCTGTCACAGAGCTGGTCCTCACACTGCCCATCCCTTTGCTCCCAGGCAGGACAGGGACCCAGGAACATGCCCACAAAATCTGAGGCTGCATGTCAGACTAGGCCACAGGACTGCCTGCACTTCTTCTTGGCCTCAACTTGTGCCCTTTGTCCCCCTCTGACCCCACTACAGGGCTGCACACAAGATGAGGGCTCACTCTGGCAGGTTTAAACACTGTCCCCAGCTCCCCTAAGTATTAATCCAAGGAAGGATTAAGGTTACCGAGCTCCTGGAGCCACCCAGCTCTCACTTCTCCCACAATGGACCCCTCTGTCCCGGCCCTAGAGAGGGCTCTTCTGTCTCCCCAGGGTTTGCTGCTGTCTCCCCTGAGCCCCCCAAGCTCTCCTCCATCAGCAGGCACCTCACTGGGGTTGTGCAGCACCTGTTCAGCTCTGGGAACTGGGGACCAGAGATGATCTCTGGGGCTTTGAGGGCTTCCAAGCCTCTGTGACAAACTTCCCCCTGCTCCCTGCAAGCCCTGGGGTGGGTTTTGTGGTGGGCATGAGCTTCTGCTCCCTCTTCTCCGCTGTCTCCCATGTGCCCTGTTCTGGGTCAGCTCTGGGTTCGTGACAACTAGTTTAAATGCATGGAAAATACCTTAATCCTGGTAAGACCCTGATCCCTGCCTGCTCATACTTCCCGTGAAAGCCCCTCACTTCAGCCATAAACCCCTGGGAGAGGTCATCTGTGCACCCTCCATTTGTGGGAGCAAGGGACTCTCTCCAGGGCACCCCCAAACTCCTGGGGTTGGCACACAGAGTCCTGGCTAGCACTGCCCTGGGAGTCCTGTCACCTGCAGGGGACAGTACGGATACAGATGCCCCTGCCACATGGCCAGTGGCTCCTGCCACCCTCTTGTGCCCCCTTAGGGCCACCAGTTCCAGACATTTTCAGAAAGAACTAAGTAACTGTAAACTATTTTTACATAGTTATGATTATTTTTCATTGCTGTTTAGAGTTCCACAGGGAGCAGAACTCCTAGCTTCCCTGTCCCTATCCCCTCACAACTCCTGTCCCATCTCATCCATGGGGCTCCCCAGGGCATTGGACTGGAGGAACCCCTGGCTTGTGGGGAGAAAGAGGGCTCTGGCTCTGTCCCCAGTCCCATTTCCCCAACGTCAGGAGCTTCTGCTGCCTTTACCTGCCCTGACCTGTGGCCCCACAAGCTGTAATCCCCCTCCTGCTGCACCCGCAGGATCAGAGGCTGCCAGTGCCCAACCCATCCCAGAGAAAGGAGGGCACTGGGGGTTGGTAATAAATCCTAATGATATCCTGGGGAGAGGGATAGAACAACAGGTTCTCACCACTCCCTTGCGTGGCAATAAGAAAAGTCTGTGTTTGCAGAATTGTCTCTTGTATTTATAAGAAGCAAGGACAATGCTGGGATAGAGGCTGAGCTGAGCTTTTAACCAGCCAGATTACACTTAGCAGGAGCATTTACCTCTGCCTCTAATCCGCCTGACACAAAGACTTGCTAACTCCTTCCCGGATTTAACTGGAAGGCTTCAAATCTTCCTGCAGAGGAGAGAGTTAAGCCCAAGTGGTGCTGGAGGGCTGCGAGGGTCAGGGTCAGCACTCCTCCTTCTCAGGCA
The DNA here is from genome assembly GCA_013400215.1 of Cisticola juncidis. NCBI lineage: Eukaryota > Metazoa > Chordata > Aves > Passeriformes > Cisticolidae > Cisticola > Cisticola juncidis. The sequence goes on along the minus strand of VXBR01006389.1, from coordinate 32,156 downwards.
CATCAGGTTTGGGCCGGACATTTAAGTCCCAGAAAAACTGAGAAGCAGCTCAGGTTTTTTTTTCTGGCAACAGGCCCTGCAGTCAGGACAGGCAGGGGATGGGAAGGTGCCAGGAGCCCTTGAGTCCTTGGGAGCTCAAAATCAGAGCCCACACAGAGCAAAGATTTGGACATTCTTGAGCAAAAATCACTGCTGCTTAAACACAGAGCAGAGGCAAACATTCAAGAGGAGCCACCTGACTGGAAGAGTCCCTTGCTTTTTCCTGGATTTCTTGTAAGAACAGAATACATCCATAGCCAGTGCTGGGTGGCTAGGGAAGGTTGGGATGGCTGCTGTAGGATATGGTCATGCTCCCAACACCCAGTGTCACCTGACACATGGCCAGTGTCCCCTGGCTCCCCCATCCCACCCTGGAAAGTGCAGCCACACATTCTCCACTGCTGCACAAGGCCAGGCCCATCGATCCCCAGAGCCCAGGATACCTATGCTCACTGGTGGGCACCAGCCCTGAGGCTCATGCCAGCAGAATCCCTCCCTTTATGGGCATTCCCTCACAGGATCCATGCCAGGAAGGGGAGAACAAAACTCCCGGCCCTTGGCCCTGCAGCACACCCCTCCGGCACCCCCAGCACAGTGACCCCGACACTGCCGGGGGCCGGGGTGCCTCAATAGGGGATTTTGGTGGGAGGCTTTGGGGCAAGGGGACAGGGACATGGCACATGCTGATGTCATTGAGCTGGCTGGCATCGGGCAGCACGTGGCACTGCGGGAGACCCACCAGCAAAGATGGTCTGACTGGGAGAGCGGCCAGGAGAAGGGCTGGGGCTCTGTGCCCGGCTCCACACGGCCTGGCCCGACGGGCTGCCCACCCTCGGCCTCGCCCCACGCCGCTGGCACTCAGCCGCGCAGCCAGGGTCACAGGCTGAGCTGGGAGAGACGCGTGAGCAGCGATGAAACCTCCCCTGACTTCTGGGAAGCCGGCACTATCGGAAATTTCCCTCCCAGCAGAGCTGCGTGGGAGGGGACGGCGAGTCCCCTCAGCCAGAGTTTGCCCGGTGTCCGCCATCCGGCAGCACCCTCGGGCTGCGAGGCTCCACGGCGGCCCGGGCCAGCATGACACGATGGCAGCCGTCCCACTGCCGCCGCCCCGCCACGGCTCCCTCACAAAGGCCGGAAGCTGGGCGCAGCCCGGGGGGTTTCCCGCCTCGGCCGTGGCCCCAAGTGCCCCAGGGATGAGCTGGCTGCCAGCCAGGGGCACCCAGCCCGCCTTCTGGGTGCCTTTGTGGTGCCGCCTGTAAGGGGCTTCTGCAACAGTCAAGAATTCCCTGCCGTTCCCCCAGCTGCCCCAGCGCCACGGCAGGGGAATCATATGGGGGGGCTCTATCCACAGCATCACCCCCTCCTTATGCTGGGTGCAGGAAGCACCTGGCAAGAGAAAATCCACCTCATGCGTTCCCGAACGAGACTCTGGAGCCTACAGCAGGCAGACGGTGCGGGGCTGAGGGTGCCGTGCCGGGGCAGGGCTGCAGAGCACCCCCGCTCCCCTCCTCCAGCCCGCTGGGCAAGGGGCCAGCTTGGCTTCCGCAGCCCTTCCTGCAGGCAGGGCTGGTATGTTCCCCACGAGCTACGGACGGCCAGGCTGCCGCTTACAGTAAATCGGAGTGGGTTGTTTTGGGCAGGGCGTTCGCAGTCCCGCAGGCAGCAAGACGGCCGTGTCCTCCTGGCACCGCCGCCTGCCGCAGGCGTCTCCTGTTTCCAGCGCTCCCTCGGCTTTCCCAGCACTGACCCGCCGCGTGTCACACCCCGGCATCGGCACGGAGCCTGTCCCAGGGTCCTGCACCTTCCTGGTAACTTCCCAGGCAGTGTCTGGGGGAGGGGAGAAGCATTGCCATCACTCCCTGCTTCGGCTCCGGATGCACAGGAAAGCTGGTGAGGAGGGATGCTGGGGCATCATTGAGGGGTGCATGTCACCCCAGACCGTGAGGCTTGGGGCTGCAAGGACTGTCCCACATTTTGCTTCATATCTGTACCCCAAGTCCAAAGGCAGGTGAGGTACACACATTCTATTGAATGACCAAGAAGCAAAAAATAAGCAAGGCACTAAGTCACCCAAGGACCAGCCACCTCCCAGGGGCTAAGCCCTGCCACCCCTGACCTGCCAGGCTGGGGACATTGCCCCAGAGCAGCTTTGCCAGCTTTGTGGTGCCTTCTGCATTTGGACAAACCTTTCCCAGCAAGGGAAAGGATGCTCAGCAGACACAGGCAAGGGATTTTCCAGGGTGGAAGCTTGCTCCTGGTCTGGTTTTTCAGAAGCAGACTGCAAGCTTGTGAATCGGAGGTATTTGTCAAGTTGGTTCCTGCAGTGGAAATGATCAAATAATTGTTCATACACCCGTCTGGCCCAATGGCTCATGCTCACAGAGCAGAAACTGGCTGTCAGGCTGCAGGACTGTGGTTCCCCCGTGATGCTGTGGCATGTTTGTAAGAGGAAGATGCTGAGGCTGCAGGTGCCTTTCCAAGGCAGAGCTCTGCCACGCTCCAGGCACGCTGCCAGCCCGTCGCTCGGCCGGATTTGTGCCGCCTTTCTCTCAGAGAGTCTCAGGGAGGGCTGTACCTCACAGCGGGCTTTTCCTGTTCCACTTGCCCAACAGAATGCTTCCAGCATCTTCTCTACCCCTTGTTCTCTCCTTCCTCTTCTCACCAGTTTGCAGTTCTGACAGCCCATCCTTGGCTCTCCCCGCATCCCTGTGCTCAAGCAGGCATCCAGAACAAGCCTGCTGCTCTGAGTGAGGATGGAGGACATGCATTCCTATGGAAAGTCAGGCTCTCCCAGTAGCAGCTTCTTCCAGCCCCTAAAGTGACAGTGACCTGAACATTTCTATTCAGACCAACTATTTTTTCAGGCATTTTTAACCTCCTCTTATGTATTTTTTTTTCCCTTTGGGGTTGAAATTATTCTGCCTTTGTACAAAAACCAACTCTGAAGTGCTTGGGGAGTGGAAACCTCCCATTATACTTTTGAAAAATAATATTAATCTTCCCTCTCCTTTTATGAAGAGTTCTCTCCCCAATGGCTCAGGACTGGAGGTAGGCATTTGATGTGGAAATAGCCCTTGCTGGAAGAGCCCTTTGATGTTGGATTTTCACACGGCCAACTCCTAACCAACCATGGGGGGCACAGGGTGCTGGCAGGGTTGGGCTCCAAAGGGTGCCCAGGAAGGACACAGAACAAAGGGGAGGTGCTGCCAGACCCTTATCCTGCCTGCCTTGTTTCCCTGAGCAGCAGGCAGGTGTTTCCAGGCTTCAAAGACAATAAAACCAGGGGGATTTCCATTTGTGAAAACTGCCCTTGGCCTGATTCAGCTCCAGGACCTCAGGCAGGTGCCCAACCTGCACTAATCAGAGTGATCCTTTGCCCAGGGCAAGAAAGACCTGGCATTTTCCATCAACCAAAGAGACTAGAGGGGATTGCAAGAAGCAGGATTTGGCCTCAGCTGCAGAAATACAATGGCAAAGGGAAGGAGAGGACACACTGTCTGACACCAACACTTGCTGGCTCCCCAAAATGCCTGTGCTGAAACACACCCACTGCAGAGAGATGGGCCAGGGAGCCAGACCATGAGGATCAGGTGCCTGAGCTTGGTGTGTGAGGAGCTGAGAGCTGGAGCACCAAAGACCTCGGCAGCATCTGCAAGCAGCAGCATCCCCACCCTTGCTGCAGGGACACAGGGGACAGTGAAGTGAATTTCCACTTTGGGACTGAGACATTATCATGAGGTGTCTCTGGTGGCAGGCAGCCGGGTGACACATTTGCTTCTTCCAGTCTGACATATCCCAGCTCCTTATTTAGTGGGTTTAGGATCCACCGACTTCTCCTCCTGTAATGCAGCAGCAAGTTTTTCTCCCCTTCCCCTCCCTCTCCCTCTCCTACTGTTTTCACTCATTTAATTCCTCAAAGCACTTCCAAGAGGCCGTTCATCTGGGAGGTATTGCCCAAAACAAAGCTCTATTGTGTATGCTTGGTCAAAGCAAGATAAGACCTTCCCAGCGACAGGGCAGTAAAGGTTCTTCTTCAGGTGCTGGCAGCTCTCACAGAGCACAGTGTTTGGGATGTGTCAACCCACCAGCCAGGATTTGCATAGGTACAATATCCCTCTTCCCTTTCTGGCACCCTGGGAACTGTTGTATTAAACCTTAGTTCAGTGTTTTGGCCTGGTAATCAGCATCACGTGATTTACTTTGTTTCTCCCCTTTTTCTGTTCAGAGACAAAATGCATTTTATGCTTTGTCAGCAGAAGGCAAGGCAGAGCTCACCCTTCAGAGCATCCCACTCCTGGGAGCTCTGGCAGCTGGCGGCTGTGTCTACTCTCCACAAAGAGCTCATGTCCAGCACATTCATGGCACCAGGAAACAAAAGGGTTTCCACTGAGTTCTCTACTAACCTGTGTGTTGTGAGAGAGACTTGGCTGCCTTTTTACCCAAAAGCTTTGACCTTAGTAAAATCTGAAGATCTTGCAAGTTTTGTCTGATCCTTGAGGAACAGATGAACTGCTGGACATCTGGAAATCCTGGACACAAGCACCATGCCGGCACAACTCAGCCCTAAGGCATATGCTGAGCAAGGCCAGTGATCCCAGGGACACAGCCGAACATGTGCTGCACAGTCCCTCTGTGCATGGGCTGTAAAGCTTGTGCTTTCCAAAAACTCTGGACTTATTGCATGTTTCGAGGACATCTGTGCAGTGTAGGCACTGGTGCACTCGGGATTCCAGCAAATGGCCCAAGACTTACCTGCTGTGCTGGGGAGCTGAACTTCATGCTGCAGTGGCTGATCTGCCCACCATGTGCTATGACAGTGTAGTCAAGACCTAGTGGATGGGAGAAATTCTGGGTTTGGTGGATAAAGTCTTGTCTAGTGGCACAAAGTAGTGTGCTGGTTTGCAGGTATAAGGGAGGTGTTTTCCTGCATGTTTCTAGAGGATACCTAGGATTCCGCAAGGCAGGCATGGCAGCAGAGACACAGAGTGAGTTCTCAGTGCCCCTAAGTCCCATCTGTCCTCCAGGGAAATAATACTCTTCTACTCTTCTCTTGGGAACAGAGAATTATTCAACCAAATTGTTTGAAAATCTTCAGTAGGGAAAGAACCTTTATGCAAAGAACAGAAAAGAAAGGTCTTAATGAACCTGACCTGCAAGCTGCCCTTGCTCAAACCCTCCCTGCCCATTATCTTGGTTGGACAAGGAAGGAACTGCATTCACATGCTGGATTTTAAATGCTCATCCTACACCGTGCTGTTTGTTTTATTTCTCCACTCAGCATTCAGAGGCTCTTCTTCTTATGCTTATTTACTGTAAAGCAGAGAAAGCCAGGGAAAATGATCTCCAAAGCAAATAGAGCCATGTTTCCATTTGGGAAAACTTAGAGGGAAAGCGCGTGTAGCTAAGCAACAATGCATGATGGTAAATGGGTCATTTTCCAAGGCATGAATTGCATGTGGATAACTGCAAGGAAAACAACCCTGGCCAACACACTGCCGACACTTGAGTTCTTGGCCTAAGGGTTAACAAGAAATGAGAGGACTTTTCAATACCTTTGAGAGCTCCCTGGGTTGTTATGGGAGTTTTTCTCCTGCATTCAATCTCCACCCAAAATCTAGGCTGGGAAGTCTCTGTTCTGCAGTGGGCAGTACTCCAGCTTTGGATGTGGTGCAGTGAAGTTCCCTGGACACAGAAAAATTGATTGATCAGTTCCATCAAATCCCAGGGAAAGGGATGGGGGTAAAAGGGTTGCATGGCAGGACTGGGGACTCAGACATGAGAAACTTCCTTCTGTTTTGGGCCAGAGGGAAGCCAGAACTCCCTGGTTCATTAGGACTGAAGTTTGAGCTCAGCCTCCTCCAGCACTGCCCAGGGGTGGCTTTGCTCACTTTCTCTCCCTGCGAAACCAGATGATCTCCACTGCAAGGAAAGGGGGGAGGGTCTTACATGTTGCAGACTTATGAGAGTAGTGCTACTAGGATAATACTGACAGAGGGATGGTAAAAATGTTTGGGAGGCCAGGAATGGGAGAGTTTGCTGGAAGATAAATAGGTTATGCCACACTGGGTTGGGGGCATAATGTCCACATCACATAGCTGCTGCATCACGGGGGACCGAGCTTTGCTCAGCCAAAGGTGAAGCATTAGGAAACCCTTCAGCTTTGCATCCTAGGGTAGGGAAACGATTGTGCTGGGGTTTTTTCATAATAATAACAAATCTTCAGAGTTCAAGCTTTGCTTTTGTGGAAGTGAAAAGTCCTCTGGGCTTTTCAGAATTCCTCTTACCGGGAATGGTGCCACCTTCAAACCCATGCTGGCAATCCAGCCTGAAGGTCACCAAGTAGGATGTCAGCAGAGCAGAGCTGAGACCTTGCATTTCCTAGAGGTGCTGGTGATTTCCTCTTCCTGCTGCTTGCATCACTGGCTGGGATCAAAACATACACTGCCATGTTTATTAAAAAGAGTTACTGCAGGAAGGTATTGGGATTATTTCTTTCCTCCATGAATGAAGTTCTACAGTACCTCTTAAAATCAGACCTGAGGAATTTACAGAGTGGTTATTGTACATTCCTTGCAGGGGGGGGAGAAATCTAAGCAAGTAGTTCCAGTGCATTAGAGCAATGAATAGAGGAAGTGAAAAATATTTTAAATTCCTATATAGTGTTACATTTTAAAAGTGTCCTTTTAATGTCCCTAGGACATTAGAATGAGGGAAGGCGCTTTTCTCTCTTTCTTTTTTCCCCCCTCTAATTTCTCTGAACTTCTTACAAGTCTCCTTCCATTTTGCTCACCATTTCCAAGCAACTAAATAGAGAGAGGCCTGGAACGATGACAGAGATGCGAAGTGCACAAAGGGACCAGAGTGTGGTCCGATAATTCTGTAATTGGAGCTGCTCGAGGCAAAATTTTTTTCAAGCCAGTGTAAATGGGGATCGCTGAAACCCTTAACAATCAGTCTGTCAGGCTGCTTCTTTAATGGATTGCTCTGTTTAACTCTCTCTGTTTGTCACTGGCAAGATGACAAGAGAAATTAGTGTACTGGAAAATATAAGGTAACTGGCAGTTCCCCAGCCCGGTTCCACAGCCCCGCAGACCCCGGGGTGCTGCAGCGCTAGAGCCCGGCTCACCGGCTGCTCTCCTCCCTCTGTGGAGGAGGAGGAAGAGGAGGAGGGGAGCTTTTAACCTCCTGCCCTTCCTAGGGGTAGGAGGACCTGCAAAAATACCCCGTGGCTCCGGGACTGACCGAGTGAAGAGCATGCGGAGAGAAGCGGTGCCCCCACGGCGGGCTGCACGCCAGGGCTGGGGTGGGGAGAGCACCAAAGTGTCCCCCCAAAGTCGCAAACCTTTCGGCAGCTGCTTTGTCGCCTGCTTTTTTACACCACGGATACCTTTTTTTTAAAGCGCTGCGGGTTAATGTCGGCTTTCTGGGAGCAGTCACCATTAGAGAAGATGCTTCCAGCGTGTGTGAGTGTGCGTGAGCACATCTGAGTGCGTGCAAGGGTGCACCGCTTTGGAGATGCTCCGACACCTCCATTGTTTGCAGCCAGACCCTGAAACTTGGCAGCAACGATGCCCCGAGGCTAGAGATGTACCTTTCACTTTTCCCATGAAATTCCATTCTGGTTTGGCTGAGTTATAAAAAAAAAAGTTTGAAAATCACCATTTCCCTTCTGCTGCCTGCATTCCTCAGGAAAACTTTGGCAGCCTGTCAAAACAATAACTGAACGTGAACTTTCTAAAGAGCTGGCCCGGTGCTGTCTGCCAAAGCAGCAATTCAGCACAGCTCAGTGCAGCCTGTCCTTTCCCTCAACCCCCCGTGCCCACCCCCTCGTCCATCCCCGGGCACCCTCCAGGTGCAGATGTGTCCACCCCAGACACCCGTGTGCAGAGCCTGGTGTGGCATCCACTGTCCAGTTGCAAAAGCCACACACACCTCTCCCCTTGCAGGAGAGCAGCTTTCTGCTTCCATCCCAGACCGTTACTCCTGCACCTTTTGGGCAGAAGCCTCTGGAGTAGTCAGGAAAGGCCAGTCCAAGCCTTGCTGAGGAATACCTTAGGTCCAGCTGCAACAACCTACATTGTAGACATTTATTTAAAAGATCTTTTTCTTTATTTTTTTAATGTTATTTCCTATGTTAAAAGAATGTTGTTTACAATGCAAAGCCAAGTGCTTTTAAGTTAGGAAATGCCTAATGTATGATTCCTCGCAAGCTCAGCTCTGTGTGCATGCCTTGTGTTCCGACCTTTATGGACACGAGCCCCTTTTTCAAACTCTTTCCTTACCCAGTGGACAGGGGAGGGAAAAGGGCACAAGCTGCTCTCACTGCTGTAAATAAGACACTTCCTAACACTGAAGTATTTCATTTGAATGTTTTTTGCTGACCGCATATTATTCTTTAATACAGGTTTTTAATGCAATGTATAATTTTCAAACCAAAGCACCCGACTTTGGCACACTTGCCAGAGTTTTTCCTCACCACAGAAATGTGGCCGCATCTGGGGTGGAGTGAGGCAACTGTTTTGCAGCCTGTTAGGACACAAAATGACTATTAAGCAGAGAGAGGAAGCACAGTCCTTGTTAAAAACACCCATTACATTTCACATGAAGGTTCTGGAGGATGCAGGGAAGCAAACTGCTGCCGCTTCACCCCTGCAGGGATTAATAATCTTAATCTTGTGGCAAACGCTTTGTGGTCTCTGTGCTACTTTTGGGGCTCAGACTGTACAACCAAAGGGGAAGATGGTGCTTGCACTGTTCCCGTGGTTCCAGAAGGCATAATGAACCTCTGCCATTTCCTGTGCCAGCAAGCCCCAGGGTTGGTTTGCGGTGTACTGAGCCACACTGAGACCCCAGCAGCAGCATCTGAGCCAAAGCAGACAAACCCTCCCGTCTTCCCTCGTCTCCTCATCACCAGGAGCTGAGAAAAAGGCAGGAAGAATCCGTTAACTGAACCAAACTGCCGTAACTGGTTGTTCTTGTGCTGTTCCTTGCAAGGTGTGGCTGCTCCCGTGGGAAGCTGGCCACCAGTCACAGCACATTCTCCAAAAATCTGTGTCTGTGCAGCAAAAGGCCAGTAATTTAATATAGCATCTACTGATGGCCAGGGAGTTGTGAATGCAATTCTACCTTCTCCAAGCTCTCCTCCAGCAGGCTCTGAGCTTGTGCTAACAGTACAGCTAATATCTGCCCAGGAGTCTCCAGCCTGCCCCAAAAGTCTCTTCATCATTTTCGTGCATTTGGCTGGCAGCACTGTGGATTCAGCCCCCCTCCCTCTTCCAGCCCTCCAAGTATAAAAGCCTGTTGTGGCCTACATTCAGCTGTCGGATATCACATTATCATGGCTCGGCAAAGAGGAAACCAAGCAGTTTGGCACAAATGGCTTTTCTGTGTTCAGTCTGTTCCAGCGCAGGTCTGTTCAGCTCCTCCTGAAGCACATGGAAGCGCTCGAAACTTCAATATTTAATCTTGCCTTGAAATGCAAATTGTCAGATCCAAGGAAAGGAAAGTGAGCAAATGCACAGCCATCAACATGGGATGTTGGGAAGGCAGCAGGCACCGGGCTCACTTCTTGTCTTTCAGCTGTAGCAGGGGGCACCAGGCCCCCTCCTCCAGCACTTTGACCCTGCTAAGGCGCTGCCAATTCACCATTATGTTGTTTTAATGTTTGAATGTAGCTTTTCCTATCTTGGGGTGATGTCTTGAGTTTGCACGGCCAGGTTTTGGCAGTGGGAGCGCTCCCGGACCTTGAGCATCCCCAAGCCCTCAGCATGCTCCCGGTATTGTCTCTGCTCTCCAATGCTCAGATCTCGTGCCTGTGGAGGAGAGGCACAGACAGAGGGGGTTTAGCAGTGTGTAAGGCACCACATGTGCTTCCCTCTACCCCCTGGGCACACACATGCATGCCATGCTCATCCCTGGTGCAAGGCAGGCAGTGTGGTAGGAAAGGGAGCACCCCATATGTGTTTTGGGAGCCAAGCAATCTTGGGTAAATTATAAGCACAGTTTTGAGAAATAAAAACACATTAATATTCTGTTCTCTCAAGGCATTATCCTACTGTTTACCATTACACACAATCCTCTGCCTTAAATTGCATCTTTGATTAAAGCAGCAATGAGAGAAACCAGTGCTAATAACAAAATGTATTCTGCTTTAAATCACTAAAGTGAAAACATCAATAAGCTGTAACCATCAGTGCCGCCATGAAAATGAAGGCAACCACCATGGGAAACAGCAAGGATGAAATCCACTTTGCCAGCATAAAAGCCAAGTAATTAGGTCTTATGTGGGTGGAACTTATAATGAGGTGCAGGAAGGGGGAAAATGAATTTCAACCTGAGTCTGCTGCCTCCCCCCTCTCTGACAGAGCTGCTAATCTAAGTTTGGGGGCTGCCAAAGGGACCACGGCCCCAGTTTTTAGCTCTGCAAAGGGCCTGCAAAGCAGCATCCACTTCTGCACCTCCACCCATGCCCGACCCTTGTGGGATGCCCCACACCCTGCCAGTGGGCAGCTGGTGGCTTGGGCCCAAAGCACCAAGTTAAATTTCACTGGGGGAGCCAGCTGTGCTTCCAAGGAAAGCATTTCCCTTTGAAGAAGCTGGAGCTGATACATGGTATCAGCTCAATAATTTAATTTAAAAATTAGAAAAAGGAATCGTATCTGGTTATCGCGGATTAATCAGAGTTTGTGGATGGGTTTATAAAATTAATTTATATACAGTGAGTGACTTGAATCAAAGCTCTGTGCTCTTCTGCAGCTGTCCATCCCTCAAGGAGCTCTGTTCCTGGAGCAGGCTGCTCTAAATTGCTTGCTGTGGAAGCTGTGATACATCAGCAAACTTCAGATCTTCCCTCTTACTCTTCCATCGGGTACAGCCTCTCAGTTATTCAATGTCACAGTCACCCTAAGGTTCAGCCAAGCCAGGAGGGTGATTTCAGGAGCTGCTACCTAGTGCCAGAGCAGGACAAATTATTCGTCACTTGCTCGTCTACGCTTTGAAATGCAAATAAAGCAGCAACTTCAGTGCTGGGTTTTCCAACATTCCCTAACATTTCCACAGCAGATCAAGGTGTTATCCATCCTTGTGCCTCTGACACTGGTTGGGAGTCTCAGGAAAGGACTCTTGGCTAATTTCTCAGCAGCAGCCTTTCTCTAAGGATGCTCTGCCGCGCCAAAACCGAGGCTGAGTGCCGAGCTGGCTGCACTTCTGCCTCCCGCCGGTGCCTGCGGGCTGTGGCTGCCCATCGGGATGTGGCTGCCAGGCAAGCTGACGTTCCATTTCGGGTGTGTTTGCAGCTCAGACTTATCCCAAACCCGGTGAGAGACAGACATGCAGTTTGGTGCCTTTTCCTGTGGTTTGGTTTTGTTTTGTTTTCCCCCGCTGGTTATGTCACTAGAAAGAGCGTCGGGTTTTTCTCGAGGGTCACACTCGTTAGTTATGGTGCCCTCTGAGATGGGCAGGTTATTACATGGATTACGTGGCTCTCACAGCGGGCAGCTGCCAGGGCCCTGCAGAGGAGGGAGGACAGCCCGTGTTTGTGGCCAGTGCAGCGGCTGAGGGGTCAGCCAGCACAGGCTCCCACCGGGG
>VXBR01006389.1:0-17440 GCA_013400215.1 Cisticola juncidis | reverse complement strand
AAAAAAAAAAAAAAAAAAAAAAAAAAGTCCCTTGAATGGCTTGGTACAAGGAGGCTGCTAAAAGGGGCTGGGCGAACTGAACTGGTCAGAAAACAACTTTCTAGGGCTTCTGCAGGCATTTGGTCATGCAAAATTCTTAGGAAGCCTTTCAAAGTTTACATTAAGAAGCAGCTCTTCTATCATTAATAATGCCAATGCTTCCATCACTGGAGCCCTCTTGTCAGGGATCAAGGATCTGCACAGTCCAAACACCAGTTAGCAAAAGGACTTTGTGTTACGGGCTCATCTCTGAAGTGTTCAGTAACTTTATCTTTCATATTTCTAAACTAGATGAGGCAGAGCTGGAAATGATGCATGGGATAAGCTCCATGGGTACATCCTGATTTTGTAGAACTGTAACTTTTAAATTGCAGGGGGGGAGAAGGAGAGTGTGGCAGAGGGATTCGGCTTTCTCCCTGTCCACAGGCAGGGTGGGAAAGCATTTTCTGGCCTGGGATGATAGGTCATCCCTAAGGGGAGTGTGGAGGAATTTATTTGGAAGGCTTAAACACTCGGCATGCCTTGGGATAAAGTCAACCGCGTTTGCACCCGGTAACAACCACAGCTCCATTTGGCCCACTTCCAAGAAAAATGAGCGGAGGTTTTCGGTGCGGCGCTGCCGGCGCGGTGGCCGCGGCTCCGGGAGGCTGAGCGGGGGCAGCGATGTGCGGACCTGCCCGGGCTGCCCCGCCGCTCTTTTGTTCCCACAACTTGAGCCCAGAGATCCCCGCCTGGGTTTTGTGCCGCAGCACCGGGCACTGGCGGATCCCGGGAGCCAAGTGTCTGGGCTCACGCATGACTGCCCCTGATTACATTTTACTGCGTCTAAACTTGAGGCAGAAGACAAAAGCAAGGTGAACGTAATGTGCGGTGTCACCCGTAACCTCCGAGCCGAGGGTGGGGATACTGTTTCTCGTTAAGGGCTAGTAGACCTTTAATTTATCTTGGCAGGCCGTTTTAATACCCACCTTAGCCTTGCCCAATAATAATGCAGAAATAAAATCTGGTGGTGGCAGGCAGCCTGCAGCGCAGCCGGAGCTTCTGTCAGGCCTCAGTGCACCTGCACCAGCTTATCACAGTGCCTGTGTTTGCTGTTTGGGGCTGTAGGTGTAAATAGATGTTCAGAGCAGGTCCTGCAGCCTCTCTGCTACAAGGTTTGCTCCAAAGTTCAGAAATAAAAGTAATAACACCTCTCTCTTACTTGAGTTTTTTTCAATTTGAGCAGAGGCAGTCAGGCAACAAGGAACTGCAAGCTTTCTGCTAGGCTTTAATCCATCCTAAGCACAGGAGTGGGACAGTTTTCCCAGAGTGATGGAACTAGGGATGCAGCTCTGCCAGCCTCACAAAGCATAATTTAGAGCAGTACAACTAACACAGGAGCTACAGCGGTGACAACCAGAAGGATGACTCCTGTTACCTCATGCTTTTTCCTTCTGCTTACATTTTATTTTGCATTTATACATCATAACTGGCACAAGGGAGGATCTCCATGGCAAATAATGCTACATACAACCAGTAACTTTCAGTATCTAAAGACACAACTGGGGCTACTTGCATGTAGCTAACATAGCAGCTTCTCAACTTTCTAATGATGGATTAAATTAGAGTATTCTGGCTGTAGCAGCATCATGTGCTGGCTTTGGCATTAGGAAACTGTCAGGGGTTCACTCATATGTTTGTTGTTGCTGTGGGTCTTGCTATGTGAAAAGGCAAGAAAATAGGTTCTTGGTTGAATTTTGTTTATTTGACAATGCCAGTTCAGGTCTGCAAAAAAGTTGTTACTGCCAGGAGTTTTTGAACAGAGGATTTCAAACTGACTGCAAAAGTTGCCAGAGTATCTAAAAGATCACTACCTATGTATTGCCTCACTTCTGTCTAGAAGGGCTGAGTAATGTCTTTCCCTGTGTAGATCTGGGATACATTATCAGTTGTATTGGTGATAAAATGTGTAATCACTGAATACATTTTGTCACAGTTGGATGAAAATCAGTAAGAGTGTTCCACTGGGATTTCTGATACAGATGTCAGCAAAGATATTTGGCTCAACTACAAATTAGAGGTTAGTTTCCTTTGTGTGGGTTATGAAGAAAACCACAAGTTTAAGGTAGGCTTCCTAATGGAGAATGGGCTCTGTCTATGAACAGATAGTACAATAACTCTTTAACCTAGAGCTATATGGAAGCTACCTGTCTGAACCCTGAAATAGGACCAACTACATTTATAATTTGATCCAGCTGTCTTTTTCAAGAACAGTACTTTGCCTTGCCTCATATGCTGAACAATGCTGTTGCTCCAAAATCTTTCCATAATTAAGTGGGGGGAGCAATAATCTGTGGACTACTTAGTTTAGTTGCTCTGTAGAAGCAGCACTGCCAGTGTATGAGTGAGACAAGTATTCAAGGGAAAGACTGTGTTTGTTCATTATAGTTTCTATTTTCTTCTCATATATAATTTGACAACCCTTATTTTAGGGGAGTGATACTGTAATTGTAATTTGGAAAACACAGGGTTCTGAGCTCAAGGGCAGTGTTTACTGGGATACCAGGCGTGCTGTATCATTATCAGTGTTATAGTGGAAACTGAATGTGGCTTCTCAAATTGGGTTTGTGGTACACAGTAGCCAGATGTAGGTGAACACTGCCTGTCTATGCCTGACTAGTTTTCCAGTGGGAGAACAGATGCAAATTTGAATAGCATTGCCAGCGCTGTCCTTCAGCTTATCTGACTCCAGAAGCTTATCAAAGAGAAGTTCTGTTCTTGCACATCTTAAAAAAAAATGTAGTTCTACTAATGCATGTATTCAAAACAACATCACTGTAGCTTCACCTGTCCTTTTCGCAAATCTAAGTCTTGCTGGAAATCATATTTCAGAAAAAGTAAATGTTTGGGATTGACAGTTTCCCTGTTACAGAAAGGAAGTTTGTGCAGGCTGATTTGGGGTAGAGCAGGGAGTAAATAAGGCTCAGTCACTGTGTGCTGCATATCTGGGAAATTTTTTTGGATTGAAGTCTCAGCTTCAATGAGGACAGTGGTGTGAAATGCTTATGTTCTGTTCTTGATTCACCTGAAGTTCTCTACTGGCCTTTTAATTTAATGACTTCTGTAACCATTCTTTTATTTCTAATTGCATTTTTAGGCTTGCTTTTGCATTCCTTGCATCTCATTTTAATTTTGATGGCTCTGACTGTTAAAGAATATCACTCATCAGCTTTCAATTAAATTCATGACCACAAAAAATAGCATCATTAATAGAAAGTGAAATGCTGTTTTGCTTGAGATGAGAGAGCCTGCCTTAAAAGGCTGACATTTGTGTTTATCACTGGGTTTTCAGATTATTCAGAAATAGCTGGGGAGGCAAAACTTGCTAAAGGGAGTTTTTCAGTTCTGTGTTCTTAAAGCTACAGGCTTATGCAAACTAAAACATGAGGGGACATTCTGAGAAGAAACCAAACTCTTCAACATGTGTTTCTGCAGGAAATGTTATTTCTGCAATTGTTGCTCCAAACAGTTTTGTGTATTGCACAATTCCTGTACCTGACAGGAGTTAATCGTGGTGTTCCTTCTGTCTCACGTGTTTAAAAGGAGAAAACTCTCTCCCTGGAGTTTTCTGTGGGGGCTACTGCTTTCCCAAGCAGCAGAGTTGACTTGTGTCTTTGCCATTGCCTGCCATGATTATCTTATTCCAGACTGAAGCTATTTGTGCTTATCTTTGCTCTACAGCTTGGGAAAACAGAGGCATAGCTGGTCATACACATCTGCGCCCAGGCCTGAACGCAGTTGGGTGCCTTACATCACCTCATGTTGGTTGTTTAGTGACTCACTTTTTGGGCAGAGAGCTGGAGAAGAATAAAGAATACTTTTATCAGCATGGCCTGTGTGTTTTAAAGCTTAGGCTTTATTATTGTCAGAAAGACTGTTAACTGTGTTGAAACAGGTTGCTGTAAAACTTCAGTCCCATTAAAGCAAGAGGTATGTTCTAGTTGGATTTTTTTGAAAACTCATTTTTGTAAAGTAGGTTGCTGAGTAATGCTTAAGGAGCAATCTCTGCTCATGTACTAAGTGCCCCTATGGAAATGAGTCAGATTGTCTTTTTTTCTTCTGCTTTTTATCTCATTTCTTCTGACAGGTTAAAGTCTGCACAATAGCTAAGTAAGCAAGAATTTGCTTCTCCACATAATATAAACTATAGCAATCAGCTGGTGCTGGGTCCCCAAACAGTGTGAGTAGATGTAACTTTTTTAGAACATATTTTCATTGTCCTTCATGTTTGCTGTGTCCTCCACTCAACAGACAAAGATTCTGCAGTGTTCCAGTGAATATATTCCAGTATCTTAAGTTTTCTAATTCTGAAGAAAAGTGTCTATATACAGGGAGCTTTACAAGCATTCATACAGTACAAATAAAAGGCAAAGTGCAGGTAGGCAAAAAGCCTCTTGTAGCCCTTTCCAAAAAGGACTCCAGCTGTCCTGCTGAACACCGCCCAGCTGCCTGGTGAATCCTGATGCCGAAGCACAATGAGCTCTGAAGCTTTCCTGTGGCTGAACAGGATCCAGGATCTTCACTGGCTTTGAGTGCCGCAGCACACTCAAGATGGATGCCTTCCATCCAGAGCACTCTGAAAAAGGAGATTAAATATTTCAGCTGCTTCAGCCTGTGACTGCTTCCAGCATTCACCCAGACTCTACCAGGTTTTGTGATTTTAGTGGTAGTTCATAGGAACGTTACTTCTAAAAGCAGGTATCCCTGAAGATGACACATGGGTACCTAGAAATGGCTTCAAAAACACCACATTTCTCTTCACAAAAGTTGGTGGGTTTGGAGGAATTATAAAAATACCAATATTCTCCTTAATATTGTTTGTTTGCTTGCTACAGAGTAACTTGACTTTTGGTTCAGTGTCATTTTGTGACTCCTGTACTTCAGATCAGTTTTCTCCTTCCAAACATAATCCTTTCCTTTTATTAACTACTGCTTACTCTCTGTTAGTTTCTTCCTCTAACCCCTGAAAGAAGAATACTGGAGCAGTTTTTTTATGTTTTTACTTCTGTAGCCTCATCCTCACTTCGTCTCTGGAGTCCCTAAAATGTGATGCTGCACACGACCATCTTTTCTTTTGGAGGAATTCTTTCCTTCCTTGCCTGTGTCCCCTTAAAAAACCCAAACAAAACCCCTGAAAGTACAGCTGCTGCAATGGAGTTAAAGAAAATTTGCCGTAATGGAGGGAACTTGGGTCACTATTGATGTGTGGGGCTTTTTCAGTGCAGGCAGTAGGGTTTGCACTCAACACTTGTCCCAGGAAAATGTCTTAGAGGTAGAATGGGTGACAAGTTCATTGACAATATTATGCCTGTGAGTTCTGTTGACTGTTACAACCTGAATTTGTACATTGCAATTGAATTTCCCAGGCTGTCATTACTCCTGCTGCACTGCCCTGTGTAGTTGTCCTGGGGACATTGTCACAATCTACATCATTGGCCCTCAAGGAACTGCTCCCAAGTGTCAAATTAGACGTCTTTGGTGGGTTTGGCTTTGTTACCCTGATTCATCTCCTGTCTCCAAGAGTGCCTCTTGAAGAGGATACAAGGCAGCCTGAATCAATGAGATGAGTGTTTAAGATCCTTTCAGTTTTGAAGGGTACAGTACAGTCTCACTGATAAGTTTTGGGGCAGGGAGAGAAGTCGAGCTGCTGCTCTGAAATGGATTTCATTAAAATACTTTGAAGAGCACCATGTACTGAGTAAGGAAATTGAATCTGAGCACGAGCAATGGTCAGGCTTGACTCTTCCATGCCTGCTCTGAATTCCCCTTCTGCTGCAGGCACTGTGTGGGATCCCATGGATTGGAACTTCTGCCTCCGTGGAGCTTCCTTCAAGATCAAGGTTCTTAAAAAAGATGACTCATTACAAAGTGTACAACAGATTCTCTCTCAATACTTTTTAACCTTCAGATTTCTTCTGGAGTTAGAAATGTACCTTTTGATCTTGATTTAGATGGTTCACTCTTAGCAATTTAGGCAGTGTTGAAATATTTGTGCTTTGGTAACTAGAAAATGGTTTGACATAGCACAAGGACAGGTATTGTATGAGGAACAGTTTTACATACTGCTCTGAAAGATTGGAGCTAGTGGTAAGCTGAAATAAAATACTGCTTAGAGCAGCAAGAATCATATGCATTTGCAGCTGTATTATTATTTTTAAATAGCTTCTTGTGCAGCAAACTTCTCAGTAGCACCAATTATTTCTGTGAATTAGATCCCCTGTGAGGTTTGTACCTGACATCTGGATGGATGTTGAGTCTTTGAAATACCTGGGGAAAACAAACTTGAGCTGTTTTTATTTAAATTATTTATTATTTAAAATTAGTTATTATTTAAAAGATTTTTTTTTGGCTTTGGTATGTCTCCTAGCCACAGCTGTCACTGCTTGGGCCTGACCTCATTCCCTCTCTTCTACAATGAAAAGACAGTCCTTCATTCTCAATCACTGTAGTTCTTTGCTTATTCTGAATTTTGTGTTTTCCTTGCTCTTGTCAAAAAATCTATTCCCACATATTGACCAAAGAATACTTTTAATAATGTTTTGAAGACTCTGTCTGGAGGAGTAGAAAACATGCTGTGGTATTTCTTCTATGAAGGCAAATGTGGAGCTGCTTTAATTAGAAAGCAAGAAGGGAAACTCCATGTTCTTTGCACTTTACATTAATTTTACACTTTATATTTATGTTTTTTGCTGTATAGTCTTCTAGCCTTGACATTTGACACTGTAAAGTACAGTATTCTGAAATTTTCATGGCAATAAAATGTCTGTAATGGACTTTCATCCAGACTTGGCAAAAGCCTGGGCCTGCTGTCTACATGATAAAATTATTCCTTCCTTGTGTGAGCCAGGCATGTGATGCTGGGTAGTGATAATCTTAGAGTGATGAAACATGGCAAAAGTTCTAAAACCTCTCCAGTTCATTAAGAGTATGCTAATTATGCCTGGTAGGTGAAAGAGAACTTATCCTTTTTATCCTCCTCATGTTAATTTTGGGACAGTCACCCCAACCCTGTTGATTGTGGAACCTTGACACTGCTGTAGCTTTGCAGCCGTTACCCTGGGCTCTGACTTGGAAGGAAAACAGTTTTTCTTTGGGCAGTGAAAATAATTAGGAAGCTGAGGTCTTTTTGGCTTTGCACCTTCATGCAAAGGCTGGAATGAAGGGGAGGAGATGTATTTTGGTACAGAAGTCAAAGATCCCCACGTCATTTTTCTGATGGTGAACAAATTCCATTTCTTATGTCTCAGCCTGTGAAGTAATAGGGCTTGCAAGTAGTGAGAGGTGCTTTTGAAATGCCCAAAGGAATGCTAAATTTGATCCAGCCTCTTTACACACTGTTGTTGTCCTCTGTTCTGCAGGTGTCCCAGAGCAGATAATATTTTTACCTGTGCAGTAGCTGTGGCTGCTCATGAGGAGCAGAGTGCAGCAGAAGCCTGTCAGGCTGTAGGAGGTGAAACAGCAATTGGGAGGTGTGGGAGAGGGCTGGATAGCTGGGAAGTTTTCAAACAAAACAGATCTTTATCAAAAAAGTCAATTAATAAAAACTGAAATATTTCTTAAAGGTGTTGTTTTTTATAAAAGTTCATAGAAACACAAGCAAAGCTATAATGGGAGTGTTTTCATTGGAAGCCTGTCTGGCTTTCTGCCAGCTTGTCTGCTGTTTTCTGTAATGAGATATTGAAAGACTTCAATTCTTTGAATATGTCTTACTCCTTGGCATCTCGCCTATTTTGGGAGAGGAGGGTGAAAATGTGAGCATGCCTGAGGTTCTGTGGCCAGCAATAATTCCATCAAGGAGCTTCCTTCCCTGTTCCCAGAGCAGTTCTCCGTGCACATTCGGAGGGCACTGGTGCTCAACGCTCTGCAAAGGGGTCTTGGCAGGAGAACTGAGATGTGGAGCTGCCAAGATCATTTACCTGCCAGTGGTGGGGAATGAGCTGCTGTCAGCAGGTGCACATGACCCTCCTCTTTGTCAGCTGGAAAACCTCTGCCTGTGCTTTTTTCACAAGTATCTTTGAGGGGTTCTCATGCAGCAGGGGTGGGTACAGGACTCCTGAGGGAGGGAAAAAATCTTGAGGCTGTGCCTGAAATGTGTTAGAGGGATTGAGAAGAGTGTTTGAGAGCAGTTAAAAATCAGGGAGAGTTTTTCTCTTCAACAAAGCTAGCCTACATTTTCATTCCAATTCTTCATCTGTATCTCCAAAGGGAAAACCCTTCTGTCCTCAAGGACTATGTCATTAAAATGTTAGCTGGCCTAACCACAGATTACTTGCATGTTTCTATAGCAATGACACTTTGTAGAGCTCTATATTACAGTTTGCAGGGTATCTACTGTACATCAGCCTTTTTGAAGCTGAGTAACTGTCTTGGAAATCCTCTGATCTGTTTTCTGCTTGTCACAATGTGGAGAGAGAGTAGAGTGAGAGCATCAGAAAGAAGGCTAGTAAACAAGCCCGTGGAAGTGCTGAGGGACTTAAAATTGACTTTATCAGTACTTGTTAGTTGTGATTATTTGTAACAGTAAGGTAGATTTAATGCTGCATTTAAACCTGCTATGCTTTTAAGTATCTGTCTTGAAGCTTTTTGAAAATACTGGAAGAAATAAGTTGTGGAGCCATTCTTACACTAAGTGGCATCTGCCTTAAAACTGAAAATTAGGGTTTAATTAACTGGCAGGTTGGTTTTGTTTGCAAATACTTCAGCCAGAGAAGAAACAGCCTGCTTGACTGGATACTGCATGGGATATAGCACTTGGATAACCGAGGCATTTTTCCTGTTTTACTCTGAATCAATGCCATTGAAAACCCTCACACACAGGGTTCGGTGGCCCTTAGATCATGTAAACTTGTAAAATTTTTTATTCAAAACCTGACTGGGGAATGTGTGTGTCTTATTGAAGTCACAGCCTATTCACTG
This sequence comes from Cisticola juncidis, assembly GCA_013400215.1. NCBI lineage: Eukaryota > Metazoa > Chordata > Aves > Passeriformes > Cisticolidae > Cisticola > Cisticola juncidis. The sequence continues at coordinate 8,446 of VXBR01006389.1, read as the reverse complement.
CAGTTAAATTCAGGATTAACATAGCCCACGATTTTTTACGAGAGCCTTTAAAAGAAACACAGTGGTGTTGGACTCCAGACACTTGCCAGCATTCCTGCTTGCCGTGTTGTTGGAGGCACTTTGAATTTCAGAAAGTCGACTCACGAAAGTCACGAGTCGCCTTTTCACAAAACATTTCTGCACAGCCAAGGAAGCATCCCCAAACTGCCTTTGGCAGAGCCCAGTCCGTGGGGTTTTCTCTCCAAGGCTGTCCAGCCCAAGGTACCTGCTGGAGATGGCAGAGCAGCCTTTGGGGCCTGACGTCAGCAACATCCGATCCCGCGCCCGGCACGCATTGGCTGCCGTCCCTCTGCTCCATCACCAGCTCGTTTTTATTTCCCCCTTCTAAATGACACCAAGCTGGGATTGGGATTTAGCTCAAGCTGGTGTGCCTGGGAAAGCTAGAGAGAGGGAACTAGAGTTGCTAAAGAAATTAAAACCAGATATGCCTGTGAATGCATGAAGGAGAGGCAGTCGGCTCTCATTGCCAGGCTGAACCTGATCTTTGGAATACTCTCATGTGGGAGTGAAGGGTACAGCTGAGCTGTCACCTTTTGGGGTTTGGAAAGATCTGTGCTCCAAAGATGTCTTAGAGCCATGGTAGGGGAAGGATGCTTGTGCATCTGGTGCAAAGAAAAAATTCTTTATTAGAACTGATAGATATGTTGTGCTGTTAATCACTTGTGATCAGTGTTTCTCTCCCAGAAAAAGGAGGCAAGAAACCATCAGGATCATTCACTTTAATCAGAGCTGGTTTTGAGATAAAGTAAAATTGTGCCTGTGGCTAGATCAGAATTGGACTCAGTGACATGGAAAGAAACACGGCTGCTCTTGAAAGCATTTCTGTTGACTTCAAGCCAGTCTTATCTTACTTTGCTCTAGGATTTTAGCTCTCTAATATTCATTGAGTAAGGTATATAAAATTGGATTATTTTGAATTTAAAATCAAAATTTGTGGACTCTTTGAGGCTCTCTGTAGCTTCTTATAGAAACAGCAGAGGATGTCTCCTAACAGGGTTGTTGTACATCTAGGTACTAAGCAAAAACTTCTTTAGGAGGCATCTTCTAATAAACCACTGGGCCAGTGTTATGAGAGCAGCAGTGTGGTGGATACTGCTCTGTTGCAGTAGACTTGCCATGCTGTTACAAAATGTTCCCCTTTGTTATCACAGGAACTGGGCTGTGAGGTTTTAAAACTACCTTTGTGAATGATCTCCATTTGTACAGACTAAAGTATATGGGCTGAGAGGGTAGCCAAGAAATGCTGAAATGGATGGGCATGTTGGCTTATGGATTAAAGCAAGAGCAAGGGCCTGATTCTGTATCCAGTACAGGGGAAAGTCTATTATGACTCAAAGAGCTCAAAGCATTGAAAGTAAAGAATTAGATACATAGCTCTCTGGAAACAGGATCCACCCTTGCAAATAGTTTTGTATTTTTGAAATGTGCAAGCTATTAAAAAGCATTTTTCAAAAGTCTATTGTGTAAAGGACTGGCTTCCATGAGTCAGGTTTTACAGGAACTGGTCCAAGCCTTATTCTTCTCCCTGAAAGAATTTCCTTCCAGTTTTCTCATGAAGAATGAAGTTCTGTAGGCAACCCCTGATAGTGAGAACTGATATCTGCCTATTAAGGGCAAGGAGAAACTCCCACCTGTAGTAGGGACACTTGGTGTAATGTCTAGTGCTCTGTGTCCAAACTCCCATTCCTTACCTTTCTGGTCTTTGTTAGTTTGGTTTTCTGTACCCAGTGCTTTGGAGTGAGCCCTTACAAAGCTGCCAAATAATCCCACAGTGTATAAAGGAGCAAAACTTAATCTTACAAGGAGGGCTAGAGAAGTATTCAAGTACTCTAGAGAACACTTAAAACCCCCTTCTGGAAAGCCCCTACTGCCAGTGTAAAACAGGCTTTTTACACTGTAAAATACCTTGAAGTTGTTGATAGGTCCAGGCCTTAATTTGAAAATCCCATTGAAATAATTTCAGGTGCTGGTGCAGTTTTCTAAGAATTCTCTGCATTCTTTTGTGGGTTTTATGTAAAACTTCATATGCTTTTTGATGACTCAGAGCCTTTAAAAGATTCTAGAGTGAATCTACAGGTTTTCTGAACTCAGGTTTACTGTGACATGCAGACACTGGTGAGACTCAGGAGTCCTGTCCCAGATGTGATGTTGGGAGCAGGGAGGACCTGATGACATTTTTTAATTCGGGAACTTTGAATGGGGTAGATGGGACAGCACAGTGAACACAATTGATTCCGCAGGCTTAGCCTGGGTTGTGTGTTCCTCTGACCCTGGATGGGGCTGGGAGCTTCAAGCAAAGCAGGGTTGGAGCCATGTCTGCTCTCAATGGTGCTTTGTGCAAATACTTGTGCACTACACAAACAACCGTAGTAGCTGAGCTAGGAATAACTGAAGCTTCCTAACCAGGAAGCTGCTTCACTGAATCCGAAGGTTTTCACCTTCCTTTTACAACAAGACCTGTTATTGCCTCCCTGGATGTGTGCACACCTGAAAGTTCCCAGCTCACCCCATAAAAAGAACCTGTATGCTACGGTTTAATGCTGGGTCCTGCAGAATGAATGCTGCTATCTGAATCAGGTGTTTGGTCAGCAACCCCAGGGTGCAAACGTCTGGGTCAAGGTTCAGGTTTAGTTTAGATTGGCTCAATTAAAGCATCTACTGGTTTGTCAGAGAACAGTGAAGTTACTGTGTTGGATATTCAGCGTGAAATGGTATTTGGAACTGCAGTTGGAAGCCTGTTTTCTCTTCTTTAATGTGGGAGGTGTGGCTCGGAGGTGAGCAGCTGGATGGTGCCAAGTAGCACACTTCTCAGTGCTAAGCCATTCCGTGCTGAAACTGGAGATCAAAATCTTCTTTCTGCTGCCTTTATTTGTGTTTCTGTGTGTACTTGGGGATTGTGCATCTGAAAGATGGCTGTTGTCACCATGTCAGGCCTGCTCGCTGGTGCTTGTGTAATCCGATGGTGAGGGCACAGGGCTGGGAGCACAGATGTTCAGGTGCTAGCAGCAAATCGATGTGTGTAGCTGCTTCCTTACTCTGAATGGGAATGTGACCTGTCCCTCTGTAAAACGCTCCCATAAAACACCTAAAAATGCTCATTTTCAGTGGCAATGCTCTTGGTGAAGCATCCAGTCTTTGCAAAACAGGGGAGAACGTTCAGGACACCTTTCCCAAAGAAAGTAAGAAGGCAAATGTGCAATACATTTCTGCTCACAGACCAGTCTCTCCCAGTACACGAATGTGCCTGTGGCTGCTGAATTACTGATTCAGGGCTTACAGTCAGATTTGTGATAAAATTGTTTGAGCAAAAACTGGCCAAACAGAAACAGCTTTGGTGTCTTGTGTGCCCTTACGTTGTGTAACCTGTTTTGAGAATGGAAGTAAAAGCCTGTTTGCCATGAATTCAGGACAGGGGAATTCTGGGCAGGCATGCACCAGCCCTGCAGGTGTGCAGTTCTGCCTGTCTGTTGGGCATCTGTAGCATCCCCTTTCCTATGGTAAACACTTCAGCTATGCAAAGCAGTGCGGGCACTCCTAACAGTTATCTAACGTCCCCTGTCCCCTTCCCTTATCACCTCATGTCCTGTAGTACTCAGAATCACAGTCTTTGTTCCAAACGGGAGCCTAAATGACAAAGCCAGTGTGAATTGTGAACCTTGGGTCTGTGACAGATCCAGCCCTGCCCAGCCACCACTGCTCTCTGGCAGTGTTTTTCCCTCTGAAGAGTTCACCTGTTTGCTCTTGTGGTTGGCTTCAGGACTGCTGATGCCTGAGCAACTGGAGTTTTTCCACAGTGGTGCCCAGTGCTCTCCAGGCTGTGGCTTTCAAACACAATACACCTTTGTCATTTGTTTGGAGCTTTAGGCGGCACCTGCCCTTGTAGTCGTGCCTGCACCAGTCTTCTTTTAACAAAAACTCACATTTCCTCATACTCCTTACTTTTCCCCTCCCTCAAGCAAGTGTTTGATACTAAAAAATCTCGTATCACTGTGGAACAGTTGAATTCAGACTTCCTCTTAAGATTGCAAGTTCCATTTGGCTTGAGAGATCTTGAAAGCTGAGTTCAAGATGCACATTTTCTCTTGTTTTTTTACTATATTTCATTAACAGTTTAGTGATTATTTTCTCCTGTTTACCTTTTGTTAATCTTTTTAAAGATAAAACCTTTTGTTTTTCATTTTCAGCTCTTCCTCCAAAGCCACCCAAACCAATGACTCCGGTCAATACAAATGGAATAAAGGACAATTCCAGTTTCTCTCTGCAGGAAGCAGAGTGGTACTGGGGGGACATCTCAAGGTAAGCAACATTGCTAGAATATGTTAATTAAAATGTATTAATAGATACTGTCGAAAGTAGGATAAGCCTGCTAGAATTCAGGAGAAAAAGAACATGCCTATTTCAGGCAGCATTTTAATGGAGGAGAATACTTTAGGACCATGCTTGGCAAAGCACCTAAGTGAAAGTATTCAGCTGGATTCAGGATATTTAAATGCACTCTTCTGGTGCAGTTATTGCCAGTCTTGGTGACAGTAAGTTTTGAGTTTCTAAATTTGTCCACAAATACAATCTTCGAAAAGAAGTGCTTTGAATCTGATATTTAATAAAGTGTTGTAAGCATGCAATCCTGGAATGCATGCAGTTCAGCAAAATTTCAGTATAAAATAATATTTCAAGATGAAAGGAGTTGCATTCTTATTTTTGGTTTCTTTAACGTTTGTTTAAAATTTCAGCTATATTAATTTCCATTACATGGTGATATGAAAAATAGCTATTACAAATACTAACCATCAGCCAGCTATGCTGAGCAGATGACAGAGACACATACCAAACAAAATAAGTTTTGCCTCTTAAGAAAAACCTTTTCTATGCACTTGAGAAAATAGATGGCTTGGGCTAGGTTCAGAACATGAAAAGCCTGCTTTTATATACTTAATTGCATAAAAGAACTGAAATGTTCAGTCATCTCTTACCCTCTTAAGGCACTTCTGAAGTCTAGAATTTGGAGCTGTAAGAGGACAGGGAGTGTGATCAGGAATTGCTCAAACTTGTGCACATACTTTGAAGCACTTGGGCAGATAGAGGCATGAAGAGCGCATTTGCCACATGAGCTCACTGACATTCTGAGAAGGGAAATAGAGTTTTCATATCTTTATTGTACCACCTTTATCTTTTTATAAAGCAAACCCTCATAGATCTTGCTTTTGAAGGGCCTTGGCAAAGATATTTTTCTGTTAATTTTAAGCTGAAGCAGAGTGGCAAAACCTGATCATAAAACCCACTAGGCACAGTTCGTTTAAAACTGCTCAATATTGGTATCAGTTTATTGACTGTGGATTTGTCCCTCAATTACCAATGCACATGATGGCAGGAGCTAATGCACTGCAAATCGCATTGGAGTGGCTTTATTAGATTAAAACTTGATACACGCTCATGTAAAGATGGAATTGTTTATGGCCCTGGTTTGGCAGCCAGCTGCATCAGGCTAGCAGGGCAGGAGCAACGTTCTTCAGTCAAGAACTTGGGATGAAAATTCTGTCATGAGTTCCAGGGTGCAACTTGCAGGTCCAGACCTGTTGGTCATACCTGTCCACTCAAAAAGGAGTTAACTGGGTCCAATCTGAAAAATGGTCTGAGAGGAGTAAATGGATATGAGCATGTGATACTCAGTAAGAGTCAGTTTTACTAACAGAATAGTTTTCAGGTAGCTAAATCAAAGCTAAAGCTATTCTTTTGTTTTCTTTTGAATGCTTTTGTTCCTTAGTATTTGAACAAAAAAAACCTGCTGTTGATTTTTCTTTGTAAGATTCAGGTAGGCTTCCTACAGCACCTAAAGAATGCTGAGGCTACCTGAGAAACTTTAATTTCCAAATGATTGTATTAAAAAGAGCTTAGAGCTTCCTTTGAGGGAGCTGTTATAAAGTAACTTACATAATCTAGGTGAAATGCTCATAAGCAAGATGCATATCTCTTCAGCTGAAATAATTTTCTTAATGCTTACAGGTACTCACTTTCACTAAAAGATTTCTTGGTTTAGCTTAAAGCTCTGGACTGAGTATCCTTCTATCTCAGTTGTAAATAAGGAACAGTTGCACTGAAGCTAGCAAGGTTGTAGTGGTTTAAAAGGGCTGTAAATAAGATCAGAGTTAAGCCAATAAGGAGCCTCTTGAGACTAAAACTGTGCTAAACTCTAGGCACCTTTGAGCTGTGATTCTAGAGACCATGTCTTAAGAGGTCAGGACTGGCTTCTCAAAGGGCACCTGTTCCAGTGTGGACTTTAAAACCTGAGCAGATTAAAGTGAAAGGTTGTGAACTGAGTCACAGCTGCTACTGTTGTTTAAACAGAGACTCCTTGCTAAGTGGCAATTGACTGCAGCTCCTTTTTCTTTAGCAGAGCTTCACAAATTGAGACTTGCTTTAGGTGGCCTAAAAAACTGGAGAGCCTGAGCCTGACAGAAGATTGAGCTCTGCAGACGTTGGTGTTGCTGGGTGTGATGTTTTACCTGTGGCAAAGGTGATCCTGTCCTTAGCCCTTCTAATTTGCCTCCCTTTCCATTCTCCAGGGAAGAAGTCAATGACAAATTACGAGACATGCCAGATGGAACATTCCTGGTGCGCGACGCATCGACCAAGATGCAGGGAGACTACACTCTGACCCTGCGGTGAGCACCGAGCACTTGTGGTCCCCTCAGCACACCCTGAGGAGCTGTGGCCATACCAGTGGCAGCCCTGGCTGTGTAAAGCTCATGTGGCTCAAGCTGAGAGGTGTTCCCAGTTCTGCACATCACAGAACAAGCAAATAAAGAGCCAGCTCTGTCAGTCTGCTCTGTGCATTGAGTCCTGTCCCTCACAAAATACTCACTCAGATCCTCACTAAGGATCTCTGTGTAGATGAGATGGGATTCAGGGAGGAGAGCTGCTCAGGAGTGCTTCATAGTTTCAGAAATGTTAAGGTAAAAAGTGTTTCTAAGCCAGGCCTTTGATTAATTGGAGAGTGTTAAATACCTCATCAGCGTGCAGCTCTGGAGAACTGAACACAATGTCTTGGTAAAAAGAATATCTTGTGCTTTTTGATCTAAAGTTTAGGAAATATTGACTTGGAGCTATGTTCATTTCTTCATTAAAATTGTCTGCAAGTGGCAGGTTTCCCAGAGCTGCCCCAGCCCTGTCTGCTGCAGTTAGGCAGAAACCTCATGTGACTGGCTCTGGTGCCTTGCCCAGCCTGCCCAGCCACTTGCCCCTGACAGGCTCCCAAGGGTGATTGTTAGGGACAGGCAGGTGAGGCACAGGAGCCACAGCCCTTGTAGCACACCCTTGGGAGCTACTGTGATACAGCAGGTACTTGATCCTGCTGTGAAATTCCATTACCTTAGTGGTAGGTTTGATCCCAAGGGTGTAGTTAAAATTCTGCTTTAACTTCTGCTTCCAAGTTCGCAGCCTGTGTGCCAAGGTTTGGCATGACTTGGTTATTTTACTGAATTGTAAGAGCAGGAGAAGGACAGGACAGTGTCTAAACAGGCTGTTGTTGGGAAAAAAAAGGAAGAAAAGCACTCTATTTGGGGAAACCACTAGAATGTATAAATCTGCATAACTACATTTACAACCATCTTGTAATCCTCAAAAGATTTTGTATGTTTGAGTATCCTGTATTAGCACCCTTAACTCAAAAAGATTCATTAATAATTGTATAATTCTGTACTCATTTGTATCCTGTTAGTGACCCTGAATTGCAGGAAATTATGGGTTGGGGTTTTCTTATGGCTCCTTTATTCAGCCTTCAGCATCCTCCTTTTCCCTTACAAAACTTCTGGCAAAGCTAGGACTTAAATACCATAAGCTGGCTCCAGAATGAACACATAGGAAAAGATTTACTTTGGGCTTTGCTCCTGTTCAAATAATCAGATGATAATTCTGTGTGTATTGACTCTTAAACTACTTAATATTGCTGCTGTGTAAAGAATCACTGTGTGGGTGTGCAGTGTGGGAGCCACTTGCCCAGGAATTTCACTGGTGTCTTTGTTAGCAGCCTCAGTGCTGGTGAGGGATGGGAGGGACACAGCAAAACCTCTGAATGACTGTACTTTACAGGAAGGGTGGCAACAACAAACTGATAAAGATCTACCATCGGGATGGAAAATACGGCTTTTCTGATCCTCTGACATTTAATTCTGTTGTGGAACTCATTAACCACTACCGCAATGAGTCCCTTGCTCAGTACAACCCCAAGCTCGATGTGAAGTTGATGTATCCCGTGTCCAGGTACCAGCAGGTAAGATCTTCATCAGGCCCCAACAGCTTTCAGTACATACAAGAAAAATTGCAAATGTGTATGTAATTTTGGGGTTTCTCTATAAATAGCATAATTCAAAAAAAAAAATTTTTTTTTAAA
>VXBR01006386.1:0-10158 GCA_013400215.1 Cisticola juncidis | reverse complement strand
CCTGCTCAGGGACAGAGCTCTGGGGTGCATTTCCCTCCCTCAGGCTGCCTGGAAGGTCTCTGAGAGGCTGCTGCTGATCCAGGGAATGCTCCTGTAGCTCACCCTGCTCAGGGACAGAGCTCTGGGGTGCATTTCCCTCCCTCAGGCTGCCTGGAAGGTCTCTGAGAGGCTGCTGCTGATCCAGGGAATGCTCCTGTAGCTCACCCTGCTCAGGAGCAGAGCTCTGGGGTGCATTTCCCTCCCTCAGCCTGGCTGGAAGGTACTGGGGGGCTGCTGGTGCTAATTCAGGGAAACAGGGAATGCCCCTGGAGCTTTATCCCACTCAGGGACAGAGCTCTGGGGAGCCAATCCCTCCCTCAGCCTGCCTGGAAGGTACTGGGGGCTGCTGCTGATCCAGGGAATGCTCCTGGAGCTCACCCCACTCAGGGGCAGAGCTCTGGGGAGCCTTTCCCTCCCTCAGCCTGGCTGGGAGGTACTGGGAGCTGCTGCTCCTCCAGGGACTGCCCCTGGAGCTTGTCCTGCTCAGGGACAGAGCTCTGGGGAGCCTTTCCCTCCCTCAGGCTGCCTGGAAGGTCTCTGAGAGGCTGCTGCTGATCCAGGGAATGCTCCTGTAGCTCACCCTGCTCAGGGACAGAGCTCTGGGGTGCATTTCCCTCCCTCAGGCTGCCTGGAAGGTCTCTGAGAGGCTGCTGCTGATCCAGGGAATGCTCCTGTAGCTCACCCTGCTCAGGAGCAGAGCTCTGGGGTGCATTTCCCTCCCTCAGCCTGCCTGGAAGGTCTCTGGGAGCCTCTCCCAGCACAGGGGATGGGCCCTGTGGGATGTGGCAGCACCTGAGGGCAGGTGAGGTCCAGGGAACCAGGGTGGAATCACAACCAGCATCCTGAATTTCTGGAAAAGCAGCGAGGAGGGGTTTGCTGGGAGAGCAGTGTCATTGTGGACACAGAAAGCAGGAATAAGGGGCGAGTTTATTTACAAAACTCAGTTTGATTCATTTCCTGTGGGGCCTGTGGATTGGAGGATGGAATTCCACCTCTCAATCCACACTGGTCAAGCCAACTGTGGATCAACTTTCTCCTCCCACCTAGAAATATGTAAATAATTAAAGACAGCAAAACACGGCCATTGTTTATGCACAAACTGTGAGGAAGTAAAATTTCTGACTCCAGTATGAAGAACATCCCAGAAGGCTTAGAAAAGTCCCCAGACCCAGGGTGACAGAGCAGACACAGGGTCTGCCCTCAGTGTCACTGAGATGCTGCTGAGGAAGGAGCTGGCTGGGGGGATGTCACACATCCAGCTGTCACTAACTGTGCTCTTCTGTCACCTCCTGCAGATTGCAGCCCCAGGAACGTCACTTCCCCAGGAAGGCTGGTATGAGACTCTCCTGTTTGCCTTTTTCACCTCAATCCTGGGAAATCCTGGGAAATCCTGGCATTCCCTGGTTCCTTGGCTGTGCCTGGAGCCCTGGTCCCCCCTTAGTCCTTGAACCAGGCCTGGCTCGTGGGGCAGGAATGGGGAGGGGTCAGGGATGGAGCTTGGCCAAACCCCTGGCTGCAGCACCCTCCTTTCACTGCAGCTCCCACGTGGCATCCCTGCTCTGTTTCCTTATTTTGTGCTGTCATCCTTTCTGTGCTTCCTCACCTCCTTGGTCAGAAAGGTTTGCACCATGGTCAGAAAGCTTTCCCCAGGTTCAGAAAGCTTTCACCACCCTCAGAGGGCTTTCCCTGGGTTCAGAAGGCCTTTGCCTGAGTTTGGAAAGCTCAGTTTCAGTTTCAGTTCACTTCAGGGACTTTGGCCCTGAGTTTCCTCAGCAGCACAAACCAGACCCTCAGCTGTAATCAGCATTTTCCTTTTCCTAACCCTGAGTAAATGCCACAGGACACTGATGCACAGAACTGAAATTGGTGACACAGAGCAGGGAAAGCAGGAGGGGACCCTGTCCTGCCAGGCCACACCACAGTGCAGCTCTGGGCTGGAATTCTGCTCCAGCTCTCAGAAACCTTTCCATGAATTCCCCTCCAAAACCAAGAGGGAAGCTCCTGCCTGCCTTGGTGTGCATTAACATTTCTCTGGAGCTCGTGGTGTCTCCTCAGTGACTCCAAACCCCTGTCCTGGCACCAGGAGAGCTCCCAAAGCAGCGTCCCAGGAATTCCCTGTGTTCCAGGCTCTGTCCAGGCTCTGCTGCCTCTCCCTGAGGGTGTCCCTGTGCTCTGCTGTGGTCCCTGCTCAGCCTGCTCAGGCTGCTCAGGCTGCTGCTGCCTCTCAGCCCTTTCTGTCCCCTCACTCTCTCTTTTCTGTCTCTTCCCTCCTGCTGTCCCTTCTAGTCAATGTCTGAAAAGAAGTTTGACTACCGGGAATTTGCTGCTATTCCTTCCTCCAAACCTGTGTACGAAATCCAGGTACAAACTGCATGTGAGCCCCTCTGGCCAGGCCAGGCTTGGTTTGGTGGAAGGGCTGAGCCTGAGGGGTTTGGGGAGCCCCTCTGCAGAGCCCTGGGCTGTGCAGGGGCAGGGGCACCAGCCCTGCTGGAAACTGAGGGATGATCAGATGGAACTGGGAAAGAGTGGTCAGGGTGGATTTGAAATGAATGACAGAAGCTTTGCAGATATAAAACATCTGCACTTTCACCGGAATGGCTCCTGAGATATTTTTAAGTGAAAGGTGAGAACTAAAATGAAGAAAAAGTGATAGAAGTGGTGGCTAGGAAAAGCCAGACTGGAGCAGATGTGAACTTCCAGCTGGGATGTGTCTGTATCCTGCCCCAGGAGAAGGGTGCCTCTTCTCAAGCTGTAATTCTGCTGTCAGAGGAGTAAACACCTGGTTCTGAGAGTGAAGGCCATGCTGAGGTGCTTCTCCTTCCTAAATGGCCTCTTTTAATCTGCTTTTTCATGGAATGCCAGCTCTGGAGTGATCCTGACCCCTGGGCCCTGCTCTGGGGGCCACTGGAACCAGTCTGGGGCTGGGAGCTCTGCCTGCCTGGGCCAGTCAGTCACTGGTGGCTCTGCTGAACCCAGCAGGAGCCCTGTGTCTGAATGTTTTTAGGGTTTTTTTAGTTTTATACCTGTGCATGGACAGGCAGCAAGCCCTGGCACACTGGGATTCACCCCACTGTGGGGACAGAGCCCAGCCCAAGGTGTCACTCCAGGACAGGGTGGCCCTGGCAGAGCTGGAGGATTCTCAGTTTTTTATGTTTTTTACAGAGTTTTACTGTATTTGGTGTCTGTTCTTCGCTGGCACCTGTCCCTTGGGGTGTTGCTCTGCTCTCCTGTAATTCATCCCTCATTTTCCTGCAGTTCCTTGCTTGGGGATGTGCCCCCCTCCAGGTTCTGCTCCAGGCAGGTTGGGGAGGAGCTGCTTGAGCCCCTGGCAGCTCCAGAGCACCCAAATTCCCCAGACCCAGCACTGGGGCTCCACAGAGCTGAGAAGGGGCCCCCAAAGGAGCTGCTCCTCCCAGTGCTCAGGCAGTGTCTGTGGGCAGGGCAGGGGTTCATAGAATCCTGGGATGGTTTGGGTTGGAAGGGACCTTAAAGCAAATCCCATCCACCCCTGCCACGGCAGGGACACCTCCCACCATCCCAGGGTGCCCCCAGCCCTGTCCAGCCTGGCCTTGGGCACTGCCAGGGGCACCCACAGCTGCTCTGGGCACCTGTGCCAGGGCCTGGCCACTCACAGGGGAGGATTTTCTCTCTCTCCNAGCTGCTCGGGGCCCCTCTGCCAGGGCCTGGCCACTCACAGGGGAGGATTTTCTCTCTCTCCTGTCCACCACAAATCTCCCCTCTCAGCCTAAAGCCTTTTCCTTCTCTCTTCACACTGCACTGGTGTTCCCTCCCCTCCTTCCTGTGGATCCTGACTCAGGCACGGGAGGTTCTGTGTGTGTCCCCACTGGGGCAGGGCCTGTGGGGCAGGAGGTCCTCTGTGGGTGNAGCGTCCCAGGAATTCCCTGTGTTCCAGGCTCTGTCCAGGCTCTGCTGCCTCTCCCTGAGGGTGTCCCTGTGCTCTGCTGTGGTCCCTGCTCAGCCTGCTCAGGCTGCTCAGGCTGCTGCTGCCTCTCAGCCCTTTCTGTCCCCTCACTCTCTCTTTTCTGTCTCTTCCCTCCTGCTGTCCCTTCTAGTCAATGTCTGAAAAGAAGTTTGACTACCGGGAATTTGCTGCTATTCCTTCCTCCAAACCTGTGTACGAAATCCAGGTACAAACTGCATGTGAGCCCCTCTGGCCAGGCCAGGCTTGGTTTGGTGGAAGGGCTGAGCCTGAGGGGTTTGGGGAGCCCCTCTGCAGAGCCCTGGGCTGTGCAGGGGCAGGGGCACCAGCCCTGCTGGAAACTGAGGGATGATCAGATGGAACTGGGAAAGAGTGGTCAGGGTGGATTTGAAATGAATGACAGAAGCTTTGCAGATATAAAACATCTGCACTTTCACCGGAATGGCTCCTGAGATATTTTTAAGTGAAAGGTGAGAACTAAAATGAAGAAAAAGTGATAGAAGTGGTGGCTAGGAAAAGCCAGACTGGAGCAGATGTGAACTTCCAGCTGGGATGTGTCTGTATCCTGCCCCAGGAGAAGGGTGCCTCTTCTCAAGCTGTAATTCTGCTGTCAGAGGAGTAAACACCTGGTTCTGAGAGTGAAGGCCATGCTGAGGTGCTTCTCCTTCCTAAATGGCCTCTTTTAATCTGCTTTTTCATGGAATGCCAGCTCTGGAGTGATCCTGACCCCTGGGCCCTGCTCTGGGGGCCACTGGAACCAGTCTGGGGCTGGGAGCTCTGCCTGCCTGGGCCAGTCAGTCACTGGTGGCTCTGCTGAACCCAGCAGGAGCCCTGTGTCTGAATGTTTTTAGGGTTTTTTTAGTTTTATACCTGTGCATGGACAGGCAGCAAGCCCTGGCACACTGGGATTCACCCCACTGTGGGGACAGAGCCCAGCCCAAGGTGTCACTCCAGGACAGGGTGGCCCTGGCAGAGCTGGAGGATTCTCAGTTTTTTATGTTTTTTACAGAGTTTTACTGTATTTGGTGTCTGTTCTTCGCTGGCACCTGTCCCTTGGGGTGTTGCTCTGCTCTCCTGTAATTCATCCCTCATTTTCCTGCAGTTCCTTGCTTGGGGATGTGCCCCCCTCCAGGTTCTGCTCCAGGCAGGTTGGGGAGGAGCTGCTTGAGCCCCTGGCAGCTCCAGAGCACCCAAATTCCCCAGACCCAGCACTGGGGCTCCACAGAGCTGAGAAGGGGCCCCCAAAGGAGCTGCTCCTCCCAGTGCTCAGGCAGTGTCTGTGGGCAGGGCAGGGGTTCATAGAATCCTGGGATGGTTTGGGTTGGAAGGGACCTTAAAGCAAATCCCATCCACCCCTGCCACGGCAGGGACACCTCCCACCATCCCAGGGTGCCCCCAGCCCTGTCCAGCCTGGCCTTGGGCACTGCCAGGGGCACCCACAGCTGCTCTGGGCACCTGTGCCAGGGCCTGGCCACTCACAGGGGAGGATTTTCTCTCTCTCCTGTCCACCACAAATCTCCCCTCTCAGCCTAAAGCCTTTTCCTTCTCTCTTCACACTGCACTGGTGTTCCCTCCCCTCCTTCCTGTGGATCCTGACTCAGGCACGGGAGGTTCTGTGTGTGTCCCCACTGGGGCAGGGCCTGTGGGGCAGGAGGTCCTCTGTGGGTGTGGGAAGGGGAAATGGGGAATTGCTGGGTTATCTTAGAGGNTTCTGTGTGTGTCCCCACTGGGGCAGGGCCTGTGGGGCAGGAGGTCCTCTGTGGGTGTGGGAAGGGGAAATGGGGAATTCCTGGGCACAGGTGAGAGGTGTGAGTGATCCCATTGTGGATGATCCCATTGGGAATGATCCCATTGGGAATGATCCCATTGTGAGTGATCCCATTGGGAATGATCCCATTGTGAGTGATCCCATTGGGAATGATCCCATTGGGAATGATCCCACTGTGAATGACCCCATTGGGAATGATCCCATTGGGAATGATCCCATTGTGAATGATCCCATTGGGAATGATCCCATTGGGAATGATCCCATTGGGAATGATCCCATTGGAATGATCCCACTGTGAATGACCCCATTGGGAATGATCCCATTGGGAATGATCCCATTGTGAGTGATCCCATTGGGAATGATCCCATTGGGAATGATCCCATTGGGAGTGATCCCACTGTGAGTGACCCCATTGTGGATGATCCCATTGGGAATGACCCCATTCCTGTGAATGTGAATGATCCTGTGAGTGACCCCATTCCTGTCCCTTGCAGTCCCCTGATGCAGCTGATGACCTCAGATTCGTTGATGACCGGAGCATCTCAGGTAAGCCCAGGCCAGGGCAGTGGTGGCTGTGGTGGCTCCAGAGGGTTCCCCTGGGTGTGGAGCCTCCCTGGGGACTTCACCTTGTGCTGCTTGAAGCAGTGTCCTGTTCTGTCTGTTCTAGAGTGAAACCCCGTGCTCCCCACGCCCGTTCTGGGTAGGATATTTGCATTGTGCTGCAGTGGTCACTAATGTCCCCAGTGTGGAGTGGTGCATGCATGCCTGGTGCTCCCCAGTTCTGTGTCCTGGGCAGAGGGGCAGTGGCAGGGAGGCTTTGTCACCTGCTCAGGTGCATCCTTCAGGGGCTGCCTCGTGCCCCTTTTGCTGGGCCAGGGAATCAGGCAGGTAAATCCATCCTGCAGGTAAATTCAACCCTACTGGAGTTGATGCTCCAGTGCACTCACGGATCTGTGGCCCTCTCAGTCAGCAGGAATTGGATTCTGCACCTGGATCTGCAGGAGCACTCCTGTTGCCTCTGACATTGGGTGCTGCTTGGATTCTACCCATTGTGCATGTTTCACCCCTTTATTTGAAAAAAAAAACCAAAAAAACCAGTTCCTTTTATCTTGACAAACTCTTCTGAGTACAGGCTGCATCCCAGGCAGCTGACCCAGGGCTGAGCTGTTTCCAGAAGGAAATTCTGCTTGGAACTCAACAGAAACTGATTCTCCTGGCAACAGCATCTGTTCTTCATCCCTCAGAGTCCTCCTCTGAGCTGTGGGTTATTCCCTTGAGGTTGTATCTGTTCTCCATCCCTCTTCATCCTCTGAGCTCTGGGTCATTCCCTTGAGGTTGTGTCTGTTCTTCACCCTCTTAGCTCTGGGTTGTTCCCTTGAGGCTGTATCTGTTCTTCATCCCTCAGAGTCATCCTCTAAGCTCTGGGTTATTATTTGAGGTTGTATCTGTTCTTCATCCCTCAGAGTCATCCTCTGAGCTCTGGGTTATTCCCCTGAGTTTTTTTGTTCAGCTCAGTGCAGGGAACTGAGGTCAGAGAAGGTCTGGGAGGTCCCAGCTGCTGCTCAGGGCACTCAGACCTCACTCGTGCCTGTCCCTGGTGTGTTGGGCCCTCAAATGGGATGAAAACCAGAAGGAAAAGAGAGTGGTACTGAGTAAATAATCGACCCAAAGTGATGCTTAAATCCCCTGTGATGTGTGTGAGGCACAGCAAAAGCAGCAGATTTTGTCCCCCATCCTCTGGAAAGGATGGCAGGGGAGGGTGCCTGTGAGCTCTCCTGGCATGGGACCAGGCCCTCCTGGCTTTTCAGAGCCCCCCTGGATTTTTAGAGCCCTCCTGGCTTTTCAGAGCCCTCCTGGCTTTTTAGAACCCTCCTGGTTTTTTAGAGCCCTCCTGGCTTTTCAGAGCCCTCCTGGTTTTTTAGAGCCCCCATCCCCTCTCACCCTCCCAGGCAGTGCAGCATTCCAGCCACCATCATCAGAATTGTCCTGGATCATGGAATTACGACTCACAGCAGTTCTTAACCTTTGTGCTGGCAAACCATTGTATCAGGAACTCAGAAAATCCAGCTGCAGGAAAGTGCTGGCATCTCACTCCTCCAGCACCCCCTCGTCCTCTGGTCCCTGCACAAACAGCTCCTTCCATTCTCTGGTCTGACTTCATCTCTTAAATGGATTTAAAAACCTCACTGCAGGGTGTCCCTGAGGCTGTGGAGTTTCTGAACTGCAGGGCAGCATTTCTGGGGTGGAACCAAGCAGTGTCACTGTGTTCTGGTGTCACTTTTCAGATCACCTGGGGACTTTTCCTTCCCAGTCCTGTAACCCTCAGGTTGCAGAAATCCCCTGGTGAATTTGTGCTGCTCCTGTTGCTGGAAACCTTCCCTGGGCTGTTGGAAGCTGCTCTTGGCCCACCTGGGCTGTCTGGGGTTGGCAGCAGCCTCTCCTCATCCTGCCCCTGGCCTAATTGCTGCTGGCTAATGAACTCTGCAGTTCCCACACTCAGGGGAACCTGGGGTGTTCTCTTGCCCTCTTGTGGCTCTGACTGATCCCTGGCCAGCCCTTTCAGCCACATCACCACTCCAGACCTGCATCCATCCTTTTCTTCTCCAGACCTGCATCCCACAGGTTCTTTCCCACCAAAATGCCAGGGTTTCACAGAACTGGAGTCTCTGATTCATACCTGGCAAGTGGCTGTGCTCTCCTCCAGTTTTCCTTCCTGTTTTCCCTCAGGATGGGAGGTTTGTACTGGTTCAGGACACACCAGGGTCCTGTTTGCCTAGAAATTGGTTCTTAGGGTAAGACCATAAGGAACAGGGAAAATGAGCTTGTAGAGATGAATTTTCTGAATTTTCTGAATTTTCTGAATTTTCTGGGCTCATTCATGTGTGGGCATGTCTTGAACAAGGTGTTGTATCTGCACCAGCAATGAATGAGCCTCAGTAAAACTGTCCAGACTTTTTAATCTTCTGTGGAGTGTTGTGATATCAAGTTCCACAATGAGGCATTTTATTTTCTTTAATTGTTCCATGGTAACTCTCTTGTGTCTTCTGGGATGCAGGGAGTGACTGTGTCTCACCTGCTCTGTCTGTGCCAGTCATGTCCAGCAGTTCCCTTCTTCCCAGGCTGGCAAATCCTGGTTCCTCTTCATGGGAATGATTCCCACACTCATCTGGACCTTTTTTATTTCACCAAGGTGGAGAGGGACCAGGACTGCCTGCAGTTTGTGCAGGAGGGAGGATATTCTGAATTTTCTCCCATCTTTTCCAATACCTAAACCCCAAATTGAGATGGCATTGCTGGGAAGTTGCCAGTGTAAACAGGAATAAATCTCTGCCAGTGCCTATGGAACCATCACCTCATTCCAGGATGCTGCATTTCTTTTATGCAGTCAGGATTCTGTTCCTTTTATTGAGCTTTATCCAGTGGTGTAAAAATGAACTTACTGAGTCAGCACAAGGTTCTGGCTGATCTGGGTGTGAGGGAGCCACTGGAAATGCCAGAAAAGGACACAAAAGAAGAAATGTACACAGTGCTTCCTTCCAGAACTGCCCCAGGCTGCAGCCACCAGTGGGTTTGCACTTCCCAAGACAGAGCTTTGATTTCAGAGTCCTTCCTTTCTTGAATCTATTCACATCTGCAGTAAATTGCCCCTTCCATGTCATTTTACCCTCAGCTGTGTGGATCAGGATGAAATTTGTTATAATTGAGCTTCATTTGACTCCCTGATCCAGCCTGGTGGCATCAGCAGCCTCTCCTGGTGCAGCCTTCATCACTCCTCCTCCTCCTCAGCTGCAGGATGCTGACCCAGGTGTGAGTCCTGCTGGGTCCTGTGCAGCCCCTCCTGCCCTTTCCTGTGCTGTAAATTATTTATTCACCCAGCAAAGCTGCCCCTTGTTTTCAGTAGAGCTTTTCCCAGGGTACAACCCAAATCCAAGTGTTTTTAAAGCTTAGTGTGCTGTGTGGGGTCACTAAACCTGCATGTTTGGGGCTCCTTTGGCCTGAGAGGGTGTAAAGGACTGAATCCTCTCATGGGATTTCCTCCCCACCCACCCAGGCTGAGGTTTTATCCTCATGTGTTGCTTTTATACCCGTGTGCCTTCCTGAGGATCAGTCACTGCCTCAGCCCAGCGTGCTCTGGAGGGCTGGGAGTGCTCAGTGCAGAGGAGAAGCTCTGGGAGCCTGCAGGGGCTGCAGGAGAGCTGGAGATCTTCGTGGATTTCTCTATTTGAAGTTCTCAAAGGCTTCTTTGAGAGGTTTCCCAGGCATTGGCACTGGGAGCTCAGGGATTGCCTGTGCCCTCCTGGGCTGCCCTTCCAGCAGAGCCTGGGGTGGCTGAACCCCCCTGCCCCAAGGACCAGGGCTGCTCCCTCTGTCTGTGCAGAGCTCATCCCCTCAGGAGTGTCACTGTCCTGCT
>VXBR01006378.1:11668-31560 GCA_013400215.1 Cisticola juncidis | reverse complement strand
TTCATGGAAGGACTGAAGGATTTCATGGAAAGGACTGAAGGATTTCATGGAAGGACTGAATGATTTCATTGTTTGCTGAGGCTCCTGCTCCATTTTTGGCCTCCTTCAAGGTCTAATTCATTGCAAGTTAAACTCTTCTCTTTGAAGTTGTCATTTTAATGAGTGCTGTGAGTTTCATATTGTTGCAGTTAGGATCTGTTTATTAAAAAAAAAAAAATTTAAAAAAAACCCCATGAAGCATCTTAAATTCAATCTTGCTTATTGAACCGTGGCTAAAATCATCATCACTCGGGGTCGTGGTGAAGGTTCTCCTGAGCTCTGGGGGAAATTTCTGACCCATAAACCACAACACTGCTGATTTTTATTTCTTACATTTGCACTGCAATAAAATTTAGTGACAAATGAGGAGAGGACAGATCTGTAAATGAGTAAATGTGGGAGCCCAGGGAGCGCTGGGGCAGAATTTGTCTCATTTCATATTTCCATTTTTCATTTTTGCAATTCCATGGCCCTTCTGTCAAGCCTGGCAGATCCTGATGATTGTCCAGGAGATTTAAACTTTGATTTCCACTCAAATCTACCAAGTTTTTATGTTTCTTTAACCCTCTCCCAAAATCTTGATCTCGCTGCCAGTGCAGCAATGACTGATGCTGCCCTTAATTAATTTTTAATCTCCAACTCTTAGACTGAAAGAATATCATTCTGTTGGATGAGTTTTCTAATGAACATATCTAGTTCTGTGTCAGTAAATATCTATTTTCACTGCTGTGCTGAATAATCACTGCTGCCAGCTTGTTTGGAGAGGAATCAAAGTGATGTCCCTGCAAATAACACAAATCACTGCTGCCTCAGACCCACCACGGGCTCAATTTCTACCACCAAGTTGCTTTTTGTGTCTCCTGAAATATTTCCCATCCCATAAATCAAATATTAGCACATCAAGTTGTGGTATTCCTTAGGATTAAACAAAAAAACCCAATTTTTTTGCAGAAGCTGAGAGACAAATCTTGTGGCTGAGATGGTTTGAAGGAGGCTGAGGGAAACAAGTACAGAGGTGAGAGCAAATTCTAAATGTTAGAGTGTTTTAATATTAATAATTCTCTGTTTTAAGGAGCTGACCAGCCATGTGTAGACATCAAAAAAAAAAAAAATTCTGTAATTATTTCTGTATCCTACAAATAATTTGGATATTGTGGTCACCTGATTTTTACCAAGGAGCAATTTGTACCCTCAGCAGTGCTTATTTTAAAGGATGCAGTGCATAAATCCCCACTCAATGCCATCCTTTAGCACTCTGTGCTAATAAAAGGAATCCTGAATTCCTCAGTGTTGCTGCCAGTGTTTCCCAGCAAAACAAAATTTACCCTCATTTTTTACTGCTGCGTGCAGAACTGATCACAGGACACTGGAGATGTGAAAATTTAGATTTCTGTGGCCCAGCATTTTGGTTTTTGGCTCATTTAGCCGAGCCCTGGTGCCCTTTTGCTGGCAGAGCCCTGAGTTTGCTGCCCCAGCTGAGAAAATTCCATCAGTCAGTGCTCATTGCTCCAGCACTTCCACATTTACATTCCTCCCATTAACGTCCTTCCAATCTATTTTTTCCCAAAGTTATGTTATTTTGAAACATTTGAGTTCATGCTCATTCACATCTCTAATGTCTCTACTTGCTGCATTTGATTTCCTAATTTCATTTGGGTGAAATTCGCCGATTTTTCCCTTTTTTTGTTTTCTTTTTTGATGTATCATTAGTGAAGATAAAAAATAATTTCTCTCTCTGGGGGAATATATTACAGCAGTTGTGTCAGTGATATTACAGAAGTGATTTTTTTCTCCCTTTTGGGTCCAGGGAAGAATTAATCCCTGGAGATTAATTTGTAATTTGTGGGCTGAAGAGTGAGGATTTGAGTCACAGCTGACCAAACGTCTTTAAAAGCACAGAATCATTAAGGCTGGAAAAGACTTTCAAGATCATTAAGTCCAACCTTTGTATTTGCACTTAACAAGGTGAATTCTGACTAAAATATCCAAGGTGGTAGAGATCCATTAAAAATCCATTTTTTGCTATTGTTGGATGTAATTACATTCCTTCTTTGCTGTATGTAATTGTCTTTTGGGTACATATTTTTATTAGCAATCAAAGAAACACCCATAGCAGCTTAAAATATCAAATACTTCATATAAAATATGAAAACCTCATAGCCTTGCTGGGAGAAACTTAAATACAGAGAATTTTGGGATTACAAAGATAAATGTCAATTTTTGTTCCAGGACTCTGTTTTGGCATAGAAAAGATTTAAAAAAGAGGAAAAATGCTACAAGAGAAATCTGAATTTTGCTTAGAAAGGATAAAAAAGGAGGAAAAGGGTGCCTGTACTGGAGATTGTATATGCAATACATTTAAGGAGCTGCTGAATCCAGACTTAAATTGTTAATTTATTCCAAATTATCCTTTAAAACTCATGAATAGCAAAGATATTTCTCTCTAGTTTACTACAGAGCAGGCACCTGAGGTCATGAATCTCCTTTGCTTTAGTTATAAGTACAGGAATTCTTCATCATAACCTTCAAATCTGATTTTTTTTCACTTTCTCTTTCTGTCTTTCCTTTTTTTCCCCCCACAGAATTGCTGTTTTCTCAGTATTCTCTCATCCTCAAATGTCACTGTAAATCAGCCCTCCAGCTGTCTCCATCCCTCTTTCCTCTGGCTCCTTCCACAATGCACTTATTAAATGTAACAATAACAATAAATTATCTCCACTCCTCTGCTTAAATCACCAACACTTCTTTTGGGTCAGGTTTTGCCAGCAAACCCTGCAGCCTTTTCTGTCCTGCCCTCCAAAATTTCCAAAATTTCACTGCTGGCTCCTCTCTCCCATCTCCTTTTCCACCCCTCCATCCCTGCTCCTTTTCCTTCTTCCCAATATTCACCCTGAGTATTTCACTGTGCCATTGACTGGAAAAATCCTCTTAAAATTCAAATATTCCAGCTTAAAATCGCTCTGCTCTTGGAAAAGTCTTCTGGTGACATCAAGGAAAAATATTTGTGCAGGCTGGAATATGGGAAAAGTTTCTCTCTTGTTAGTTGCTGTTGTAAGTTCTGAATAACTGTGATTAAATTTTAAGAAGCATAAATTGGATCAGCTCAAGGATTTTTTTTGTTATTTCAACCTGAAGAAGTGACAGCAACCCAGGCTAACAAATAAAAACAATGGCTTTAATTAGAATAATTCATTAGAAGCAGAAACCCAACGTGCATTTTGTATGAAGACAGGAACAAAGTCCAAAGCGCTGCTGTTTGCATTCTGGGATAAATGCAAAAAAACCCCAAGTAATGTATAAAATTTAAATCACAGCACTCTTACACAACTGCATGAACAGGAGTTCCTGCAGGGCTCTGTGTGAGTTACAAAGGATGCCTCATTACATCTCCCAGTTTGGGGCAGGTATTTGTTAGCCTGGGTTTGTTGCTGATGTTTGGGATTTTATTTCAATCCAGGCTGCAGCTCTGCAAGCACCACCCTGAGTGTCCCTGTGGCTCCAGCACCAGTGAGCACTGCCTGAGAAAAATCTGCATTTTCACTTCTTTTTCCAAGCCTATTTTTAATTATTTTTGGATTCTGGATTGAAAAATCCACAAATTCTCAGCCTCCCAATTTTTTCCTTTTTTGCCTCTTGTCTTTCACATCTGGGCCCATCCAAGCAGCAGCAGGGAGGGGCAGGAGAGGCAGCCTGAGGTGACAACCCAGGGCTGTGTCCTGTCCATCCTTCCTCTATTCCCATTCCATCAGAAATTCCCACCACAGAGAGGAGCCCCAAGGATAAATCTGCTCCATCCCACCCTTGGGAATCTGTCCCGTTTTTCCCAGCTGGGGGCCGCTCCTTCCTTGGGAGGGTTGGGGACATCTGTGGCTCTTCTTCCCCTGCTCCTGGGCACTGCCCTGAGGAGTTTCACCAGTTAATGGCCCAGAGATGGGCACTGGTTTTGGGCTTCCCCATGAGGGGATGTGCAACTTTTTATCTTCTTTTTCCTGCCAGAGTCGGGATTAAATGCTCCAGAGGGTATTTCTTGTTTGGGCTCAGATGTTTATTAATTCTTATCTATAGCACAGTCTCACAAGATGTGAGTTCTGCCTAACAAAGTGAAAAGTGGCCTCTATCTCTCTCTCTACAAGGCCTTTTAAGGGTAAATTGTCCAATTAAGAAATGACACCTGAATTATTTTTACTTTTAGCTCAATAACCAACTGCCCATGGCTCCCAATGCAGACTTTTCTACCCAATTATAAAACACCACCCAGACCCATGGAGAAGAAGGTGAAAAAGAAGGACTCTGCCCTAAAACCTCCATCTTGCTTTATATATATTCCTGTATTCTAAACCCTTAAAATCTAAATTTTCCACCCTGTGCTATCACACACTTCTATCCAAACCCCACACCCACAATCCCAGAGCTGTCACTCAATTTTGGAGCCTTCTCCAAGCCCTCAGGTCAGTGCAGAGTTTGCTTGGGGGTCAGAGCCTGGCAGCACAGAAATCTGAAATTCTCAGTGCCCAGGGATCCAACAGGGCTGGAGTCTGTCCAGGGCAGGGAATGGAGCTGGGGAAGGGTCTGGAGCCCCAGGAGGGGCTGAGGGGGCTGGGAAGGGAATGGAGCCCCAGGAGGGGCTGAGGGAGCTGGGAAGGGTCTGGAGCCCCAGGAGGGGCTGAGGGAGCTGGGAAGGGGCTCAGCCTGGAGAAAAGGAGGCTCAGGGGGATCTTGTGGCTCTGCACAGCTCCTGACAGGAGGGGACAGCCGGGGGGATTTGGGATCTGCTCCAGGAACAGGGACAGGAGGAGAGGGAACGGCCTCAGGCTGGGCCAGGGGAGGTCAGGGTGGATATTTGGGAAAATTTCATCCCTTAAAAAGATGATCAGGAACCAGCACAGCTGCCAGGGCAGTGATGGAACCACCACCCCTGGAAGTGCCCCAAGGGCTGGATGTGACATTTGGGTTCTGTGACAGTGCTGGGTTAATTCTTGGATTTGCTGACCTCAGAGATGTTTTCCAATCTTTTCAGTTCCAGCATGGGGGCAGCTGAGTGGCTGGGCTGGCCATGGAACCTCGAGTACCCAGCTCTGTACATTCCCATTTCATGTACATTCTGTACATTCATACATTTCATTTTCCCAATTTCAGCTCAGGGCAGGTTCACCCATTGCACCTTTTCCTCTCATTAATGCACTTTTGCCTCTGCTTTATTGAGCTGGATCAGTGATGGACAGGCCAAGGCACTGCTGGGTTATCAGAGAAGCTGAACCACTCCAGAATCCAGGCATGGAGGATTTCCAGTGAGGTCTGCAAGTTAAAAACTCCCTCAGAAAACCCCGTGCTCTCCTGAGTGATTCCAGCAGTGAATACAGCCCAGACACACTATCAGCTACTTATTTTGCATGTTTTACCAGGTTTTAAAGCTAAAAGCAGTGGATTTAAGAAGAAAATGACCTTTAGGAGTGCTAGGAATTAAGCATTTCTATTGAATTACTTAAAAGCACAGGATCCTCTTCCCCATTGCTTTCCATTTCTGTGGCTTTTCAGACCAGCAGCATCTCCAAGCAAGCCGTGTATAAAACACTTCAGAGTGCAGGTACTGATGTTTAATCCTCCTCGTGCTGATGTGAATTATCCTGCAGAGCTAAAGGTGATGGAGTGGCCACCTGTGAATTACAAACAGAGGGGAATGCCAGGCTGTTTGCAGCCTGTGCATTTCTCCAGGCCAGATTGCTGTTGTGTCTGACACTCTCCTCAGGGTTTTTTTTGTGTGTCTCTCGGGCAGGTTGTGTTTTTCCCACAGCACAGATGGGACCTGGGGTAGCTTGAGGTTAAATGACTTCCCTGATGTGACATGAGCAGTCTGGAGCAAAAGCAAGAGCTGAACTGAACCAATTCTCCCCTCGGTTTAGTGCCTCAATCCCAAAATCATGCTGTAAAATAGGAGCCAGGAAAATAGGAAGAAGCAGTAAATGCTTTGTTGTTGTTGTTGTTGTTGTTGTGAGTCGATTTTGGCAAACCAGGAGGAGAAATTGGCCAGAGCAGTGTGTGAGTTTGTGTTAAAATCCTTCCCAGAGCTCCCTGAGGTCCTGGGTGAATAAAATCCCACGCTCACACGCTCAGTCAGATAATTGAAAGTACAAGCAGGTAATTAAGTCCCAACTTATCCCATTAGTGAGTGCATATCCAGGATCAGATCTATATTCCTGCCTGCCCAAAGCTCCAAGGTTGCCCTTTAGGAACATCTGAGTGCATCACACACTGACTAAAGCTGCTGCCACAGCTTTTGCCAACATTTAACTTCCCACTCTCTGTCTGAACCACAACTCTATAGGGCAGCAAAAATATTGCACATGAATGCCATGGAAATCCATGCCAAAATATTATCTCTATTATATATGTAAATACATGCATTTAAGTGACCCTTTGGAGCAATAGCACTTAAAAGAAATCATGTTTAAAATGCTCCCAAATGGAGACATTAATATTTCTATCCTCCTTGTGCTGCTGGTTTCCCCTTCAGCGCTGATGCTAATGAAGAATTAACCCATGAAGAGTGAGTGGGATAGAAGCAGAAAACCTCTTTTCACTGCCTGTATTTTTGCTATTTTGAAGTTAAAACTCTGGCTAAAAATAAAAATCACGGATCTGTCATTTTTCATGCTGAAGGATGGAGCTGTAGCCAGAAGTAAGAATGCTTGAAGTTCAGAGTTCATTGGAACAGGCTCAATCAATGATGTTATTTTAATGGGTGAGCCAACAGGATATTTAAAGTGTCTTACAGTCATTTTAAGGACTTCTATGTATATTTTACAGCAGCTACTCATTTCCAGGCCATTCTTTCCCCTTGCTCCATCTTCCCTTGAATGCAGCCCAGCCAGGCAGCCTTTCCTCCCAGGGCTGAGTTCAGATTCCCATTCCCATTCCCACTGGGGGATTCCTCCCTTCTCCCAGGAATTCAGATTCCCATTCCCACTGGGGGATTCTTCCCCTTTTTCCCAGGACTGAGTTCAGATTCCCATTCCCACTGGGCGATTTCTCCCTTCTCCCAGGAATTCAGATTCCCATTCCCATTCCCACTGGGGGATTCCTCCCTTCTCCCAGGAATTCAGATTCCCATTCCCATTCCCACTGGGGGATTCCTCCCTTCTCCCAGGGCTGAGTTTGGATTCCCATTCCCACTGGGGGATTCCTCCTTCTCCCAGGGCTGAGTTCAGATTCCCATTCCCACTGGGGGATTCCTCCCTTCTCCCAGGGCTGAGTTCAGATTCCCATTCCCATTCCCACTGGGGGATTCCTCCTTTCTCCCAGGAGTGCCAGGGCAATTCCCTGGGATGATCCATGGCTGGGGAGCCCTCCAGGCCCAGGGATTTGGGGATGCTCAGCCTGGAGAGGAGGAGGTTGTGTGGAAACCTCAGAGCAGCACTGGAAGGGCCCTCCAGGGATGCTGGAGAGGGATTGTGGTGATAAAACAAGGGGGGGTGGCTTCAAAATGAAAAAAAAAAGGGTTTAAATGGGATTTTGGGCAGGAATTGTTCCCTGGGAGGGGGGGCAGGTTCTGGCAGCTGTGGCTGCCCCTGGATCCCTGGAAATGTCCAAAACCAGGCTGGATAAGGCTTGGAACACCCTGGGATGGTGGAAGGTGTCCCCTCTCCTATTTATGTGGTCTCATTTCATTATTTTTTATTAAAACAAAGATTTTTTTTTTTTTAGAAGGCAGGCTTGGCATAATGTCAAGAAAATTGTCAGTTTTCTTGGGGGTTTATGAAACTATTGTAAAGCCATGTTAAGTTTAAAAACCCTGCTCCAAGAGATCATTCAGTTCAAACTGGAAAACTCAGCTTTAATTGTACAAACCAAATGAGGACCAGGCAGAGAAAAAAGCTCCTGAGTCACTGAAAAAGGGACTTGATCTTTCCATGAACTCCTCTGACCTGATGATTTAGCCAAGATGATTTAGAGCCCAAATTTTCACCTCTTTTCTGAAAAGCTCCGACTTAGGTTTGGCAAAGTTGTGCCATGGTACTTTCAAAGGCATTAATCACTTCTTTTAATGAGAAAGAAAACTTGCATTTTGAAAAAAAAAATTTCTTAATTTTTTTTTATTTATTTGCTATGTAGAAAGTGTTACTTGCCCTCTCTCTAGGCTGGCATTTTAATTTAATTTATTTGTCTCTCTCTGTCTTTGGACTTTATAAAACAGAGTTCTTACCCCAGGTAAACTTATATTGCTGTAACACTGAGCAAGCAGAACCTATTTGGAATTAAAAATACTTTTGAATGAGGTAGAATCTAACTTATAACTGAGACTTGCTATGGAGCTTCCAAAAACATGAAAATTAAGAGTAAAAAAACAGCTCTGTGCTGGCTCAAAGTCATTTTTGCATGTATTTTTTGTCAGGTCACAGCATAAAACATGGAGATGATAATGAGTGATCTTCATTAATAATGCAAATCTGTGCGTGGTTTTGTGAAATGTGATTTATTCCAGGGAGCAGTTTATGCATCTGTGAGCTAACATGCCATGTTTCTTCCTGTGACATTTGGAAAAAGCAGGAATTAAATCCCAATAACAGCTGTCTCCTGGAAAACAAACAGCTGCCTGGCACCAACTGAGGCTCCAGACCCAAATATTATGGATAATAAATATTCCCATTTGTGCACAACTGGCTGGCTCCTGCAATTAGCACTCAGGTGGATAATTGCATTGTCCTCCTTGGGATTGCAGCAGGGCTAGCAGATGAAATTCCAGCTGCTTCCAGGCTTTTTAAGGAGAGAAACACAAACCTTTAGCCTCACTGCCACTTCTGGCCAGCTCTCCAGGAGGGGTTTAACATCCACAGAGGTAAAAACTTTATTTACTCATTTAACCCAGGGCTGAACAGCTCCTCTGACACTGAACCCAAATCCACAATTCCTGGAAAATCCTTTAAAGCCTCCCAAGGTGCTGCCTGAGGATTTGGTTTTTCTCACTGAGGAGCTGAACCCAGCTCTAAGTTAAACCTGGGCACTGAAAAGTTGTGAGAAATTAATCATTGTTTAATTAGATTGGATATTAGGGAAACATTCTTCACTGGAAGGGGTGTAAAACATTGGAAGTGGCTTCCAGGGCAGGGATGGAATCACCATCCCTGGAAGTGTTAAAAAATGAGTGGATGTGGTGCTTGGGGACAGGGTTTGGTGGTGGATTAAGTGATCTTGGAGGGCTTTCCCACCTTTAATGATTCCATAATTCCATGGGAAAGGGCTGCTTTAGGTGTGCATGCTGACCCTTTTTCCATGTTATTTGGGATCTAAGAAGAAGCAGAAATCATTTGATCACAATATTGTATTGAGCTTGCAGGAAAAAAAGGGAAATATTCTGTATTTCCTCCCATCTCTACCTCCCGAAGCAAAACTCAGTGTTCACTTGCACACTGTTTGAACTGGAAGGGAATGAGACAGAGGAAAGTGTCTTGGAACCAGCCAGAGGCAAAAACAATTTAGGATTTGGGCACCATGGTGTGAAGAATTTCATCTCTCTTTCTTGAGCTAAAAGAATATCACCCACACACAGCCTCTATTTTAATTACTAGAGCTTTTTGTTAATTACAAAACTACATTCACTATATTATTTAAATGTTAATACAGCAAACTTTTCTACCTAGCATATTACATATGGGAAACATCTGCATAGAGCCACACAATTTGACTTTTTCACACAGGGATTAAAAACCCCTCCCTGAGCCATGGCAGGAGCCTGAAAGGACAAAAACACCTCTTCAAAAAGGACAGAAACACCTTCAAAACACTTCAAAAAGGACAAAAACACCTCTCCAAAACTGCTCTGAACAGGCCAGATGAAAACCACAGCAGCAGCATCATTTCCACAATGACCGAGGTCATTATGTTTGGGAAAAGTCACAGAGCCAATGCAAAGTGCTGTGGGCAGATTGCACATCCCAAGGGTTTGGCTTTATGGAATCTCTCAGTGCAACAACTGTTTGTGCCCACGGGGTCTCCTCTGCTGGCACATTTTATGGATGATGGTATAAAATGGGCCCGTGACATTATTTACATGGGCTGGAGCCCATAGGATGGGAAAAAACATCGTGGATGGATTTGATAATTTTTCGCTAGGAAGAAAACTGGGGAACACTGGGATTTCTATGGAAATGCGGGATATTTTGCTAGAGGAGCTGTGATGTAAAATAGATCTTGAAGGGATTTGGGGGAATATTAAACTTTTGGCTGCTCCAAGCCCCATCCAACGTGGCCTTGCAGACTTTCCAGGGATCCAGGTGCAGCCACAGCTGCTCTGGGCACCCTGTCCACCTTCACAGGGAGGAATTTCTTCCCCAAATCCCATCTAAACCTCCTCTCTGTCACTGTGGGGCCATTCCCTGCGTCCTGGAACTGCATTCCCTTGGTGAACATCTCTGCTAGAGGGACCTTTATAGGTGACAAAGAGGACAGCACACCAGGCATGGTCAACCCCAGCTCCAGGTGGATTTAAAACGAAACTTTGTCAGGACAAAAGGCTGGCGGAGATCAGGATGGGCTGGGGGAGGAAGGACAAACGGAAGGGGCTGGTCCTGGTCCAGATTGAGGTGGGAGCCCTTGATGAGCTCATTAAGAGCCATTCCCTGCTCAGGTGCTCCGGCAGGGAGCGGTGGGTGCTGCTCCTCAGGGACAGGGGACAGAACATCCCAAGGGAAACCACGATGGGAGCCGTGCCCGGGAACACAGGTAGGATGAGCTGGGTCACCCCTGAGGGCAGCCCCTGCTGTTTTGGCGATTTCTGAGGAATCTGATGATGTTCAGCCAGGATTACTGCAAAAAAATGATAAATGTTGAAGGGGGGAGAAGTGGGAGCATCTATGAGCGTCAGCCCCTCTTGTTTGGGGGATTGCTGAGGGATCTGATGGTGTTCAGCCAGGATTACCACAAAAAAAAGATAAATGTTGACGGTGGGAGAAGTGGGAGCATCTGCGAGGGTCAGCCCCTCCTCTGCTGGGGTTGCTGATGGTGTTCAGCACAGGATTAGTACAAAAAAATTACAAATACTGAGGGTGGGAGAAGTGAGACCACCCCTGAGGGGCAGCCCCTCCTGTTTTGGGGCTGCTGAGGAATCTAATGGTGCTCAGCCAGGATTACTACAAAAAATGATAAATGTTGAAGGTGGGAGAAGGGGGAGCATCTGTGAGGGTCAGCCCCTCCTGTTCTGGGGATTGCTGAGGGATCTGATGGTGTTCAGCAAAGGATTAGTACAAGAGAATGATAAATGTTGAAGGCGGGAGAAGGGGGAGCATCTGTGAGGGTCAGCCCCTCCTGATTAAGGGATTTCTGAGGAATCTGATGGCGTTCAGCACAGGTTAGTACAAGAAAATGATAAATGCTGAGGGTGGGAGAAGTGAGGATCAGCCCCTCCTGTTCTGGGGATTGCTGAGGAATCTGATGGTGTTCAGCAAAGGATTAGTACAAGAGAATGATAAATGTTGAAGGCGGGAGAAGTGGGAGCTTCTGTGAGGGTCATCCCCTCCTGTTTGGGGATTGCTGATGATGTTCAGCGCTGAACTCAACAGGTCTAGAACAACAAAATTATAAATAAATGCTGAGGATAGGAGAAGCACGACCACAGTGGGGGTCAGCTCCTCCTGTTTTGTGGTTGCTGAGGAATCTGAACCCCAGCAGGGTCGGTCCAACAGGATGATAAATAAATGCCGAGGGTGGGAGAAGTGGGAGCAGGCCCCTCCTGTTTTGTGGTTGCTGAGGAATCTGAACCCCAGCAGGGTCGGTACAACAGGATGATAAATAAATGCCGAGGGTGGGAGAAGTGGGAGCAGTCCCCTCCTGTTTTGTGGTTGCTGAGGAATCTGAACCCCAGCAGGGTCGGTCCAACAGGATGATAAATAAATGCCGAGGGAGGGAGAAGGGGCAGCGCCGTTCCCGCCGCCTCTCCGGGGGTCTCCCTGCAAGCGGTGAATAAAAAGAACATTTGCTCGAGTGAGAAGGACAAACAAAGGGAAGGCACCTCCGAGGAGGCCTGAGTAGGAAGATATTGAGGCATTCTCTGGCTGCCTGGGCTCCCTCCCACTCGTGTCGGGGGAAAAAAAGCCACCAAACCCCCCCGGACAGGAGGGACTGGCACTGCCACGCTGTTCCCGGTAAGGGAATTTAACACCGAGCCCGAACCCACCGAATTAAATAAAATAAATCACTGCCGTGTGGAAATGAGCCAGGCATCATTATTCACTGGATTGTTCCTGAAGGATGTGCTGATTTCAATGCTCGCTAAACGAGCTGGGAAGAACAAGCTCGTGTTAATGTCGAGCTGCCCAAGAGAGGTGATCAGTTATAGGAGGATAAAGTTATCATTAGTGCTCTGCTTAATAATTCAAATTACACCATGCGTGAGGGTGTGAGGAGAGAGATGCTCCTCAGCCGGCTGGACTTGGACTGAGGCTTCTCCTTTCCCTAGAAACGCACAAAAATTTGATATTTTACCTTCTCCTTGATGTTTGGTTGTTTATTATGTACGTGGTTGGTTTGGTGGAGGGTTTTTTGGGGGGCAGTGATTTGCGTTCGAGTGAAAATAATGCTTGGAAGGCAGGTTAGGAAATAAATCCCTCAGGGAAAAAGCCTGGATTTCCTTGGATTTCCTGAGTTCTTGGAGAAATCTGCATGGTGACACGGTGTCCATCTGGTGAGGTGGCAGATGTGGCTGCAGAGAGCAGTTTCTATTTTACTTTTGTTTGCATCTATTCCCTCTCAGCTTCTGCGTCTTTTCTGTCGTTTCACCAAATGCCTGGAAATTATGGAATATCTCAAGTTAGAAGGGACCTTTCAGAATTTCTCCTGTCCTCTGAAAAATGCTTTGAAATCCTCATTTCTCTCTTATTTGACTCATTTAAAAATCAAATTTCCAGACCTGCGAGCATCGCTCCGCAGAATGTTTGCCTCTCCGAAAATGACCTGCTTAGACTTTGTTTTTCAGCAATTCCCTGGGGATTCCCAGCTTTTCACAGGTCGGGATCGCTGCCATTGAGCGCGGTTTAAGGTTTAAGCCGGGCTTTAGCAGCTCATTGACTGGGACTCAGGTGCTAAACGCGCCTGACCCACCTCGGCTTTTGCACAGAAAAGCGGGGAAGAAATCCCCGGTGCCTGGAGCGGCTTTAGCAGCCTAATGTGGATGTGCAGGGTATTCCTGATGTCCCCAAATCCTCTTAAATTCCGCGGAGATGTCCTTGCAATGCTGATTTGAACAACAGCAAAGCACGGGAAATAGGATGAGAGCACACCTTAGGAATAAAAGCGGGGATTGCAGAGGATGGGAGGGTCTGGGGGTTACTTTGATCTTAACCACTGCTGTTAAAACCTTGTCACAGGGGCTGGAATTTGCCTTTTTTTTTTTTTTTTTTTCTTTCTTTTTCTTTCTTTTCTTTCTTATTTTTCTTTTTTTTTTCCTTCTTTTTTTTTTTCCTTTTTTTTTCCTTTTTTTTTCCTTTTTTTTTCCTTTTTTTTTCCTTTTTTTTTCCTTTTTTTTTCCTTTTTTTTTCCTTTTTTTTTCCTTTTTTTTTCCTTTTTTTTTCCTTTTTTTTTCCTTTTTTTTTCCTTTTTTTTTCCTTTTTTTTTCCTTTTTTTTTCCTTTTTTTTTCCTTTTTTTTTCCTTTTTTTTTCCTTTTTTTTTCCTTTTTTTTTCCTTTTTTTTTCCTTTTTTTTTCCTTTTTTTTTCCTTTTTTTTTCCTTTTTTTTTCCTTTTTTTTTCCTTTTTTTTTCCTTTTTTTTTCCTTTTTTTTTCCTTTTTTTTTCCTTTTTTTTTCCTTTTTTTTTCCTTTTTTTTTCCTTTTTTTTTCCTTTTTTTTTCCTTTTTTTTTCCTTTTTTTTTCCTTTTTTTTTCCTTTTTTTTTCCTTTTTTTTTCCTTTTTTTTTCCTTTTTTTTTCCTTTTTTTTTCCTTTTTTTTTCCTTTTTTTTTCCTTTTTTTTTCCTTTTTTTTTCCTTTTTTTTCTTTATTTCTGCCGTGTGGAGGCAGGCTAATGAATAAGCTGACGATTTCTTCACTGACAACTGGCTGCTGGCTCCATAAATCTGCTGGGCTTCCACAGCTCCTTTCCTGGGCTTGGAATTTTTTTGCCTTTCACCTGCAAGGGACAACCTATGAATTTTAGTATGAATTTGGGTATGAATTTGAGTACAATGTTGGAAGAGAAGCTCCAGGCAACCTCGCCTGATTTATGGCTGGCCGAGCATGTAAGAGTGTTGGTATTTCCCTCCTGAGCTGTCGAGATTTGTCCTTTATGCTGCTTGGGGCATAAAAGTCTCCAAAAACTCCATTTATTCATGGAACATTTGCAGCTCGGCAGATCTGCATGACCAAGCAGCCAGGTGGGTTTTAGAAAAGAAGGTTTAGCCCATCCTGAAGGGTCCCTGCGTGCTGAAATAATTCAGAGTGTTGAACTTGAGGAGTTTCGGGAAGGTTGTGCCCGGGAGGTGGTGATGAAGCTCATGGTGTTCCCATCTGCTGAAAGGAGGAATTATTTACTGAACGAGGCTTTAGCGATGGTAATTCTGAGGTGATTGTAAGTCAGAGGTGTCTTGAGGATGCTGAGGTTTTTCTTTTTGTATTTCTATGCTTCTGTCCCAAGTGCTTCTGAAAGTGCGGAGGGAATTACAAAGCGCTCTTGAGAAACTCACTGAAGAACTATTCAATAGTCAACAGCTGAAATAATAGGAATATTCCTGTTTATTTTGAATGGAAGTAGGGTTTGGCCTTTCCCTATGTCAGCTGTGGAACTTGTTTCCTACTGAGGATTATAATTATGGGATGTTTTGAGCTCCCGTTGTCTCAAGGTTATGTTTAGGACATACTAACCACCATCAGTGTCTCATAACGAGTCATCAAATGTCCAAATTACAGTGGTCACTGAAATGCAGTGCTCTATGACTGGAAAATAATTCAAATAATATCATTTACTTCAGAACCATTGTAAAAATCAGCTGGAAATCAAAATTCAAAATCTCTTTCCTCGGATGAGGATGCCCCGGGGCAGCTGTGGGAGTGCAGAGCTGGGTTGGTACCGGAGGGCAGGGGAGGTTTGGGGATGGATGGGGCCGATGCTGGGAGCTCTTCAGAGGGAGCAAAGGGGATTTGATGTATCCCTGGTATGGAAAACCCCACCGGGAAAAGTCCATAAAGGAGGCAGAGATTCCTGCAGCTTTATTTGAATAAAAGGAGAGAGAGCCCTGCGGGTTTTCTCTCAGGGCACAGCCTCATTTATCCCAAACTCTGGGCACACATTGCCCTCCTCCTTTCCCTGCTCTGAGGTACCAGGGAGGTGCCCCAGATCCCCCCAAACCTGGAATTTTACCCCAAAGCTCAGAGGTTCAGGCCTGTGCAGAGCCTTGGCTGTGTCAGGAGCAGAATCCCAGCTCTGTGAGGAACCTGCTGCCCAAAGTCAGTGGAGACATTAAAACCCTTTTTAAATCCATTAACACCCATTTAAAATCCATTAAACCCCTTTTTATATCCATTAAAACCCATTTTAAACCCATTAACACCCATCCTGCCACCCCTGGAATTGTTTGTAAAGACATCAGAACTCATCTTTCCTCTCAGTTTAAAACTTTGGCTTTTGTTGTGCCCAGACTTGCCAAAGCCAGGCATTCCTTGAACCCCTCCAGGGGTGAGCACTCCAAGCCTCCCTGGACAGAATTCCAATGTTTACCAACTCCTTCCATGGGGAAATTCCTGCTGGTGCCCACCCTGACCTCCCCTGGCCCAGCCTGAGGCCGTTCCCTCTCCTCCTGTCCCTGTTCCTGGAGCAGATCCCAAATCCCCCCGGCTGTCCCCTCCTGTCAGGAGCTGTGCAGAGCCACAAGGTCCCCCTGAGCCTCCTTTTCTCCAGGCTGAGCCCCTTCCCAGCTCCCTCAGCCCCTCCTGGGGCTCCAGACCCTTCCCTGGGCATCCTCCAGCCCCTCCTGGGGCTCCAGACCCTTCCCTGGGCATCCTCCAGCCCCTCCTGGGGCTCGAGACCCTCCCCAGCTCCCTCAGCCTCTCCTGGGGCTCCAGACCCTTCCCTGGGCATCCTCCAGCCCCTCCAGGTCCTCCTTGCAGGGATGTGCCCAGAACTGGATACAGCACTGGAGGTGCCTCACCACTGCCCAGTAATTCTCTCAAAAAAATTTAAATNAATATAAATTTTATATATATATAAATTTAATAATATATATAGAATTTATATTTAGATTCAAAACATTTTGTTCCATTGTTTTACTGGTTCATTTCTGATTTGAGTTAAGCAGAGCCCTGTCCTGTGTCCCTGCTGTCCCTCCCAGCCCTGTCCCCTTGCTCAGGCCAGCACCCTCTGCTCATCCCAGCACTGCAGTACCCAGAGAGCTCCTCCCTGCTGTCACAGGCTGTGCCAGCAGCAATAAAACCCCTGTGATCCAGAGTTAGGAAGGAATATTTCAGCTTGTGAGCAGCCAAAGTAGCATTTGGCATATTTACACCACCAGACAATTTCCTTATGGCTCAGGCAGGAGCCTCTTTGTCCAAGAGCTGCAGCCTTTGGGGAAAAAAAACCCACTTTTTCAGCCACTCCATTATCCCATTGCTTCCTTTGGACGGGAGGAGGATGTGGTTTGTGTTTTTCCCCTTGCTATTCAGAGCCTATTATGAAAAATGGTTTTAAATCAATATTGAGGAGAAAGAACTGCACTTTGTGCAAAGGCAGAATTTCTGGATGATGAGAGGGTTTGAAAACAGGGAAAGAGCAAAAACATGGGAGGGCTGGAGTTCCTCCTCCAGACTTCTGTGCTGCCTGTCATATTCTGGGGGAAAATCACCCCCCAAATGCTTCTGAAAATCGGATTGCAGCTCTTTTTCTGATTATCCACAGCTCCACAAAGTGGGACAGAGGAATGGGAAAGCCTGGAGCTCCTGCAGTGGGACTCAGTGAGTGCTGACAGCAGAGAGTTCCTGATGCCTGCAAAGCCCTCACCAGTTCAGCCCAGCTCCATCCTGGAGCACTGACTTGAAATAAAGTCAAGTTTGGGAAATAGGATGAAAGAGCACTTGAAAAATGAGGAGTTTCTGTCTCAGCACACTTTTTTTCGCTCCTTCAGAAATCACTTCAGTGCAGTTTGCTTTTTTTTTTTCTCCCTCCTCGTTGCTCCAGTGAGTAAGTTTGGAGTGGTTTTACTCCTTAAAATGAAACCAGTGAGATCTCTGTGGGTCAGAGATGTTACAGATGATTTTTTTTGTAGGTTCTGGTGCTGCTGTGGCAACATAAAACCTTGCAGAAGTGGGAGATAAAGGCTGAGAGGTAGACAGCTGTCTCAAGTGTTCTTCTTTCTTCCCTGCTAACATAACTCCTAAACTCCATGTATTGAATTCTTGAGAGTTTTTCTACTCATAGTTTATGTCCTTGCAATTTGCCACATTATCCTCTGAGGAAAAAAAAAGTAAATGCTAATATTCTGTGTTTTGTGTGTATTAAAAAGAATATTCAGACAGGTAGAAAATGCCCCTGAGGACTGTGTGTGTTTGTGGGTTTTGCTGTTTTTCCCTCACTGTAAATTGTTGTTTTTATTGGAAGAGGAAAGTTTTAATCTGGTTTTGAGACATTAATTAATAACAGAAGTGAAAGGAGATGTTGGATTAACAAGAGAACAGAGTAAAAAAGGGTTACCAGCCTTTATTCCAATTGTTATGGATTTCTCCAGCCCAGAGGAGCTGCCACGATGCTGTGCCTTAAAGCAGAAGAATTCTACAATTTTAGAATGTTTAAACTCACCTCAATATACAGAAACACTGGAAATTAATCTTTTTTTTTTGGCTTATTGATATCCAATGGTCAGGGCTGTATTTGTGAGCTCCCGAAGTTTTCAATGAGAGTTGCAAAGGAAATACTTTTATTTCAAGATGTTTTCTGAAGTGTGGGTGCCACAGATGTGGGCACAGAGCAGAGATCCCACTGTGAACCTTCCCAGCCTCATTTCTGTGATTTTTGCCAAGTGCACAATTGCAGGCAATTCCCCTCCTTCAAGAGAGCTGGCAAAGCTGAGCTCAGGGATTCCAGGGAATTCTGTGGAATTCCAGGCAGGCTCACTCCTATCCCTGTGTCCACTATTCCTGTGCTGGGAATGGCTCAAAATCCCGAATTTGCAGTAGAGATAATTAGTGGTGAAAATATCTTTACAATATTGTAAAAATATCCAAAATATCTTGGTTTTCTTCAGGATTTAAGGGGCTGCTCTCTGATGGGTTCATCCTTGTTAAACACCCCAAGTCTCCCATGGTGTGTCCTGGTGAAATGGCACAAAAACAACTGAAAATCCACATTTTCTCTCCATCATGATCTAGTAAGAAAGGAAACAGAAATTCCAGGCAGGCTCACTCCTATCCCTGTGTCCACTATTCCTGTGCTGGGAATGGCTCAAAATCCCGAATTTACAGGGGAGATAACTTGTGAAAATATCCTTACCATATTGTAAAAATATCCAAAATATTTTGGTTTTCTTCAGGATTTAAGGAGCTGTTCCCTGATGGGTTCATCCTTGTTAAGTCTCCCATGGAATGCTCTGGTGAAATGTTCAGGCTGAAGGAGCACCAGAGGTACCAAAACAACTCAAAATTCACATTTCCTCTCCATCATGACCAGTAAGAAAGGAAATAGAAATTCCAGGCAGGCTCATTCCTATCCCTGTGTCCATTCTTCCTCTGCTGGGAATGGCTCAAAATCCCGAATTTACAGGGGAGATAACTTGTGAAAATATCTTTACAATATTGTAAAAATACCAAAACATTTTGGTTTTCTTCAGGATTTAAGGGGCTGCTCTCTGATGGGTTCATCCTTGTTAAACACCCCAAGTCTCCCATGGTGTGTCCTGGTGAAATGGCACAAAAACAACTGAAAATCCACATTTTCTCTCCATCATGATCTAGTAAGAAAGGAAACAGAAATTCCAGGCAGGCTCACTCCTATCCCTGTGTCCACTATTCCTGTGCTGGGAATGGCTCAAAATCCCGAATTTACAGGGGAGATAACTTGTGAAAATATCTTTACAATATTGTAAAAATACCAAAACATCTTGGTTTTCTTCAGGATTTAAGGAGCTGCTCCCTGATGGGTTCATCCTTGTTAAACACCCCAAGTCTCCCATGGTGTGCTCTGGTGAAATGTTCAGGCTGAAGGAGCACCAGAGGCACAAAAACAACTGAAAATTCACATTTTCTTTCCATCATGATCCAGTAAGAAAGAAAACAGAAATCTGTGTATGAGCAGGAGGCAGCTCCCACTCTGCCCAGGGACAGAGGGCAGGGGAAGGAGCAGATATCCAGGAGAAAATTCAGCTTTTCTGTTGTTTATTTGTTTTGTTCTGAACAAGTGATTAAAAAAAAATTCTGTAAATGGAAAAATACGGCAAAGTTAGCACTCCCTCTAGAGTCTGCACTTGTTTTATCCAGCCCTGTGAAGAAGTTTTGCCTCCCTCAGTGCATTTCCTGAATTCTGCAGCAGTGCAGGAATTTCTCTCCAATGTGTGAGAATCCACAACCTGCAACCCACATTTCCTACCACGAGGAAAACAATTTTTTGTTATTTTATGTTGAAAATTCCCTTCTGTTTTCCCTGAAAATAATTAAATAGAGAGGATGAAATTGTTGGAAGCAATTCATGTTCATCATCTTGATCAATTCATGTTCATCATCTTGATCAATTCATGTTCATCATCTTGAAATGTTTAAACTTGTTTAGTATCTCTTGTAGAGAAGAGGGGGAAATATTTCTGTGTTTTTCCCATATAAATTATATATATATATATATATATATTTACTTTACAGATGAAAATGTGTGATTTTTGAGCTGACTGAAAGCCACAGGGA
>VXBR01006378.1:0-11630 GCA_013400215.1 Cisticola juncidis | reverse complement strand
AGGGACACTTTTCCAAGTGGTGCTGTGGTATCATGACTACTATTTAAAAAGCTTTGAATCAACTTAAATCATAAAGAAATAGTCTTGTGAACCTCTGAGTATTCATTACTAATGATTTTTTAAAATATTTTTGCTTTTAATATCTCCTTTTGCTCCTTCCTAATGCCTTCATTCTGAGGCCAAGTTGCTTTGTGGCAGCCTCTACTGAGTTGGGAGGAAAAGGTCACAAAGTTAAACCAGAAAAATGGGGAACTATTGGTGCAAAGCCAGCAATAAATTTTTCCAAGCCTGGCCTTGCCCTTGTGAACTTGGTTTTACACAAGAAAAGTTCATTTCTTGCTGGAAAAGTCCCAGGTAGACAAAAGCAAATCCTGATCCCTAAAATTTTCCAGTTTAGTGAAGTGCAGCTTAGTCCTGCATCCAACAGAAATTCAAACTCTGGAAAGAATTTGTGACTTAAACTTTGCAGCTCACTTTGCTCCATCGAACTGGGCTTTATTCACAGAAGAGCTGCAACTTTTTTACATTTGTGTGACTTTGTAAGAAGTTCCTTTGCTCTGATTTTTTTAATATAAAATAGGATTGGGCAGGTGCAGATAATTTTTCTTGCTGTCTTTGACACCTTTATGACCAAACAGTGAATGCAGAGAAATGCAAAAATCTCGAGTTCTGTATATCAGGGTGCAGAATCCAAACCTCTGATGGCAAAAAATTGGTTTGAAGTGGATTTTGAAAGGTGTGGAAGGACAGAATCCCAGATTGGGTCAGGCTGGAAGGGACCCCAGTGGCTCATCTGCTCCAGCAGGGCCAGCCCAGAGCATCACAATAAAAAAGGGTTAAATGTGTGAAATTATTGAATCTTTTTGGAAAATAAATCTGGAATAAAAGTGGGAGCTTTTGAGTTTTGAAGCATTTGGAAAATCTGGATGGCTGAAAAGCACAGGTATAAAATAAACCTGTCAGGTTTATTTTCACTCCAGGCTGTCTGAGAGTGTGGACACCCAGCACTGCAGCTCCTTGAGGTCACTGTCACCATTTTAGTCCTTTCCTACCTGAAATCTCTGAATTTCTCTTCAAGTGTTGCCCTGAGCAGACCCTGAAGCTGTGTGGGGTGGCAGGAATGCCCAGGAATGTTCCCATTCTGCACCTCTTGTGCTCTTCTCCCTTTTCTCCTTCTGCTGCTTTGGAAGTTTTGATTTATTAAAATATGAATATCGATCTAATATCAATATTCAACTGTGAGGGACAAAAGGCTCTCTAACAGCTAAAGTTAGAAAGTGAATGTTTATTGCAATGATAGCTCCCTAATGAGCACTGCAAAGATCACAATTAATTACAAAGCCTTTTATTTGCAAAAGATGTTGAATACACAAAATACAAATGCATATTCGTACCCCTGTCACTTCTCAATGCTAATTGACACAAAGGTGATTAATCATGAGGAGTTTGTTCCCTGAAATGGGTCAGGGGTCCTTTTGTGAGGAGTGGGCACCAAAAGGAGGAAGTCAAACGAGTCTTCCTCGTTCTAAACTTTCAACCTTTTCACTGCAGATGTGATCGATGCTGGTAGAACTCCCTGTTTCTGTTTTCCAGGATATTTCAGTGGTTTCTGCAAACAGGAGCTCTGGTGTTGTATTGATGAGTTTCTCTGTTTAACAAGCAATGAGTTATTAAATCCATCATAGCTTATCTTAAATCTGGTTTCTTTTAACCATCCTCTAACTTTTAACTGATTTCAGCAAAGAATCTATTCTCTATTGAGACTCAGCCTAATTATTTTTTTCTCTTTTTTCAAACCCTCCAATGGGGTATTTATTTTGGTGTTCTTGTTCCTGGATCTGTCAATTAACAGGAAGGTGAATATACAGATTTTTATTATGATTTTTTCTAGACAACATATCAACTTTCTGGTTTATGTTACCAGGCATTTCTATTCTATTTTACAAAAATGCATAAACTCCTTTCTCCTCCAGTCCTCAGACCCTTCTAGAAGATGGAGGAATTTTCCTCTGCAGCTTTTTAAGAATTTGTGGCATCTGAAGAGACATCCCCAAATGTTTTGCAGTGGAATTGGGTGTTTATAGAAATTTATAGAAATTTATCCCTGCTCTCCTCCCCTTCTCACCAAAAGCCTTTCAGTGAATTAAAGTGACTTAGTGATTAACTGAAAATGAATTAAAAATTAAGTCCCCGCTCTTATTTTCCTTGTTGTGATTGAACTGGGCTCAGGTTGCTTTATCTTTTAAAATGAAATTATCTTATCCATTCATTTCAGCTAAATCAGCAACATCCACTGTTCACTGTAACCTCAGCTTTTCTCAAAGCTTCAAAATTTGTGTCTCAGTTTCTCACCTGTTCAGGTGAAGGGGCAGAAGGGCTCGTGGCTGTGCAGTTGTTTCTGTCTCCTCAATATCAGCTTTATTTCCCAGCTCAATTCCAGTCCAGTGTAATTCAAGCCTGGAGGAGTGGAACACAAGTGGGAGCAGGGATGGCCTTGGCAATGAGGTGGTTTTGGGGCACTGTGGGGTTTTTCATCCCCTGGTTATCTCTGGCCAGTGTGTTATGTAGGAAAAACAGACTTCAAACAAAGCAGGACAGTGAAATCTGTAACCTCTTAAGGCATAACTTCATCCATCTAATCAAATCTGAACTGTCAGAAGTGTTACTTTCTATTTTATATTTTAATTTCTGTATTTCTTTATCAGAGAGCAGATCCTCTCAGTCCACTCTGGGAAATCCAGCCATTATTTCCTTTTGTTAATTCACAATACTCACAGATAAAATTCCTCCTTTCATTGGCTTCATCTCAGGGGCTCACAAAGCTCTTTCCTCTCAGTGTGGCACAGTTTGTGTGGTATTTACTGCACTGAGTACCCCAAACAGAGTGAAATAACCAGTGGAAGTGGAAAGGAAGGTTTGGGGTTGTTAAAAACAAAAAAAGATTTCAGGAGAGGTGAGGGAGAGAGGCTGCATTAAATCAGCACGAGTGAGGAGAGAAGGCTGTCAGCAGAGATTTGCAGTAGGCAAGCAGAGAGAGTCGAGAGAAAACTGAATTATGGGCTTTTATCTTGGTGTTCTGCTACCAAAATTCATGCAAGGCCATAAAACACAACCCTGGAGCAGGGAGTGGATGCTCAGTGCTTTAAACAAACCCTCTGTGCCCTCGTTTTACGTGAGTGCAGCTTTGCTGAAATGGGCTGCTCAGGGAGAGAGGAGCAGAAAACCTGAGTTGCCTTTTGAATCAGGAGAGGAGGGGTGTGAGCAGTGTTACTTTTTGGTTTTAATTTGTTATTTTATTTTTTAAATTTTTAATATTTAAAAAAAATTTTTTTTTTTTAATTTTTTTAAATTTATTTTTTATGAAAATTTATTAAATTGCTGCCCAGTATGTGGGACAAACTCCTGCTGGCTTTGTTGTGGCCCTTGAGGAGAGGAACTGCAGAATGTTGGTGATGTGAGTGGTTGTGGAGGCAGGAAAGGATCACCCTCAGCCCAACCACCTTGAGAAGATCTGGAGATCTTGAATTTCTCCTTGCTGGAGCCTCCTTGGGAGAACAGGCAGGGATTTTGGGATCAGTTCTCTCCTTCTGACTCACTGTTTGTGTTCCTGGTTGTTTCCTCCCTGCGTATTTTTGTGTCTCCCAGATGAATCTTGGTTAAATTAAACTGGCTGGGGCTTTTGGGGAAGCTTCTATTTTTGGTCAGGGTTATTTTTGGCCTGGAATTCTTCTGCACTAGTTGGAATCAGGGCTGGGTGGAGGTAGGAGCATAAATCTGATCAAGATTTTGGCCTCAAGTCTCACTGGGATGGGGTTCAGGTTGGATATTAGGAAGAATTTCTTCACAGAAGGAGTGGTTAAATTTTGGGAATGGGCTGGGGGAAGTGGAAATGTTCAAACATTGTGTAAATTTGGCTTTTTTGGATGTGATTTAGGGGGTTTGGGATTATTCAGTTGAATGTTGGACTTGGTGATCTTGAGGGTCCACAGAAACCCCAGAGGATTCCACAGTTCCTGATCCTGAAGAACCCTGGAGGATTCCACAATTCCTGTCTTGAAGGACCCTGGAGGATTCCATGATTTGCTGCCACAATCAGCTGCACTTACATTAATTCACATTCTATGTGCTGTTAACATTGAATATTATTCTTTTTCTTGTCTTTTTACACTAAAAGCTGAGTTGCACACCCTTTTCCNCCCTGGAGGATTCCACAATTCCTGTCTTGAAGAACCCGGGAGGATTCCAC
This sequence comes from Cisticola juncidis, assembly GCA_013400215.1. Lineage (NCBI taxonomy): Eukaryota > Metazoa > Chordata > Aves > Passeriformes > Cisticolidae > Cisticola > Cisticola juncidis. Next base: position 7,384 of record VXBR01006378.1, on the reverse strand, counting down.
AATTCCTGTCTTGAAGAACCCGGGAGGATTCCACAATTCCTGTCTTGAAGAACCCTGGAGGATTCCACAATTCCTGGTCCTGAAGAACCCTGGAGGATTCCACAATTCCTGTCTTGAAGGACCCTGGAGGATTCCATGATTTGCTGCCACAATCAGCTGCACTTACATTAATTCACATTCTATGTGCTGTTAACATTGAATATTATTCTTTTTCTTGTCTTTTTACACTAAAAGCTGAGTTGCACACCCTTTTCCAGCAATCCTTTTTCTGCCTCTGTTTATAATTCCAGTCTTTCCTCAGGAATAACTTGAGAATCCTCATTCATTGTCTTTTGTCTCCCAAGTTTAATGAAAACTTCATTTTCTGAGGGCAGGGCAGGGAGCTGAGCTCCTGCATGGGTGGGTGAGAAGTGCAGCTGCAGAGGTGCATCCCCACTGCTGCTGTGCAGGTAAATAACCCTAATCAAGATTGATGCTCAGGAACCTCTTGTAAAGCTGCTGCTTTGTAAACATTTTGATCAAAGCACGCTCTGAAGAGCTCTTTGAAAGTTGTTTTTTGAAGCCCTGTGTGATCATGGTGTTTTATCACCGTGCTTTACAGATGACAAATCACCTCAGCTGCTCAAAACAGACAGAAATCTGATGCCCTTTTTTATTTATTTATTTTTTTTTACAGGAAAGTTGTTGGAGTGTCGTGGTGAGATTTCTATTTTTTATTTTAACCACTCATCTGGGAAAGCGCTGTAAGAAAGCTTCATTTGAAGGCAAGCACAAATATTTTGTGCTGAGAGAATAAATGTGCATTGGTAAAGATTTTTATAGACTGGGAGCATTCCCAGGGGGATCCAAATCCTTCTGGTCACAACTGACCTGAGGTGAGGATCAAGAAACTCAGCCAAAGCTGCCTGAAACTTGTTTTTCACTTGGAGATGGCAGAAATGATGCAGTTAATGATGGTTTGGTTGTCTTCCCCATCTGTTTCCAGATAATATCCAGGTAGGAGGAGGGATTTGGAATAAATGGTTTGGCTTGGCTGCAGTGCTGAGGGTTGCCTGTTTCCAGATGCTCAGTGGATTTCCAGTGCATTTCACAGAATCACTGAAGGTAGGAAAGACCTCCAAGACCATCAAGTCCAATATTTTATCAACTCCAGTCCCACCAGACCAGAGTCCAACCATTCCTTGGACAGCTCCAGCATGGGGACTCCAAAACTCCCTCCCAACTTTATAGACTGGGAGCATTCCCAGGGGGATCCAAATCTTCTGGTCACAACTGACCTGAGTGTCTGATCAAGAAACTGAGCCAAAGGTGCCTGAAACGTGGACATGGCAGAAATTTTGCAGTTAATGATGGTTTGGTTGTCTTCCCCATCTGTTTCCAGATAATATCCAGACAGGAGGAGCAGGGATTTAGAATAAATGGTTTGCTTGGCTTGTTGAGGGTTGCCTGTTTCCAGTGGATTTCCAGTGGATTTTACAGACTGAGGGTAGGAAAGACCTCCAAGAGCATCAAATCCAACATCTGATCCCACCAGAGCAGGTCCAGCCATTCCTGGGACAGCTCCAGGATGGGGACTCCAAAACCCCCTCCCAACACTGACAGCCCCTTCTGTGGAGGAACCAATCCAGACTATTTTACAGAAATTGTTTGTAGTGAGATTTCTAAACACCACAGCTTTGCTTTCTGAGATCCTTAAAATGCTGAAAATCTTGGAGGAAATGAATTTCTGTTGATTATTTCAGACAGGAATTTAGGTAAAATTGGTATAAAGATATTTTTTTCCTAATGGTAGAATTAGAAGACCCTTATTCCTTACAGGAACCTCTGACAAGGGAGAAGGTACCATTAAGGAAAACCAAAAAAAAAGCAGGACTTGCCCCATTTTTTATGAATAATTATAAAACAATTATTTCTCTCATTAGACATATGATTATTAATCTTAATTTCAGGAAGTTGATCTGTCTGAAGAGAAATAGAGATGACTGCATCTCATTTGGAGGGACCCAGCAACATCCTCCCCATTCCTCTGCACTCCAAAATTACAAAATGGAACAAGGAGCCTCTTTTCAAATGTGAATAAATAATCAGGAAAGATTAATGCACTAATTGGAATATAAAATGCAGACGATGTTTCCCTGCAAAGGTGGCTCAGTGGGGGATACAGCTGTAAAAATCAAAAGCAGAGCATTTCACTGCTTGCTTGTTTTGATCTAATTTTGAAAAGCTCAGTTAGTTGGGGTTTTTGGAATATTTTCTTTCTATTGAGACTCAGCCTAATTATTTTTTTCTCTTTTTTCAAACCCTCCAACGGGGTATTTATTTTGGTGTTGTGGTTCCTGGATCTGTCAATTAACAGGAAGGTGAATATTCNTGAACTGGGCTAAGGTTGCTTTATCTTTTAAAATGAAATTATTTTTAATGTACTTTTATGTAAATTTGGGGGATTTTGACCACATTTTGGAGTTTCTCAGCTTCTGTGATTGAGAGCTGGAGGAAGAGCTGGACAAACTTCCTAAAATTCCCTTTCTAGGAATGATGGAAATCCAAGTTCTGCTGCAGGATTGATGATATCAAAGGAGCTTTATTAACGTGCTTTAATAACAATTAAATAATTTAATGATAAATAATATTAAGCTTTAATAATAATTAAAATTATTAATTTAATTCACTAATTAATACCTGTAGATCTTTTTTTTGCTGTTGGGCAGGTGGGATATGAAGGCTGCAACAAAACTTGCTTGAACCAGAAATTCCCAAATTTCAGCCAAACAAACCATTTTATTTTGGGGTGAGTTTGTCAGGAGAGGTAGCATTTGTGCTCACACTTGTTAGGCTGAGTCAGCCCTGTAATTTCATTTTTTTATTGGTACCCAAGCAGGAATTAAATGCTGATTTTCCAATCATTTGAAGAGAAATGAACACGATATTAATTTTTGTATTCTGTCGCTTTCATGAATATTGAATGTGAAAAGCTGAGTTTATTGGCTGTGTTGAGACCAAAGGCTTTGGAGTGAATTAAAGGAGAAAGGAGAATGAATTCCTAGAAAATGTGAGCATCACAAATCCACTTTTCCTTTTACTTTGTGTGCTTAAATCAGGTCAGGTTCACTGAGATTGGTTCAGGGAAATGTAATTTTTCTTTCTGTGCTTGCCTAATTATAAAAAAAGGAGCTCTCTGAACTCCTCAGCTCTTGTTGTTGTTTCCCATTTAATTCTCTTTGCTTAAAACACTTCTGCTGTGCTATCACCACAGCTACTGAGAGCACTGTCAAATACTGAGACTTTGGGATTACTGCTTGCCATGTTCTCCTCTAGGATGCAATAAAATCAGGAATAATTCAGAAAAAAAGATTTTCTGGGTGCTGTGTTGGGAGTGCTGTGAAATTGGGTTTGATTTTAAGGTGATGATGCTGCAGCTCCTTGGGGAAGAACAAAACTGGTGAATAATTGTTCATCCAGTGGCTGTCACAGAAATACCTTGGTGTCTTCCAGTAAAAACACTGATTTCTGATAGAACCACACAATCATTGAGGTGCAGGTGTTGAATTGGATTTTTTTTCCACAGTGATGCTCATAAATGACCATTTTTGATGTGTGGGGCTGGAGGGGCTCTGTTTAGAAAATCTGCCAGTAGAATATCTTGATAATACCACTATCTACCAGTAAAAATATCTTAATTTGTGACATAACCACAGAATGATGGAGGCACAGGTCACTAAATGGAATTTTTCCAGTGATGTCTCATAAATGACCCTTGGTGTGTGGGGCTGGAGGAGCTCTGTTTTAGGAGTTCACTCCCAAACTTCTGAAGTTTAAAATGTTTCTTGTTTCTTTCTTGTTTTCTCTGGGAGTTGAGAAATCACCTTGGAGGCTGCTAAACCGTTGAGGCTGCAGAATTATCAAAATTCACTTTTCCAAGAGGAAAATTAATAAAAAAAATAGATAAATAAATAAATAAATAAAATTTAAATAGATAGTAAAAAAGCAGTACCACAGCAGTACCATAGCCATAAAGTGCAAATTATTGTCATTTGAAGAAATAATAAGTCAAACATGACAATGGTAAGTAAAAGCAATTCCAAAATAAGCTTGAAATGTCTTTTTAGAGCAGTGTGAGGCTTCAAGGGTGTGTTGAATCCATGACAGACGAGTCACTTCTGCAAATCTTCTTTGTTAAGATAACAATTAACATGTCTGTAATGGGCCTGGAACAAGTTCACCACTCAGAAGAACAAAGCAAATTAGAAAAGTGTGTGAGCTTGTTTGATATTGCCTCGAGCAGCAGGGAGTGAACCACAATTCTGTGAACTGATACTGAATTTAAAAAAAAAAATGCAGCCTGTGTGAGGCAGCCAAGGCTGACTCCTGTTTCCAAGGAAAGAATGGAAAGGATCAAATTTGGTTTTAAAATATTTGGTTGCTTTTGTTCAGCGTTCAAATGGGCTGTTTAAATCTATAATCAAGTTTTAAATGTGTAAAAAAACCCCTCAAATATCACTGGGAAGGTGGAATTTAATATTAATAATAAATGTGGAATTTATTCCAGAAGCAGGAAGGGATGGATCTGTACTGGGAGGCTCAACTGCTCCTCTCCCATCCTTCTGTAAATGGAATTTGGCCTAAAGAAACAAAGGAATCAAAATCAGGATTTGGGGTGTCACACCCTGCAATACAGCAATGCTGCTGGAAGAATTCCTTCAAAACCACTATGAAATGTCTTTAGGAACAGCAGAGTGGGTTTGGTGAAACAAACTGGGAATAAACTGTGCAGAAATTTGGTGAAATAATGAAAAAGTTCAGCTCATTTGACTGAAACATCAGTATTTACTGGGAAGCAGTGGTGGATGCCAAACTGGGACTAAGGGATGCTCATTAGGGAATTTTCTGATTAATTTTCTTAATATGGTAAAGGATTGGTCACTTGGATTTTCGTGTCTTTGAAAATTCCAGAAATTCAAGCATTAGTATAAACAATAATAAAAGGATAAGATGACAGTGTAAAAGATAAGATTAAAAAAATCCTATGATCTGGGGGAGGAAATCTTCCAAGCAGGGTTTGGTTTTCTGTATTTGCCTTCTGGTTGCTATGAACTTAAAGTTTTAACTTCTCAGAGCTTGAGGTGACACAAGCAGGGACTTAATCCCAACTCCAGAAAGGCATGACTGATCTAAATTTTGAATAAATGTGCCCTCTGAGATTAACCATGTTAGGAAATCGTGAGGCAGAATTCTGGACATGGCAAAGCTTTCTGTGTTGAAAAAAGCTTGGATTCCCATTTTTGGGTGGAATTTCAAGGGGCTGTTGTTGTCAGTGAATTCCATGGAATGGTTCTGCAGGGACTGGTCCCAGTGCTCTTACTGGGGAGCCTTGGTTGGGCTCTCAATTGGAGGTTTCCTGGTGGAGATCCCTGGTTCAACCTGAATAAATTTTTCTTTTTGTGCATTCAGGTTCCGCACTCTGGCTGGAGCAGAGCAGACGAATCCTAATGCACCCCTAATCTGTTTAAACTGGTAGAGACCAGGTCTGGCCTGCACAGAATCCCTTTTTGTAAATACAGTTGTGCTCCAGTCGAGCATTGCAATTTGCTGACAGCTTTGCTTTCTGCATATTGACTTCAATTATTTTCGTGCCAAATGGCGCTGAAACTCCTCAATAGACACATTTCTGCATCTCACCCTACATCTGAGTTGTATCTTTTATGTCAGGCTCCCAGACTGCAGATATTGAACTATAGATTGGGTGCTGTGTTACAGCACTGAGCCTCCTTTTAAAATATCATCTCTTCAGGATGGAGGATGCTGGAAATGAACCGAGGAATGTTGGAAATGAAAAACAAACAAACAAAACCCACCCACACTTGCTGTATAAACTCAGTTTCCTTGTCTGTGATTTTGTACATCTAACACAATATTTAATGGTAATCCCAAACCCCCACCATATGGGAAGTTGAATTAAATACTCATTTTTAAAAATGCTTCTCAGTCAAATGCCCTTCTAAAGAAAGTTTATTGCAGTCAAACAAGCAAATCCTGATTTGTGCAGTTTGCCACAGTTTTGCCTGCAGTCCCAGCTCTTTGGTATTGAAGTATTAATGCTAAACCCCCTTGATGTAATATAATACAGAATCCATCTTTGGAGCATATTGGAGCTGAACAAAGAAATTATTTGCTCTAATTCACTTTATGGAGCCGTCTTAGCAGCGTCTTGTGTTACACAAATTGCAGGAGCTGAGGAGTCTGAGCTCGGAGTTAAAATGCCCAAATTGATTTTTCAAGTCTTTAATAATTTCTCATTGTTCTACATCTCAGTAATAAACAGAAGTGACATGAAGAAATCTGTTTTTGTGCTGGGGCTGGCAGCAGGGATGTGCACACAGAGCAGGAGGGTGGCAGACAAGCACTACCTGGTTTTATGTGGCACAGTGAGGTTGAAATAGCATTTTAAAGTTGTTTTCCAATGCAGACCAGGTGGGGAAATGGTCCTGGAGCCCTTGGAGAGTTTCAGGAATAGAGGCAGGATATTTAATAGGAATTTTGAATTTTTTTTTACCTACTTGACTCTCCATGGCTGCCATGTCACCACCCTTATTTCCTGAGTTTCAGGTCTAAATTTACCTTCAGTAAAGCATCAAATCCTGCAGGGAATGTGAGAGGAGGAGCTCCCTTAACAGGTTTGGCCAAAGTTTGGCTTTCTCCAGGTCCCTCTGCTCTGCCAGGTCTCAGTTTGCAGCCATTACCTGAATGTGGCTCTGTTGTCCCCAAGTTGGCAGAAGATGATCCTGGCCTCTTTTTTGGAATTGTGCATCCAGAATGGGCTTTTTTCCTCTGGGATGGAGGCCTGAGAGCTTCAGTTAACAGAATACTAAAATAACAAGATTCACTGTATATTTTTTCAATACAGTTGGCAAAATGCACACAGAACAACCTGGAGCTGTCACTGGTCAGTGCCTCAATTCACCCAGCATTTCATTCCCTAAACTCAGTGATGTTTTATGTTTATTTGAAGAATCCAGGTCTCATTTTCCACAGGAACTGATGAAAACTCCATGGAACAGGAAGGACAATGTAACAGGAAGAAAAAAATGGCTGTGAAAAATCTGTCTGAATTAAGGCTGTAATTGATCTCCTCAGACTCTGTGTCTTGAGGAGCTGGCCACATTTTCGTGTGCCTTTATTGCTGATTGACTGATTAGCAGAGAGATGGAACACAGCAAGCACCATATGTTAGATTTACCTAAAAGCTCCTCAATTCCCTGGCTGCTGGGTCTCTCAAACATGATCTGGGAGCAGATTCCTTCCAGGAACACAAAGCCCAACCACAAAGTCACCGGGTTTGAAATATTATCCTTTCAGATGCTTTCTCAACCCAATTCCTTGGGTTGTA
>VXBR01006377.1:0-17310 GCA_013400215.1 Cisticola juncidis | reverse complement strand
CATGGAGGGTTTCCATGAGCTGCCATTCCCTATGGAGACCCTGCTGGGCTCAGGGAGGCTGCACAGTTCCTGGAGCAGGCTGATTCCTCGGGGGAATGATTCTGCTCTTCCCTAGCCCCCGTTATTTCCACCACTGAGGCTTTTAAATGTCTTTTATCAACCAGATAAGATCAAGTCCTGATTCCCAAGGAAAGTCCCCCATTCCCCACCAGCCCCACTGCCATCCCACCCAGGAAACCACACAGTTCATGCAGAGGAAGATCTTTTTTCCTTACTATGGATCCAGGAGCTCCGGTGTGCCCACGGCCCCCTGGCAAACCAGCAAATCCCTGGAGGAAAGGGCAGCAGAGGAGCCATGGAATGAAGTCAAGAGAGGGGGATGGAGAGACAACCCCGGGTCTGAGCCCCACCCAAAGCACAGGAGAAGGGCTCAGCCTGGTCAAGCACTGGAGCTTTTCCTTAAAATCCAGCTCCTGGATTCCTCATGGACATAACACAGACACAACACCCTCCTGTGCCCCCAGACACTCTGTGTGATGCCTCCAGCACTCAGCTGTGTCTCTGACCCAGTTTTCATCCTTTCTTTTGAGGGAAGCACCAGATTGGTTTAAATTATTTTTTAAAATATCAGAGCGAAGATAAATATATGGAATCCTGCAGAAGGGAAACCTGCTGCCAGCCCCAGTCTTGCTGCTGGATCTGTTCAGGGTAGCAGTGCCAGGAGTGGGAAATCCGACTGTTCCCAATCCTGCTCCCCTCAGCAGGATTCCCAGAGGAGCCCCCTCTGGCTGCTCTTGCTCCGCCCCATCCCACGGACATTGGAGGCACATTCCCAAAGGGATAAAGCTGAGCAGAGGGATGGAAGGGCAGAAACCAGCTCCACTCACCAGTGCTCCCCTCCTGCCTGGGCTGCCCCCGATCCCTGGGTGGCCCTGCAGGATGAGGATGAGGATGAGGATGAGGATGAGGATGAGGATGAGGATGAGGAGGCAGAACAGCCTCTCCCAATCACCATCATGGCAAAGTCCATGGTATCAAAGTCTTGTCCCACACAGGGACGAGAGATTGGGAAGGGTCCCCATGGATGGGATCAAGGCTTTGTCCCTCATGGCCATGGGATGGGAGGGTGGGAGGGGTCCCCATGGATGGTATAAAGGCTTTGTCCCACACAGGCACAGGGATGACAGATTGGGAAGGGTCCCCATGGATGGGATCAAGGTCCTGTCCCTCATGGTCACAGGGATGACAGGTTGTGAGGGGTTCCTGTGGATGGGATCAAGGTCCTGTCCCTCATGGTCACAGGGATGACAGGTTGTGAGGGGTTCCTGTGGATGGTATCAAGGTCCTGTCCCTCATGGCCATGGGACAGGAGGTTGGGAAGGGTCCCCATGGATGGGATCAAGGTCCTGTCCCTCATGGTCACAGGGATGACAGGTTGTGAGGGGTTCCCGTGGATGGTATCAAGGTCCTGTTCCTCATGGCCATGGGATGGGAGGTTGGGAGGGGTCCCCATGGGCTCAGCTGCCCCTGCCCCACACCCCAGCACCCTGTCCCAGCCAAGTACAGATTAGGATGGGAACCTGTGTACCAGGCTTTCCTTCTGCGCCCTCCGCTCCCGGCACGCCCCGTGAGCCCTGCAAGGAGAATTTTCTCTCAGGATGGCCCCACCAAGGGCTCCTCCAGCCCCAGAGCCTCCCAGCAGGGTGACAGTGAGGGACATCAGCAGTGGCACTGCCCGGTGTGTGTGGAGCTGTGGATTCCTCAGTGCACAGCTCATCCCATGCAGTTCCTGCAGCTTCACCTCGGGATGGGAAATAAAATCCATGTGGGAGGGAAGAAGCTCCCACCAGGAACACCTGGGCTGGGTTTTCCATCCTCCTGCCCCAGCTATTCACTCCTGGCTCTGAATACCAGAGCTTCCTTATAAAGTTCTTTCCTGGAATTTTCTGTGCTCAGCGTTCCAGAGGAGGTCATGGTGTTGGGCAGGTGTTTTGTCAAAATCCAACGTGCCACAGCCTGAGCTGCTCATCCCCGGTTTTCCCGTGCAAATTCCCGACCCTCTGATCTGGGCACATCCCAGGATGCTGCTCCCATGTCCCAGAGCTGACAGCTCCACATGGCAGCTCAGGGATGGGGGATAAACTCTACTCACGGGCAGTCCAGGGACTCCAACCAGCCCACGCTGCCCCACACGGCCCTGGAAAACACCAGGAGTCACAAACCCGTCCATCTGCCAGAGGCAAAGCCACAGATTTGGGGAAAATCCTCGTGCCTGAGGGATGTGCTCTGCCCCAGCACATCCTGAGCCAAGCAAGGGATGTTTCAGTCCAGGGTTTCAATCCCCCACAGCCAAAGATGCTCCAAGATCCAGCCCCAAAATCCAAAATCCCGTCAGTTACCCGGGCTCCCCGTGGTCCTGGGGCTCCCTTGGGGCCATCAGGTCCTTGGCATCCCTAAAATTCACACAAAGGAAAACACAGACATTGCAAATCTGCAGGGGGTGCCATGCACAGGGAGGGGCCAGGAGGCTGGAGACCCTCCCCAGGATGGTGTCCCTGGGTGCTGGGACCCCGGCAGGGTGGGCACATCCCTGTTTTCCATGCAGGGAATTGGGCAGCCCATGGGAAAGCAGCAAATTCTGGTGCTGACCTTGGGTCCCTCGCTGCTGTTCAGCCCAGCAGGGCCAATCTGACCTTCTTCCCCCTGCCAGGAGAGAGGGGAGGAATCACCAGGGAAAACACAAAGCCTCTGATCCCAGGGGAGTCACCAGCCTGCTGCTGGTGCAGGGAAAAACTCTGCGAGTGTGACCAGAGGTGACATTAATATGACATTAATAAATGTCACCAGTTGAGCTTTGGTGGGAGTGGCGACTTCCCCCACCCCCCAGGGTTAAAAACCTGATCAGAAAGAAAAATCTCAACAGTTTGATGTGGCACAAAGCGACTCAGCTGGATATTTTTGTTTGCTGGTGGACAAATTAAAGGCAATTCCAGGGGCTGCTGTGCCAAGGCTCCTGCCTGCTCCAGCCCCTGGGCGCTGGGAGGGTGGGCAAGGCAGGGAGAGGATTCCTGCTGCATTCCCAGCTCCTGGACAGGTGGGAGGAGCTGTTATTCATCCTGAAGAGTGAAAGAGCAGATCCAGGTAATCCAAAAGCCTTGGGAGTGGGAGAGGAAAGGTCGGTGGGAAATAATCCTCCTTTTGCTGGGAATCACTGGAGATGAGCAGCCAGCCTGGCCTCAGTTCCCAGCTCAAACACGGATCTAGGGGTGGGTTCAGTCTCCCAGAGAGCTCTCTCAGAGCACATGGTAGTGAGAAAAAACCATCCCCAAAGCCCCTCAGGGCTGCCAGCCCAGGCTCCAGGAGCAGAGAGCCTGGCAGGAGTCAGAGAGGGGCACAAAATGAGCAATCCACGAACCCTCTGCTCCCAAAAGCTGCAAAGGAGCTGACCCGGGGCAGGGACTGAGCCGGATCCTGCCTGGGGTGAGGCAGCTGGGGAGGGCTGGGAATGCTCTGCCTGAGGCTGCATCAGCGAACCCAGAGTGAATTTTGGGATGGAGAGGAGCGGAGCAGGCAGAGCAAAGCTGGGTTTGGGTGCTGGGGGCACCTGCAGCCCCAAGGGGGCTCCGTGCCAAGCTCCCCATGGGCTGTGCTGTTACGGGATCCCTTTGGGGACATCCCAGAAATCAGCAGTGCCACGTGTGGGGCACTCGGGGCTGTCCCCATGCTGTGACATGGCTCACACCTGTGTCACTGTCACTGCCTGCCCCTTGGGCTGTCCCCACACTGTGACAAAACTCACACGTGTGGGGCACTCGGGGCTGTCCCCACGCTGTCCCCACGGCTCACACGTGTGTCACTGCCTGCCCCTCGGGCTGTCCCCACGCTGTGACACGGCTCACACGTGTGTCACTGCCTGCCCCTCGGGCTGTCCCCACGCTGTGACACGGCTCACACGTGTGGGGCACTCGGGGTTGTCCCCACGCTGTGACATGGCTCACACACGTGTCACTGCCTGCCCCTCGGGCTGTCCCCACGCTGTGACACGGCTCACACGTGTCCCCCCGTGGCACTCACGTCTGGTCCCCGTGGCCCCGCCACCCCCCGGGGGCCGGGGAAGCCCTGCAGGCCCCCCTGGCCCCGCGCTCCTGGGGGGCCTCTGGCTCCTTGTGCTCCTCGTGGGCCCTCGGAGAAACAGAACACAGAAGGTCACAAGGCAGGAACAGCAACTCCTGATCCATGGGATCCACCCTGATCCAGGAATTCCATCTCTGAGCACCCCAAATCCTCCTCCCCCAGCATCCCCGGGGCACCAGAAATGGGGAGATACATTTTTTTAAACAGCCAAAGCGCGATGGAGCAGTGAGGGATGGATCAGGTGGTGGATCAGCACAAAATTAAATTCCTGGCTGTCCCCAAAACCCAGCAGGGTCCTCGGGCAGCCACACCTCCCCACAGCTGGGCAGAGCACACCTGAACAGCAGAGGGAGCAGCGGGATCCCTCGGGAATCGGTACCTTGGCTCCTCTGGCTCCCAAATCCCCCTTGGCTCCATCTGGACCTCGGCAGCCCTGCAAGAGCAGCAGCAGTGGGGGTTACACTGAGAAACCCCTGGGATCTGATTCTGCCACCAAACAAAGGGAATTTTGTCCTGTTCCAGTCAGGGCTTGCCTCTGATGGGCCTGGACGGGCCTTTCTGAGCTGGCAGCAGGGACCTGCTGGGTCTGCTCCTCGGGGTGGGGAAGCTCCAGGGCTTTGGGGTTCAACCCGCCCCAAACCAACCCCAGCACCCCATGCCAGTGCCAGTGCCAGCTCCCAGCTGGTGGTGGCATCTCTGGAACCACCAAAATAACAACAACAACATCTTATCCTCACTGCTGTGCTCCCTAACTCAGGCCAAAGCATTCCCACTTCCCTGAGCCTCCCAAATGCAGGTGATCCCTTAGGACACTCCCAAGTCTGAAAGTTCCTTTATTACAGCAAAAGGAGCCCAAGCTCAGCTCTGCCTTCCCAAACACCTCCAGCTGCCACCCATTCAAACATCGAGTCAAAGCACACATAGGGAACACAGAGCTGCAGGTCCCAAGGTAGGGATCCCATGGGTGCCATCACTCACCCGCTCTCCTTGGGGGCCTTTAGGACCTGGCAGGCCAAGAAAACCCTTCAGAGGGAGAGAATGCAAGATAAAAAAGAAAAACTTAGAGGGAAGTGTTGCTTGTGCTCCTGGAGGTGACAACCCTCCCACAGCACAGGGATGGATGGGAAATGGGATGGGAAATGGGATGGGAGAATGGGGTGGGAAAATGGGATGGGGAAATGGGATGGGGAAATGGGATGGGAAAAATGGGATGGGAAAAATGGGATGGGAAAAATGGGATGGGAAAATGGGAGGCACCAGTTGGGCTCTGCAGATTTGCTGCTGTGATGCCCCAGCAGAATTTTTTCCCCAAAAAAGGATCAGAAGATGCACAAACCCTCCCAAGGCTGCCGCTAAGATGAGGATGAGGTTCTTGTTCCACTCTGAAATGCACCCCTCACATCCCACCCCGCATCCCTAATCCAATTCCGAGCCCCAGTTCTCAGCTCTGTGGGTTGGGGTCCCAGGACATGGGAAGGGGACACCTGGGCCAGGCAGGAGGAAGGTCAGGCTGTCCCAAACCCTTGGAAAGGGCAGCTGAGCACCCAAATCCCTTGGGAAAAGGGTACCCCGGGGAAGGGATGGGCAGGGCTGGGCCACCTCTGCTGATAAATCCATAGGGAAAGAAGAAAATTGAGGTGCCTGCAAGCAGAAGGGTCAGAGGAGCTTTGGGGATGATGAGTGTGGCCACAGGGATGTGGCTGGAATCTCCATCAGCTCTGGAAGCTTGGGGGAAACAGGGGAACATTCCCTGCAGGATTTTATGGGGCTGTGAGGGGGAGGATGAGAGCACCCCCCATCCAACCACCCCTTCCCCTGCACTTACCCCAGGGCCCTCCTGTCCCAGCTGTCCCCTCACCCCAGGGGCACCGTCTGCACCCTGCCAGAGGAATCCTGGAATCACAGCCTGTCCTAGGCTGGAGGGACCCCCAGGATCACCCAGCCCAGCCCCTGTCCCTGCACAGACGCCACCAGCCCCACCCTGGGCATCCCTGGCAGCGCTGTCCAAAGGCTCCTGGAGCTGTGGCAGCCTCGGGGCCGTGCCCATTCCCTGGGGAGCCTGGGCAGTGCCAGCACCTCTGGGGGAAGAACCTTTCCCTGCTCTGCAGCCTGAGCCTGCCCTGGCCCAGATCCAGCCATGCTCTGGGTGCTGTCCCTGTCCCAGAGTGAAGAGGGCTCTCATCAGAGCCCCCAACCCCTCCATGTCCCCTCCCCAGTGTGACCAGGGACCTCTAAGTGGCATTTGGGAGGTCAGCTAGAAGTGTTGCCCCTCTCCCCTACAAAAACAGGAACAGGGACCCCCTCAACCCCCTATCTCAGGTCCCTGAAGGGAAATCCCTCCAGCCTGGGCTTCATCCCCACCAATATCCAGAGAAAGGCTCTTACTGGGTCTCCTTTGGGACCAGTGGATCCCTCCGGCCCTGCTGGACCCTGGGAAAGCAAAGGCAGGCGGGTGCTGGGAAGGAGAGGGACGGGACTCCCTGTGGGTGAGACCCCAGCCCACAGGAACTGCCCAGGAGCTGCCAATGTCCCCCCCAGGTCACCCAGGGGACACAGCCCTTCCCACCCACCCTGGAGAGGGTACAAGGACCCCCAAGGCCAAGGATTTTGCAGCCACTTCCAGAGCACAGGGGGGATAAACCCCAGCAGCTCCTGGAAGGGAACTGGGGGGATGCACCCACCCAGGACAGCCCCCACCACTCACCTGAGCGCCCCTGGGGCCGGGGGGGCCTCGCCTGCCCTGCAGGCCCTGGGGACCCTGCAGAGGGGACAGGGAGCTGCCATCAGATCAAATCCCTGCAGGGCAGGGAATTCCCGGCCGCCGAGGAGCCCCGGAGTTCCCACTTCTGGCGCACCAAGGGGTGCAGAAAGGATTCCCAGCCCCGTTTGGGGCGGGTTGGGATCACAGCCCAGCTGGAGGACACCACGCCCGGACACCCCCCTGCCAGGACCCCCGCCCCGGCATCACCTACCTCGGGGCCGCGGGGCCCGGGCATCCCGGGAGGGCCCGAATCCCCCTGCGGAGAGAGCGGGGCAGTGCGGGCGTGAGCGCAGCCACCCGGACCGGGCAGCACGGCCGGGACCGGGGACACCCACCCGAACCGGGGACACCCGCCCGGACCGAGCGGCACGGCGGGGACCGGGGACACCCACCCGAACCGGGGACACCCACTCGAACCGGGGACACCCACCCAAGGGACCGGGGACACCCACTCGAACCGGGGACACCCACTCGAACCGGGGACACCCACCAGAACCGAGCAGCACAGCTCGGACCGGGCACACCCACCCGAACCGGGCACACCCACCCGAACCGGGCACACCCACCTGAGAGCCGCCGGTGCCCCGGCATCCCAGCGATCCCGGCTGTCCCGGCTGTCCCTGCAAGGGCAGAGCCTGCTCAGCCCCGCAGCCCCACAGGGCCGGGGTTTCTGGGCACCCCCGGGCTGTGGGGATGCTGGGGAGCGTCGCTGCTGAGCTCCAGCACCGCTGGTCCTTTTGCAATCCTCCCCCATCACTACCAGGGGTGATTTGAACCAAACTCAGCGGGTTTGGGGTAAATTGGAACAGGGATGAAGTGGGAAGGACAAGGGGTCACTCTGGGCAGCAGCAGCTCTGCTGTCTGACCTTCCACCTGGAGCAAACCCCTGGGACTCACCATGGGACCAGCAGGGCCTGGGGCACCCACTGAGCCACCTTCTCCCTGCAGCACGAGAGAAAAAAAAGCCAATTTTTGCTTTCATTGTCTCTTTCATCCCCAATCCCCCTTTCCCTTCACATCACTTTTCACATTTCTTCACTTGATGCCCCCCTGGACATTCACTGACCAACCCCAGCTCCCTTTCCCGTTGGACAGGGCATCCATTCACCACCAAACCACTTCAATTTTCCTTTCAAATCCCTTTCCAAGCCTTTCCTGGACAGGATCTCTCCCAGTTGTGTGGGAGCACTGATCTATCCACATCCATATGCTGAGAGCAGCCTGGGCAAACCTGGTGCTGCCAGTCTGGGATTCATCCCAGCTGGAGGTGGCCACCTCAAATAAATCCCAGTGTGCTCTGGAAAAGCTCATTTNTGGTTTGTTTTTTTGTTTTTTTTTGTTTTTGTTTGGTTTGGTTTCTCATCATTTCTCATCATTTCTCTTCGTTCTCAGCCAGAACAGGGATGGGAAATGCTGGAGTCAAGGCCCCAGTGTGCCTGGATGCAAATCCCAGCTCGGACTCCTCTTCCCAGTGGGAATCCCCAGCTCCTGCACCCCTCTGGGGAGGGCAGGGGGCACAGGACAGGTAAATCCACTCACCTCTGGCCCTGCAGGGCCCTGGAAGCCCATGACTCCCTTCAGCCCCGGCATCCCCTGGGAGAGAAGCCAGCAGTGAGGTGTCAGCACCCTGAGGTGGCACTGCCACCTCACAGGAGGAGCAGGGACAGCCCAGAGAGCACCAGGGCTTGGGGACAGAGCCATGGCTGGCCTGTCATTTCTCTCTAGTGAAGCCAACAAACAATTTGTAAGTCCCCATATAAATCTGTTTGGAGAATGAGAAGTTCCTTTAACACAACAATCTGTTCTGAGGCTGAAAAACAAATGCACCTGCAATAACAAAGGGATCTGTCCCATGAGAATCAGTAAGGAAAATATGTGAACAATCCAAGAACACAGAGATTTGATGGGCAAGCAGAATGCCTTTCACTAACCAATAGAATAATTAACAAGAAAGCTGTTAATCAATTAAAGTTGCCCATGAGGTTTGTAAAAATTGTATAAAAAACAGCATGGAGCAATAATAAAGAAACTTCTGAAGATTCACTTTTTATGCTGTGGCCACCCTAAAAACAACAAAGGCTTTGCCAAAGCCAGCAGAGCGTGGGCGGGAGCTTGGGGACATCACAGAGGGGGACAGGGCTCAGGACAGCTGAGGGGATGGCAGGAAGGGTGTGAGACCCCTCCAGCCCCCAGGTAACTCACCTGGAGCCCAGCAGGGCCTGCCTGCCCGTTCTCTCCCTTCACCCCCTGCAAAAGCCAAGAGCAGAGTGAGGGAGGGGAGCAACACCGGGGCTGGGGGCTGTGGCAGGGAGGGAGAGACCCCTGCCCACCCTGGCAGGGCTGGGAGGGGCAGGGACAGCCACCCTCACCTTCACTCCCTTCTCTCCTTTGTCCCCAGTGGGTCCAGGGTCTCCCAGGAAGCCCTGAAATGAAACAAGGATGAAATGGGAACAAGGCTGGGCCACCAGGGGTTAAAACGTGGCCACTGTGCCTCAAGGGACACAGTCAGGGTGGGACAGGAGGGTGGGGACCCTCCAGGTTGTGCTGAGGGGGCAAAGCCTGGCTGCTGGTCCCCAGCATGGTGTCACCTCCCTGCAGCTCCTGTTGTCACCCCCAGCAGTGGCACAGGGCTTGGCACAGGGCACAGGGTGTGCCCAGGACAGGAATCTGATAACCCCCGTGGCACTGCTGCTTCAAAAAGAAGAAATCAGGACTCAAACCCACCAGGATGATCAGACCTTGGAAGAGCCCAAAAATCTCCTGGGCAACTCTAAAAATTTTGGCCTTAAGAAGACGAAGTGATGGGAAAATTTAAAAACTGATGGGAAAATTTAAAAACTGAAGGGTGACAAACCCCCAGCATTCCCTTTTTAATGGACATTTCCATCCTGGCTGACAAAGGCCTGGATGAGCCTGGGGAGAAGCTGCAGGACCAGTGCTGGTACCAGTGAAACCAGTGAGGAAAGGGATTGGTGTTTGGCACCAGGAGCACGGGCTGGGGCTGGGGCTGGCACTGCTGGGGCTGGGCTGGCACTGCTGGGGCACTGCTGGGGCTGGGGCAGGGGCTGGCACTGCTGGGGCTGGGGCTGGGGCTGGCACTGCTGGGACAGGGGCTGGCACTGCTGGGACAGGGGCTGGCACTGCTGGGACAGGGGCTGGCACCTCATCGTGCCCATGGATGTTCAGAGCCAACTCACCTCTTCTCCCTTGTCCCCAGCCAGCCCTCGGTCACCCTGGAAGCCCTGGAGGCCCTGAGAAGAGGGAGGGAGGGGCAGAGCAGGCACTGAGGGGCTGCCCAGCACCTCCCACCCGTGTCCACCTCGCTCCCCACAGCTGCTGAGAGCCCCAAACCTTCCAGCACCACCCATCCCCTGTCCTGTAACCCCCCAGAAAGCTCCCAAGCCCAGGGGGGGTTGCCTGTATTCCCCAGGGTCTGGAAAAGGGCAGGGAGCAAGGAACCACATTCCTGGATTGGACACTATCCAGGCATTCTGGAATTACTCTCATTTCCTGGTCACCCTCCAAATTCTGAGCTCTGAAGGGCTCGGAGTGCCCTGGTCCTGTGGAAGGTGTCCCTGCCCGTGGCACGGGGTGGAATGAGATGATTTTCAGGTCCCTTCCAACCCAAGCCATTCCAAGATTCCATTTATTTTCCACGGGGAGGTTCAGGTGCAGCAGCCCAGCCCTGCTGCTCTCACCCACCACACCCAGGAGCTGCAGCTCTGCCTATCCCAGCCCCCTTGGGATGCCCCCCAACCCTTTTATTCCTGGGAAACCTAAACCCTGAGGCACTAATCCAGACCTGCCTGGTTTGGGGGCTGAGGAGAAATATCCTAGAGGAGGCAAGAGAAGGAGGAACAGCTTTAGGAGCTCCCTGTGTCCTGCCTGGGGTTTGGAGCTCCAGCTTCCCCCTGATCCTGACCATTCCCTGGCCCTGCCTGCCCAAGGCTCACCTGCTCCCCTGGCAGCCCCCACGGTCCAGGTTTGCCATCCAAGCCAGGGAATCCATCGGAGCCAGGGTATCCCACACGTCCTGGCAAGCCCTGGAGCCCAGGCTCCCCCTGGGGAGAAAAATCCAAGCACAGAAGATCTAAAAATCCACATTATGAAAGCAGTAAATGAAACTCTGAGCTCTCCTGCCTCTGCCTCTGGAGCTGGGGAAAATCTCTGTGAATCCAGGGGCTGCAGGTGCTGGGCATGGATCTGTCCAGGTTCTCCATGAAAACCCTGGGATAGCTGGAGCCAGGGGTGGTAGAAGGAGGGCAGGGAGGGCACGGAGGGCAGGGAGGAAGGAACACAGAGAGAAGGCTGAGTGGAAGCTCCTGGCTCAAAGCTGTCCCTGATCCTTCCAACATGCAGGGGTCAGAGCAGATCCATCTCAGGATCCGTCTCAGGATCCACCTCAGGATCCATCACCAGCTCAGGCTTCACCTTTCCCCTGAGCTCAGCCCAATCCTGATCCAGGCAGGTTGGGGCAGTGGGAGCAGAGCTGGAGGATGCTGTGGGAGGGGAACTCTGCTCCCCTTCCCTGCACCCACAGGGGCTGAGCTGGGATCCCCTGGAGGGGCACACCCAGAGCTGGGGGTTTCTAGAGGTGACAAAAGGACTTTGGGACAGCTGTTTTGGGACACCTGTCTGGGAGGGCATCCCCTGGAGGCTGAGCTGTGACTGAGGGAGTGGTTTTGTGCAGAGCCACCCCTGCCTGGCACAGCAGTGACTGGGAGGGCACCAGGGCATGGATCCCATCCCCTCCAAACCAGGCACACCCTTCCCAAACTGTCCCCAACCCCACCACGGCTCTCCCTCAGCCAGCCAGGGGCTGACAAGGAGGGGCAGGGTCCCTGGGGGTCCCGGGGCAGCCCTGAGGGTGCATCCAACCTTTCCAAAGTGTCCCCACAGCCCTCACTCACCGTGTACCCCCGCTGGCCCTTCTGCCCCGGCTCTCCCGGCGCTCCACAGGGTCCCTGTGCACAAACAGGGACTGAGTCACCCCAGTGTCCCCCCAGGTGTCCCCCCAGGTGTCTCCCCAGGTGTCCCCCCAGGTGTCACCCCAGCTGTCCCCCCATCCTGCCCCAGCCCTGTGGAGTCTGGGAGGACAAGCAGCAGTGCCCAGAGCTGACCTTGGGAAGGGCAGAGAGGGGGAATTCACATCCCTGGCACCCCCACCCTGCCCGCCCTGCCAGGGCCTGTGCCCAGGGCAGGTTTGGGGCCAGGGGCAGATCCATTTTTGGGGCCAGGGGCAGATCCATTTTTGGGGCCAGGGGCAGATCCATTTTTGGGGCCAGGAGCAGATCCATTTTCCCACTGCTTTGGTTCCTGAGGGGATGTCAGGACAGGGAGTTTTGCCTCCCTTCCCTTTCCCTAATGGCCAGATGGGGGGAAGCATCACCCAGCAATGCCAGGGTGGTGGGCACGGGGCTGAGACCCCCCAGGCCAGGCTGGCCCCACACAAATCCTGCCCCAGCCCTTCCCTGCCCTGTTTTTGTGCCTCTGGGAGGGATCCACGTGGTCCCATCCCCAAAAACAAGGGCAGGAACCTGATGCCCCAGGAAATGAAGCTCAGCTGGCACAGCCAGAGGGGCTGTGGCTGCCAGGAAAGCCCTGGGAGCTGGAAATCAAACATCCCAGATTTCAGTGGGAAGCAGACAAGAAACCCATTAGGCTGCTTTGAAACCCAATCCCAAAGCCCCTAATTACAGCACAGCAGCAGCCACAGACCCAGTGCTTGGGGACATCCACCCTGAAAGTGTCCCCAAGGCAGCCAGGGTGGCAGCAAGGCCACCAAAGGGACAGCAGGGCTTTTGTACTTACAGGTGCTCCTGTTTTCCCAGGATGTCCTGGGGGCCCAGGAGCTCCGGGTTTCCTCTGGATTAAAAAAAAAAAAGTAAAAAAAACCCCCAAAACACAACAAACAAACAAACAAACAAAAAAAGATTAAACTCATCAAATGCTTGGAGTAAGGAAGACTCGGCTCCAACAAGGAAAACTCCAAACACAAAGTTGCCAAAGCAGCACTCACCGGCCACCCCGCGTGCAGGAGTTGGTAAAATGATGATTGCTGAAAGAAAAATGAGGGGAAAAAGGCAAAATGTTAAAAAAATAAAATCCCAAATCTCTTTTTTTGCTGGCTTTAAGGACTTTCTCCTTGTCTTGGGAAGATGAAGCAATGAACCATTCCTTTAATTAATTTATTTCATTCTCTGTGCATGCAAGGCATAGGAGGAAGGACAATCTGAGGATAATGTGTAATAAGGAAATAAGGAACTACTTCAGTAGAAAATTAGGCAGGGAGCCCCCTTCTCCTGGGGTTTGATGAAATTCAGCTCCTCCCTGGATGCCCTGGGACACCAGAAATGTTTGGAATATGGAAAGGTCAGAGACACAGTGGTGGTGAGCACAGGGACCGTCACATTTTACACTAAAATCAGCCGGTTTGACCCTGCAGGTTACTCCAGGTGAGGAACCTCCTCCAGCCTCTGGAAAACCCAGAGGAGCAGATGCCCACTGGGTTTTCCTCTTGCTGCTCCAAGCAGCCAAATCCTGGATGCACTTCCAGTTTTTCCGAAGAGCAGGTGACCACAGAGAGGGGAAAACCCACCTGAAAGCACCAGGGTGGATTTACCCATCCCAGCCACAGCTAATCCCATCATATATTTCCAAATATTCATTATTGTATTTCCAAACCAGCATAAAGGCCCTCAGACCACCTGTGCAGCCTCCTCTCTGCACAATTCCAAGCCAGGTTTCCCAGATTTTGGGAGGTGTCCAGGAAATTAAATGTCCATCTCCAGCTAGCAGCAGCACAGGGAGGCAACACCCATCCTTCCTCCTCCTCCTCCTCCTNTAATGCCCCTGCCAGGGAGGCCTGGCAGAGCTGAGACAGAACTGAGATAATGCCCCTGCCAGGGAGGCCTGGCAGAGCTGAGACAGAACTGAGATAATGCCCCTGCCAGGGAGGCCTGGCAGAGCTGAGACAGAACTGAGATAATGCCCCTGCCAGGGAGGCCTGGCAGAGCTGAGACAGAACTGAGATAATGCCCCTGCCAGGGAGGCCTGGCAGAGCTGAGACAGAACTGAGATAATGCCCCTGCCAGGGAGGCCTGGCAGAGCTGAGACAGAACTGAGATAATGCCCCTGCCAGGGAGGCCTGGCAGAGCTGAGACAGAACTGAGATAATGCCCCTGCCAGGGAGGCCTGGCAGAGCTGAGACAGAACTGAGATAATGCCCCTGCCAGGGAGGCCTGGCAGAGCTGAGACAGAACTGAGATAATGAAGAATAAACAACCTTGGAAACTGCACTGGGGACTCAGCCTGTCTGCTCTGGCTCTGGTGTGAAACACTCAGGGCAAAGAGAAGATGAAAAACCTGATTACCCTGGGGAACAGCAACCCCGAGGAGAATCTCAGGGAAAAGCAACCCTGAGACAGACCCATGGTCCAGACAGCTCCAAATCCTGGCTCCCATCAATGGCTAAGAAATTCCTTTCCTTATCCACCCTCCCAATCCAGGCAGCTGGAGGGGCAGGATCCCTCTGGGCTCCCCAATTTCAACCTCCACAGCACCAGGAACCCCCTCCTGTCCCCTGCTCCAAGGATCTACCCCCAATACCAGGGGAGAGAGGGGAAAAGCCAAGGAACTCATGGAGGGAATAAACACAGAGTTCTCAATATTCCATGGCTAGGAATATTTCCTTGATGAAATATTGGAAATATTGGCCAGCACTCTTGGGGGCAGGTGATGGAGCAGGATCCCTGCTCCTTTCATGGTCCCAAATTGATTTCCGTGGGTGCAGCCCCTGCCAGCCCCTGCTCCTCCTGTCCAGCCACTTCTCATTTCCCTCAAAATCCTCTCCCAAAACCTTTCTGGAGGAGGTTGGAGCAGGGCCAGCCCTTCTGCCTTGTTCAGGAATCAGTGAACTCTGATTCACTCAGGACAGGATATTATTTCATCCAGCCTTTTAAAAAGGGGGAAGACAAAATCCCACGTGAGACAGGGACTCGGATTTCGGAGCAGCAGATGCCAAGGAGGGGAGAGCAGTGAATTGGGTCTGAAATTCCAGCAGGAAACAGTCGGAGCTCCGGGAGGGGGAGCAGCACAAGGGAGGGGATGGAGGATGGGGAGCAGCAGCCTGGAATCCATGGGGATCTGTGGGGATCTGTGCTCCTGGAAAACTCCAGCCTGGGAGCAGAGCAGGGGAACCTCAGCAGCCCTGGGGGCAGCAGGGCAGGACTGGCAGAGCAGCTTTGGCTGCCCAGCCTGTGCAACCCTCTGCAGCCACCCCATGGCCACCCTGTGCCACCCTCTGCAGTCACCCCATGGCCATTCCCACCCTGTGTCACCCTCTGCAGTCACCCCATGGCCACCCTGTGTCACCCTCTGCAGTCACCCCATGGCCATTCCCACCCTGTGCCACCCTCTGCCGTCACCCCATGGCCACCCTGTGCCACCCTCTGCCGTCACCCNCCCCATGGCCACCCTGTGCCACCCTCTGCAGTCACCCCATGGCCATTCCCACCCTGTGCCACCCTCTGCAGTCACCCCATGGCCACCCTGTGCCACCCTCTGCAGTCACCCCATGGCCATTCCCACCCTGTGCCACCCTCTGCAGTCACCCCATGGCCACCCTGTGCCACCCTCTGCAGTCACCCCATGGCCATTCCCACCCTGTGCCACCCTCTGCAGTCACCCCATGGCCACCCTGTGCCACCCTCTGCAGTCACCCCATGGCCACCTTCACCCTGTGTCACCCCCACCATGGCAGATGCCACCATGCAGTAGCAGCACATCCCTGAAAGTTCCCTCTTTTCCTCGTGGATCAGTTTTTCCTTCCCCTCTGAGGTTCCCAGGCACTGAGCTGCTGCTTTTACAGGCACTGGGCTGGGTAAAGGGAAGGGCTCTGGTGCTGCAGGTGAAGCTCTCCCATAACTGTGGGAGCTCCAGTTCCCCTTCCCAGGATTCTGGGACGTCCCCACTGCTGGAGCCAACTCCAGAACAAGCCAGAGCAGCTCCTGCCTGGAAAACTCCTTGGCAAAGCCAACATCTGTCAGCACATGGGGAACACAAACACAGGCCAGGGCTTGGGCTGGAACCACAGCGGCCTTGAGCTGCTTTTCCTTAATTCCCATTGACAACAAAGGCTTTTTTCCACGGGAAAGGAGCAGCAGAGGCTGCCACAGCTGCTCTGGGACTGTCACCACGGCCCCTTTATCCCAGCCCATGCTCCTGCAGTGTCCCTGAGCCTGAGGGGCGTTTCCAAAGCCCCAGGACACCCCAAATCCCCCAAAGCACCGGGGGCTGCTCATGGGAGCAGCATTGCCCCAAAGCCCCAGGACACCCCAAATCCCCAAAGCACTGGAATCTTCTCATGGGAGCAGCACAGCCCCAAACCCGGGGCTGTGGGGCTGCAGGCACAGCCAGCCCCAGCCCCAGCCCGGCCTTATCTCAGCAGGGATCAGCAAATCCCAGTCCAGGGCTCTGCGCTTTCCTGCTGCCACCAGCGGCACCGCCAGGGGCACGGGGACACAGACACAATGGCTCTGTGTGCACAGTGGCCCTGTGTGGCTTTGGGGTGGCCCATGGGCCCCTCAGCACACACTGCTGTCCCCTGAGAGCGGCAGTGGATCAGGACAGAGCCCAGGGACAGCACAGAGAGCTCTGGAGACAGGGGACAGCACAGAGCTCTGGGGACAAGGGACAGCACTGAGAGCCCGGGGGAAGGGGACAGCAGAGAGACCAGGGGACAAGGGACACCATCAGAGCCCAGAGGACAGCACAGAGCCCAGGGGACAGCACAGAGCCCATTCCATCCCATCCCATCCCATGGATCCCATCCCATCCCATCCCATGGATCCCATCCCATCCCATCCCATGGATCCCATCCCATCCCATCCCATGGATCCCATCCCATCCCATCCCATGGATCCCATCCCATCCCATCCCGTCCCATCCCAGGGATGCAGGAGCTGCTGGGGAGCTGTGAGTGCAGCTCGTGTCCCCTGTGCTGTCACTCACCGTGAACGACTGCCAGTCCTCCCTGGAGTTCCTCCACAGGACGATGGTGGGGACACCGGGGATGCCAGCAGGGCCAGGGTCACCTGGGGGCCCCGTGCGCCCCACGGCCCCGGGGTGTCCCTGCAGAGACAGGGGCAGCTCCTTAAACCAGCAGGGATTTGGGGCTCAGCACAGTCTGGGGCTCTGAGCAGGGCAGGGGGCACAGCCTGGGTCTGCAGGGCTGAGGACAAATGTCCCTGCCAGGGGATTCATGGATGTGAGATGGGGCTGGCACACAGCAGGGCCCCTCCTCAGTGCCCTGAGCTGGAGCTGCTCCATCTCCCACCGAGTGCTCAGAGGGAGGAGAGCTCATCCAGGCTCAGGCACAGAATCCTGAAACAAACTGAGCTGGAGGGACCCCCAGG
>VXBR01006372.1:294732-309868 GCA_013400215.1 Cisticola juncidis | reverse complement strand
CCACAGAGCACAGGGATCCAGAGCCCCCCTTCAGAGGTGACATTTTACTCTTCTGCCTGAGACAAAAACTTGTAGAACCTCACAACTTTTCCTCTCCTAGCTGGGTGTCCCATTCCAGCTCCAGAAGTACCAGCAGCCTTTTAGCACCCACAAGATCTCAGAGGGACTTGTTAAGGTGACAGGGGACATGTACCTAAAATGACCTCAGGACCAGCTGAAACAATCTGAGGGTCAGAAACATCCTCCCAAATTAAAAGGAGTGCTGATCTGTTTATCTTTTCATGACGATGTCTGTCATCTGTGCCTGCTGAAAGAAGCAGTGTATTCTGTTTTATCACCCTCTCTGGAAGTTGAAACCCTTTGGCCAGGTTTCCCCAATTTCACTCATTGTATTAATTTCTTGGATAATTTTTCAATGAAAACCCTGCAAGTGCCTTGGCTCTTTGTGGGAAATTAGGATTTTGGGTTGGGTGAACATTGAAAAGGAGGAAAAGAAAGAGGAAGAAATAATAAGAAGGAAGAAATCTCTCACCGTAGGGCCCCTATATTCAAGTTATACGTCATAAATCGTTATGCCGTGTGGATTTACTCTGATACAGGCAATATACAGCTTATGGATAAACAGGGAAATGCAGAATTAGGGGAAGGCTGAGCTCCTGCACGTCACCATTGCTGCCAGGGCTGTTCCTGCTCCTGGACCAGCTGTAGGGCCTTGCAAAGACTCTCCCCTCTACCACATCCTGCAGACTGGCCCTACAGACTGGCCCTGCTCCCCCTCCTGCCCAGGAAGCCTCTGGAGTGCCCTTTCACAGGACACTGTGTGGGGGTGCCCTAAGCAGGTGCTGCTGCTTTGGGGTTTCAGCAGAGACCTGAGATCCTGTGTCACAGCTTTGCTGAAGGTGACTCGCAGGAGGGAGGGACTAAACATGGAATAGTGGGTGGAGGAGACATGGGAGAGATGTGGGATGTGCTGGGGTCATGGTGACAGTGATGGAGCTGTCAGCAGTCTCCAGGCTGAAATCCCAACTAAATCACAGACCCACAGACCTTAAAGTTCATCTTCTTCCAACCCCCCTGCCATGGGCAGGATGCCAGGTTGCTCCAAGACCTGTCCAACCTGTCCTTGAACACTTTCAGAGAAAAACTCCAAGAATCAAACCTCAGCGATCCTCTGTGAACCTCCTTCACAGCCAGATAAATGAGCTCCTGTGACCCTTGGCAGGCTGCATCCCTGAGGTCACCCCGGAGATGGGAGAGGGTTGGGTCTTTCTGGGATGGGGCTGCATGAATCCCCCCTGCCCTCCTGTGTCCTCACCCACCCCACATCGGCAGGGCTGGAACGTCTGACACCTCACAGGCAGTGCCAGGATTTCGTGCTGCTGCCACGGAATCAAGGTGCAGGGGCTGCTTGCAAGGCTGTGTGGCAGCCTGGGCTGAGGTGGTCGCAGAGGGACCCCAGCTCGTCGGCAGGAAGCTTTTCCACGGTTCCTGGGAGCCGAGCTGGCAGCTCTGCCGGAGCCTGGCGTCACCAGGGCTGTTTGTTTCCAGCCTGTTATTCACTGACTCGTTCTCCAGCCAAAAGAGCTTTGCAAGTAGTAATAAAAAAGGATGAATGGGTGGCACGGGATGATCAACCAGGACTGTGAAGGATGGGCCAGCACCGGGGCTGCCGGCAGCACAAGCACCCGGCAAACAGGGCGGGGTCCCACATCCCCGCCTCTGCTGGGGCTGCCCTGAATGCCATGGAAGGGCTGGGATGGAAGGGACTTTAGAGCTCACCCAGCCCCACCCCCTGCCATGGCAGGGACACCCTCCGCTGTCCCAGGTTGCTCCAAACCCCATCCAACCTTGGACACCTCCAGGGACGGGGCAGCCACAGCTGCTCTGGGCAGCCCGGGGCAGTGTCCCAGCACCCTGAACAGAGCATTTGGCACTGAGCATCCCCAGCACACAGCCCAGCAAAGCGGGGCTCTCACAGGCTCTCTTGGGGTGTTCAGGTGTTTGATAAACTCCCAGCAGAACCTCTCGGATTTATCCCTGCTCTCCCCACACCTTGCCACGACAGTTGGGATTTTGATGCAGCTCTAATCGTTCTGGACTATAAAAAAAAAGCCCTGTCTTTCACTAGCATATGGTTCTCCCCGTACAACAACAGACACCAGCACTTTCAATTAAGTTTCTGGAAGCGGTGCTGAAGCACACATGACTCATTTCACAAGTGCACTAACGAGTGAAACGATGCTGCTTTTTGCCAGATCTCCACTCATCAGGAAACAAACAGTATCTGATGTCTTTCTTTCTTTCTTTCTACGCTGACGAAAACAACACCCTTCTCCATCGCCGCCGAGCCCGGGGAGAGATCGCCCAGCTAAATATTCTAATATTTGATAACAGCCCTGCCAGCACGGAGCTGACTCATTCCATGGCATGTGCTGCTCCCTGAGGATTGCTCTCAGCACAGCGAACAATTAGCTGCTTCATTCATCCCAGCTTGAGAATGGCAGATAGTTACAGGACCACGGGCACGCTCCTGACGGGAGGGATTTATCAACACTCGTAGTTGTTGCTCCTGTAATTAATCTCACACTATTTCCACACACATTCACTCACCCTCTGCTCCCCCTCTGCTCCTGCCTCCCAAACACTTTTTTATGCTCAGAATGGCATAGAAATCATTTCGGTTTCTGGTCAGTGACATGGAAATGACAAAAAAATCAAAGGTAAAATCAAGATGTAGTTTAGGGGCTCTGCTCCCCAGTACTCCTTAAATCCTTTGGGGCAGAGCAGAGGTGTCCAGCCCCAGCCCGCACTGCCGCGGGCCAGCACAGCGCTGTGACAGCGATGTCACACCGCCCTCCACGTGCAGCCCGGGGACACAGCTGCTCCATCCCAAGGGAGCTGCTGGCTCTTGGTGTCTCAGGGCTGCTGCTTCTGCCTCCTACCCCTGGGGTGGAGCTCAGCATCCCCTGGGATGTGCTTCCTGGCTGGCTTGGCAATGGGAACCCCTGGCAGTCCAAACCTGCGTGCCCTCCTTCCAACACTGCTCAGGAATCAGACACTTGAGTTCTCCAGGTCACAGGGAGGTGGCAGACACCCGGCAAAGCATTTCTGTATCCCACATCCCCGCAAAACAGACGGCTCTGGGATCTTCTGCCTCTAATTGTCTCCTTCCAAGTCCCCAGACTCAGGCTCCAACTGGAGATTTATTTTACTGCCTGTTCATTGCTACAGTTATAGCCCGTGTGAGGACAGTGTCCTTGGCACAAATGAGCACAGCACTGACTTCAGCATCCTCCTCTTTGGAATTACTGCCCAAAACCTCACCATGGAAATCAGGAGAAAGGCGGATGCTCAGGAAGGGATGGCAAGAACCACCCCCAATGTCCCAGGAATCAGCCCAGTGGCTCTGAGGGTGAGACCCCAGGGTGTGTCTGGCTGTGAGGAGGTGTCCCAAGGCTGTAGAGGGCTGGTCCTGCCACCCCAGGGCCAGGCTGGGCTGCCCATCCTCCAGGGCAAACGTGTCCCCACAGCTGCCATTGCTGCTTTTGGGTCACACCCTGACCTCATGGAGGCGCTGCCAAGGAGGATGGAGCAGGGACACCTCCAACTCCATGGACACCATGAGGCCAGCACAGAGCACATCTGTGTGCCACAGAATCCCAGGACAGTCTGGGTTGGAAGGGACATTCAGTCTCATCTCATTCCAGCCCCCTGCCATGGGCAGGGACATCTTCCCTCAGGTGTCCAGCACTGCCCTGAGGCCCAGCCTGAGCCTGGACTGGGCTGTCAGGGCTCTGCTGTGCTCTCATCCCTTCACTGGTGGCTCTGGCTTGTGGCCTGTGCTGCTCTGCTGTCCCCAGAGCAGCTCCACCAGCCCCTGCTGGCACTGGCAGATGTCCCCAGTACCCAACTGCCACCAAGCCGTGGCAGCCAGGAGAGACAGGGTCCAGCAGCTCCTCCATCCCAGCTTCCAGCACATCCTGACGTGTGCCACGAACAGGGCCTGGACAGGCACCAACCATTTGTACTTCCCCATCTCCAGGGTGGGACAGCCCCTGAGGCTGGCACTGACACAGCCTTGGTGCCCTGTGGCCTTGGTGCCAGGTGCCACCAGTGCCTGCTGCCATCACTCCCCAGTTCTCCCAGTTTCTCTCCACTGGCTGGACATGGACACCTCAGTACAGCACTGTCAGGGCAGTACTCCCGTCATTACTGTCACCCTCAGCTGCACCAGTGACAGCTAAGACAGTTCAGGGATTCTTTGTAGGAATGGGGGAGATTCCTCACGGAAAGGGGGGCCAAACCAAACCAAACCAAACCAAACCAAGGCAAAGCAAAGCAAAGCAAAGCAAAGCAAAGCAAAGGAAGGCAAAGCAAAGCAAATCAAAGCAAAGCAAAGCAAAGCAAAGCAAAGCAAATCAAAGCGAACCAAGACAAACCAAACCAAACCAAACCAAACCAAACCAAACCAAACCAAACCAGCTTCCTCTGCCCCTCTCAGCACTGCCCCAGGGAATCTGTTCCAGTGCAAGAGGGAAGAATCACAGAATCACAGAGACGCCTGAGCTGGAACGGACCCACAAGGGTCACTCAGTCCCTGCACAACTCCTGGCCCTGCACAGGGCACCCCAGGGCTCCTATGAAATGATTCACCTGCTGAGAGCTCTCCTGGGCAAGGTGAGGAGCTGAGCTTTGGTGCCTTGCTGGAGCAGAGCAGAGCCCAGATAATGCCCCTGCTCACACCCCAAACCTGCTGCCAACTCCTGCTCATCTCCCCTGAGCAGGAGAGCCAGGGACCGTTAGCACTGGATGAATGGGAAAGAATTGAAATCAGCTTGGAGACAATCCCCAGGCCGGAGCAGAGGCAGAATTAACCAGCTTATTATTTTTATTTAATGCCTGCATTGTGCCCCCAGATGAATAATTGGTGTGTGGGGCTCTGCACGCAGGGCTGTTATGAAGTTTAATTCATTAGTGCTTGTAAAGTGCCTCAAACTCGTGAGATGAAAGGTGTCCTCAGAGCGCCAGGAGCTGTTCCAGCTCCAGCACTGCGGATGTTTAATAAGGATATTGAACGACTCCTCTGAGCCAGCACATTGCGTTTTAACTTCTTTATGGCTGTTTTTACAAGCAGGATCCTAGAGAGCCAAAAAAAAAGTTGAAAGAGAAAGCCCCATCACAGTGCACAGAGCTGGTTCTGCACAGCCTCATACCAGGGTGTGCCACCCTCAGCCCTGCCCTGGGGGACAGTCCCAGGGCTCTGTTTCCATCACCAGCCCCTCCACAGGAACTGGGAGCTGTGACAGCTCTGGGGATGTCACTGGATGGGCGCTGAGAGGGGCAGGTGGGAAGAAAGGAAGGTCTGGAGGAAGCTGGGGGCTGGTTGCCTGGTTTGCCTGCAGGGTCTGCAGGGGCCTGGCCTGTACTCCATGTCCTGAGATTGGCTGATGCATGGGGAGGGGAGAGTGGGGACCATCTGGCCATCCCTGACACCCACCCACACCTCCATCCATCCCTCCATCCATCCATCCCTCCATCCATCCATCCCTCCATCCATCCATCCATCCATCCATCCATCCATCCATCCATCCCTCCATCCATCCATCCATCCATCCCTCCATCCCTCCATCCATTTTCCACCCCTGCCATCCTGCTCTGACCTCCTCTTGCACAGCCAGATACCTGGAGGAGTGAAAGGTTTTCATAGAATCACAGAATCATGGAATGATACATGGAAGGCACCTTAAAGCTCATCCAGTCCCACTCCTGCCATGGCAGGGACAACTTCCACTGTCCCAGGGTGCTCCAAGCCCTGTCCAACCTGGCATTGGGCACTGCCAGGGGTTCAGGGGCAACCACAGCTGCTCTGGGCACCCTGCCCACCCTCACAGGGAACAATTTCTGCCCAATATCCCATCTATCCCTGCCCTCTAGCAGTGGAAGCCATTCCCTGTGTCCTGTCCCTCCAGCCCTTGTCCCCAGTCCCTCTCCAGCTCTTCTGGAGCCCCTTTAGGCCCTGGGAGGGGCTCTGGGGTTTCCTGGATCCTTCTGGCCTCCTCGTGAGCACTCCCAGCTCTCCCAGCCTGGCTCCTGACAGTGTTTCCTGCCAGCCTCATTTTTCTGCTCAGTGCAGCCACTCAGTTTGTGACAAAACCATTGCACTGAGCCCAGCTCTGCCAAGGCCAGGAACACGGATCCTTTGGAACACCTGCTTCTCCCACATCCATCTTCCTGCAGCTATTGCTGCTCAGTTACCTGGCAAGGAACCCCGGCTGTGAGTGCACAGAAAACCCTTCCCTGCCAGGTGGGAAGAGCTTTCCTTGTCTGAAGTTACACCTATGGCATCTCCAATTGCTGCTGCATTTCCCACCAGCAAGAGCTTGGAAAAGAATATTTTTAAAATGTCCCACTGGGAGGAAAGTGAACAGCACCAATGAAGGATGCAGGATGTGGCTGAGAAAGCAGAGAGTTCTTCCCTTGATGGAAAAGTGGATTCTCAAAAGTGAAGGCTGTGACCTCCTCACCTACCTTCCACTCATTCTTTTCCTAATGCTGCTGCAACCAGCAAAACTCTCCTGTTTCCCTGGGAGCTGTTCCCACACAGCTCCATAGAGCACACGGAGTGCAGGGAGCATCTCCTGCCTTGGAACACCGGGAGCAAGCCATGTCCTTGCCCCTGCTCACAGGAGAGAGGACTCATTGTTTGCTTTAATTATCCCAAAGCCTCTTTACTTGGAGGAAAATAAAATATTTATCAGGGACTTTTGGCTCTGGTGAAGGAGATTATACTCAAATTAAATTTTTAGATGCCTGTAAAATTTAATTTGCCTTAGTGCAGGGCATTTCCTGTCTCTGACAACGAGAAGGGTTTCTCTGGCCAGTACTCAGTCTTTGGAGAACTGTCTCCTTCCACATTCCCAGTGCTGCCCAGGAGTCAGCTCAGGCTGCTGTTCCTGTGCCACCAGCTCCAGCCCAGCCTGGCAGCCCCTCCCCGTGTCCTGGGAGCACAGAGACCTTGATCTGTGTGGGAGAAGATGGAGCTGCCCAGCCCCAGCTCCACAGCCCACCCCAGCTCCTCTCCCATCACCTGATGGATGGGCCAGGCTCTCATGGCTCTGGAGGAGCCTGCTCCTGGGACGTGTCCCTGACTTCTCTGAGGTTTTCCATGGACAGCCTTTGGCCCTCTCCTAGTCCCCATTCCCCACTGAAATCCATCCTGCCCCGTGCCCTGGCAGTGTCCTCCCTGCCCAGGGTGTCCATGGTGATGTCCCTCCTGGGCAGAGGAGCCTTCTGCAGACATCTGGAAAACTCCATGGCCTGTGATGGGATGCTGCAGTGCCACCACAGTGAGGGGACAGCACAGGCACCCACGGACACTGTCCCTGCTGGGAAGGGGCCCAGGGCACAGATCAGGTTATATCACCTGAACCAGTTGTTATCCCACACCAGCCTTGCAGAAAATCCCTTTTCCCGTGTGTGTGATGTGCTCCAGCTCTTCACTTCTGGGAGTGACACTTATGTCCAAGAAAAGCCAAAAATGGTGACTGCCAAAGGGCTGGAGGGCCACTCGGGATGTTCCTGACAGACACAGGGTCTGTTCTTGGGCTTTTCCAGGCTGCCCACAGAGCCCAAGCCTGCTGTGCCTGCCAGCCTGGACGCTGGTTTAGCTGGGAATGCAGGTCCCCAGGCTCCTGCTCCTTGCTCTCACACTGTGCTTTTCCCATTACTGCTGACAGCTTCGCCAGAGCTTGGGAAACAGGATTTCATTTTGCTCTTATCCCCCGAGCAGAAACGCACAAGCGCCAGGGAAAGAAATCCAAACCACAACCAGAAATCCAGAGGGATTCAGGTCTGGCATGGCAGGGATCACCCAGGAGCTTCATTGCCAAGTGAAATCCTACGCTGAGATCAGAATCAGAGAGTCTGAGCACACATCCCATCCCCTTCATGCTGTCCTTGGGCTCCCAGCCCCACATGTGCTCCCCCAGCTCTGCTGCCTTCCCAGGAGTTCAATGGTTTCCTTTTCCAGCCAGCCCTGTCCACGCAGGACTTTCATTTCAGGATTAATGTCCGCAACTCCAAAGGCTTCCCAAAGGCTTACACGGCCATCAGGGAGTAACCCTTCCCTCTCTGGCAGGCAGGAACCTCCCAGCATCACTGAGGGAATTAAACAGAGACATCAAAGGCCCTGGCAGAGCCAGGGGAAGGCAGAGACATTCCAAATCCCAGCAGAGTCTCTGTCAGATTTAAAGAGGACAAATCCTTCAGAGATTTCTCCTTGAAGGAAAACGAGGCTGAAAGCTCGAGGGTTGCAGGGTCCCAACAGGCAGAGAGCAGCAGAAGCGAGGTGGGGCTGGGGGCACAGAGGACAGCACAGTCTGTCCCCATGGACTCCCAGAGCCTCATCCTGCATGGGAGGGACCCTGCTGGCCCCGGGATCAGGCTGAGGCACCCGTGGGGACAGGCTGTGCTTGGGGTCCCTGAGGACAGCCAGGTCCTGCCCTGGGATCCCAGCAGTGCCCTCCTGCATTCCTACTCAATCCCCTGCTCAACCCAACCCTCCAATGCCAAACACAGTCCAGGCCCTTCCCAAATCCACGTATTCCCATTGGATCCACCAGCCTGTGTGTTGAATACACAACACAAGGCTGTGGATCCATGGAGTGGCTGCCTGGATGGTGAGTGAATTTAGGGAATATAAACCAGACAGGCTCTGGGACACGAGGCTGCTGTGACAGGGACACTTTGGAGCATCTCAGGTAATTAGCACTTAATTGCTTCCAACACCTAGATAAACTGTCCAAGCTCCACAAGCTGCTCTGTGTGTGTGTCCCCCATGTCCCCAGCAGTTTGGGCAGCTCAGCCCAGCCCAATCTGGCTCCAAGGGAGGCTGCACAGGGTTAACCCAGCCTCTGCAACCCTCTCCTCATCCCCAGGGGAGACTCCTTATCTCCACCCTTCCCACAGAACACATGGACATGCCAGGGATGAGAGACAGTGACATGGTGGCATTTCAGGGGACTGAACACCAGAGACCTCTGACAGCTGCTGAGCTGGGAAAGTGATGGGGAGGGAGGATGTGGGAGCACAGGGCTCTGTGGAGTGGGATGGGGGGAATGGGAATGGTGTGGAAGCCCAGGGCAAGGTGGGATGGCAGGAAAGGAATGGTTGTGGGAGCCCAAGGCACTGCAGGGCGCTCAGTGGGTACCAAGCCCTTCCTCCAGGCTGGTGGTGAGTCCAGGGCTGCCCCTGCCAGGATGGGCAGGTGACAGGACTATGAGTGCTGTACACGGGCACCCTGAGCCTTGGCCAAGCCCTGGGACCCAGGGGTGTGACAGGGGCTGGGTGCTGGTGAGCCCTCCCTGTCTGCTGGGAGCTGGGGGGACCTTTGGAACAAGTCCTCGTCCCCAGAACCTGGGACTAGGACTGAACCTGGGACTAGGACTGTCAGGCCCCACACGTCCTCCCCTTGCCTGTGGCTGTCCTCCCCATGTGATCCATGTCCAGCCCCACACTGCCAGGGGTCGGGGATGCTGCTCATGGAGGGCCCAGTGAGCTGTGGGGGTAAAAGGAGCATGAAGGGATCCCAAAGGATGGGGTGATCCTTCCCAGTCCTGACCCAGTAAGGGAAGAATAAAGGGTGCTAAAGGATGGAGTGAGCCCCCACAACTCTTTGCAGACCCTGGAGATCCTGCAGGCAACAGCCAAGAGACGCCTGAGCTCGCACACAGAGGGAAGGGTCAGGAACGAACAAGGAGACATCATGGGAGAAGAACAGAATCCTTCAGGAGGAGGGACAGGGACACAGTGAGTGCAAACCCTTCTCCATAACACCACCCAAGCTCCCAGACAGCTCCCTGCTCCCCAGGAGCAGATCTGCATGAACTCACAGCCTGGCAGAATAGACAGACAAACCCCAGGAATTATGGATGCAAGAATTACAGAAACCTTTTTGGTTGATGGGAACGCCCAAATTTCTCCCAAGAGGTCACTCTGGTCACCACAGCAGTGGCGGGAGCTGGGATCTGTGCCAGGCAGGGAACTTTGCCAGCACTGCTGTGGGCACCCTGCGAGCACAGGGCACTCAGCTCCACATCCAGCAGAAAACAGCAGCAGCAACTCGAGATGGAATCTGTTTTTCCAGGGAAAACAGGAATCAAATGGAACGTGGCTGCTGTGTGAATGAGTTCACCCCCGGGAGCACTCGCTGGGGCTCTGTGACCTCTATCACACCACGGAGCTGGGTAATTCCTGTGCTCTGAGTCCCTGAATCCCTGCCATTCCAGAGAGAGATCATGGACTGGAGAAGGACACCAAAGCACAGGTGGCCCCTCGCAGCCCTGTCTCCTACAAGCTCTTCTCTTCTCCAAGTGCTTCCAAGCAAACTGTCCAGAACTGCGGCTCCAGGATGCCCCAAATCCCCCCTGGGTCACTGGGCCCAGGGTGTTGGGCACAAGGGAGGAGGCCCTGCTGTGCCCTGGTGCCAGACACTGCCTGGGAGATGCTGGCACACCTTGGTGACAGCTCAGGTGAGGGACTACCCCAGAGCCACCTGGGGCTGCCTCAAGCCAGGAGGGCATCCTGGGAGATGCAGGCAGAAATTCCCGATGGCTGCACTGGAATACCAACACTGGCATTCAGGTCCACATCAAGGCCCTCCAGCCAGGAAGGAGGACAGACCCCACACCCAGACCCCACATCTTCTCTCCCTGTGTCCCTCAACTCTGTCCCAGAGAAGTGGCAGGACATCAACAAGGAGGTGAAGTCCCTGCAGAAGCTGTGACATCCCAACACCATCAAGTAACGGGGGGAACAAACAGCCTGGGTGACCCTGACCTATAAGTGTGGCATGGATGGGGGTCAGGACCCATAAGTAGGGATTTAGGGAGTGTTTAGACACATAAATGGGTGTTTGGGCCTCACAAATGGGGTTTGGGGAGTTGCTTGTGTTCCTAGGTGGGAGTCAGGGAGTGTTGGGATCTGTAAGTGGGGAGTTGAGGAGTGTTTAGATCCTTAGATGGGGGTTTGAACCCCACAGATGGGGTCAGGGATGCATTGGGCCCCACAGACTGGATCTGGGGAGTGTTTGGACCCATAGATATGAGGTTAAGGGAGAACAGGGGGTCAGGGGGGCATTGGGCTCCATAGGTGTGGGATTGAGGGGTGCAGGGGCCCATAGATGAGGGTTTAAGGCACACCATCACCCACACATGGGGCAAAGGGGTTTTGTGACTCATATCTGGGGGTCAGGGTGCACTTGGAGGGCACAAGAGCCATAGCCAGGCTTGGGGGCTGTTCTGGGATGGGCCTGGCGTGGGGCAGAGGCCACCCCAGGAACGGTGTGGGGCACTTGCGGCACATGTGGAGTAGGCAGCGATGTCTCCCTGTCCAGCTCCCAAGTCCAGGTCATGGAGCACTGTCGGGGCTTGGCCTTTGAGGGTTAGTGACAGGGACAGAGCTGTGGACACCCACAGATCCCCCAGTGCCCCAGGAGCTGCTGCAGGAGCTGGACACCAAGCTGTGCCTGGCTGGCTCTGGAGCAACCACGGGGAGCTGGAAGCATCCGTGTGGGAACACAGCACAGGAGGTTTGCAGGTGGGAGCCCAGAACAATCCTTCATCGGACACAGCAGCTTCTAATCCTATTTTTATGCTGTGGTAGGAGCGTGCCCTACAATTCCCAGAGAGGCTCTTACAGGGAGAGAGACATCAGGCACGGAAAAGGAAAAAGCCCAAGCCCCGCAGCCGGAGGGAGGCAAGGCTGGGAGGATGAGTTACGGACAGAGACTGAGGGAATTTAATTTGTATGGCCTAGAAAGGCAGTGCTGGAGGGGGAACAGGATAACACTGTATAAATATCTAAAGGGCAGTTGTGTGAGGAAGGGGAAAAAAAGTGACGCATGCAGCAGTCGTGGGAGGGACGTGCTGGTCCGGAGCTGGGAACAGCTTCCCGAGGGAGCAGCGGCTGCTGCAGCCTGGTGGGCAGGAGCAGGGAGGGTGCCAGAGCCTGCGTGGGGCTCCAGGGAAGGGCCAGGAAGGAGCAGCCTGGCACGAGCAATTGGTGGCCCTGACACAGCTGGGAGGCTGTGGTGGCACTGTCCCCACAGTCCCCAGCAGTGCCCAGTGGTGACCAGCAATGACCAGACCTCTGAGGTGCTATTCCTGCTGGCTCAGCACAGAGCTCCATGTGCCCTGGCACAGCCTGACCTCTCCACTCCCACTGCCACCAAAGCTTCCCAAAGGAAGGAATTATTAAGGTTGGAGAAGCCCTCTGAGACCATTGAATTCAGCCCTTAACCCAGCACTGCCAAGGCCACCACTAACCCGTGTCCCCAGGTGCCACATCCACGTGTTTTCTGGACACTTCCAGGGCTGGAGACTCAACCACTGCCCTGGGCAGCCTGTGGAAGTGCCTTTCCATGAAGGAATTTTCCCAAACATCCAATCCAAACCTTCCCTGGCACAACCTGAGGGCTGAGGCATTGAAAACCCGAATCCTTTCTAGCACAGAAATTCCCTGCGGAATTCCAGCCTGAGGCTGACCTGCTTCCCCTTGGCCGTGAGGAACCTGCCCAGGCTGCTTCTGGGTGTCCTTGGAGCACAACATCCCCAGCTGGGCTGTGTGGGACGAGCAGAAACCACAGCGGTGACAGAACAGAGTGCGCTCCCATCCCTGTCTGTGTTCCTGCCCCTCTCCCGGCTCTTCCCTGCAAATTCGAGCTGCTTCTCACAATCACATTTGCTTTTTCTTCTTCAAAATAAAATGGAAAAAAAAAAAAAAGGCTTTTCTCTCTGCCGTTGCCATGTGCAAACCCACACAAACACCAGGAAAAGCCGGCGCCGGCTCCGCAGAGCCCGTGCCCGCAGAGCCCCTGTCACACAGGCAGAGCGGGAAAACAGGAGAAAAATAGATTTTCCCTTCAGCCCTTCCAGACACATGACTGAGACTTATTATAGCAATGACAGGCAGAGGGGGTTCACAGAGGCCGTCCCCGTGCGTTCCTCTCCTCGCTGATGAGCCCCTTCCTTCCCTAGTGAAAGTGGGGCAGGTTTGGGGCCAGCTGCCCCGGAGCACAGCAGAGCTCGGGAAGGATTCCCAGGGCAGGGAATCCCTCAGACTGGGGCTCCAGGGGGAAGGAAGCCATGGAGCAGAGCTCCATCAGGAGATGGTGCTCCTGAGGAGCATGGTGGGGTTGTTCAGCTCGAAGAAAGGAAGGATGCAGGGAGACCTCAGAGCCTCTTCCAGTGCCTAAAGGGGCTGCAGAAGAGCTGGGGAGGGACTTTGGACAAGGGCCTGGAATGACAGGATCAGGAGGAATGGCTTCCTACGGCCAGGTAACAGGGTCAGATGGGATTTTGGGATGGCATTATTCCCTGTGAGGGTGGGGAGGCCCTGGCACAGAGTGCCCAGAGCAGCTGTGGCTGCCCCTGGATCCCTGGAAGTGTCCAAGGCCAGACTGGACATTGGGGCCTGGAGCAACCTGGGATAGTGGAATGTGTCCCTGCCTCTGGCAGGGGTGGGACTGGATGAGCTCTAAGATCCTTTCCAACCCAAGCCATTTTGGGATTTACCTAGGATTCCCAGATGTTTACCTGGCTCTGACCCTGGTGCATGTTCCTGACCCCCCCGTTTGCAACAACGCAGCACAAAGCACAGAATTTGTGTGTGCTGCTACTGGCAGCTCCCCCTCCTCCTCCTCCTTTCCTTCCTCCTCCTCCCCCTCTTCCTCCTGCATCCCCATCCACCACCCCAGCACTGAGGGAACATGTTCACACGCTGCCAGAGGCAGGAGCTCCAGTGGATCAGCCTTAGGGATGATCATCCCCATATCCACTTATCTCCAAAGGTTTTAAAACACAAACACGTCTGGATGTGCACATTTATGAGTGCATCCATAATTACCCAGCTTCCCGGGAGGAGGGAAACCGGTGCTGCTGCCACTGGAACGCCTGCCCAGCCAGCTGTGGGTCGTCATGGAGACCACATCTGTCCCTCACTTCTTCCAAGGCCTGTTAAATAACCCAGGTCACCCAGGCCTTCCCCACCGGGGTGTGTGCCCACCCTAGATTTTGCTCTCCTCTCTGCTTTGATGCCCTTGTACCCCAAAAGAGCAGCTGGGGCTGGCTCCTTTTTCAGCATCTGGGGAAGGGGGAGCATCCCAGTGCCTGGGCATGGCAGACAACTCCCAGCCTGCTGCTGAAGAAAACAACAGTGACAACAAAAAGACACAGGGCAAGTGTCACTCCTCATTGAATCCTGCCAGATCCATTCCAGTGGAGTGGGGGATAATGCAGCTGGGAAGCTCTGCCTGTGTGCCCGGGCTCCCCACAGGCCCTGCGGCCCCAGGACTCAGAGCTGTGCCCCACACTGCCCTCACTGTCCTGCCCTCACTGGGCTCCTGGGAACAGAACCAGGGCAGCACCTGCTGGGCACTGCAGAACCACAGCATCACAGAATGGTTTGAGTGGGAAGGGATCTTAAAAATCATCTTGTTCCACCCCCTGCTATGGGCAGAGACACATTCCACCAGACCAGGGTGCTCCAAGCCCTGTCTAACCTGGCCTTGGGCACTTCCAGGGATCCAGGGGCAGCCACAGATGCTCTGGGCATCCTGTCCAGGGCCTCACCAGCTGGGCACAGCTCCTGCCCTGCCCAGGGCACCCAGCCCCCTCAGCATATCCCTGCAGGGCTGGTGTAAGGTCACAGACCTGACCGGGTGACTGGAGGATCTTCCAAGGTCACTGCAAAGGGTGTAGGGCTGTGGGAAAATGAGGTACCAGAGTCTGATCCACCCAGGGATCAGCTGGACCCACAGTGTTTTTCTTGGTTACCCATGAAGGGCTTCACCACCTCACTCCCAGAGCCAGCTTACTCAGAGTCTTTCACCATGCAGCCAGGCTGGGGGAGCTGAGGATTTTCAGACTGGGGAAGAGAAGGATCCAGGGAGACCTCCAGTGCCTAAAGGGGCTCCAGGAGAGCTGGAGAGGGACTTAGGATAAAGGGCCTGCAAGGACAGGACAAGGAGTAATGGCTTCCCACTGGCAGAGAGCAGGGTTAGATGGGATACTGGGAAGGAATTGTTCCCTGGGAGGGTGGGGAGGCTCTGGCACAGAGTGCCCAGAGAAGCTGTGGCTGC
>VXBR01006372.1:262324-293331 GCA_013400215.1 Cisticola juncidis | reverse complement strand
TCAGCCTGGGCAGGGGAGACATCAGCTCCCACCTCCTACCTGGGCCCAGAGGGATCTGTTCTCTTCCTACGTTAATGTCCTTCCCTGGCTGTCCACAGCCCCGGGCCCCTGTGCCACCCCCAGTCCCTGTCCCCAGGCCCCGCTGCCGGAGGTGCGGTGAGGGCGGCACAGGGCCCGGGCCAGGAGGAGCTGCTCGAACAGCTCATTAGATCCCAGGAAACCTCCCGGAGGGCGAAGCTCCAGCCCTGCCATCCCCTCAGACATTGTCCATGCCTGGCTGGCTGCCTGATTGCCATCTGCATAATTCACCCTAATCCCGGGAGTGGCTGTGGCGGGCTCCTCACGGCTCGCTGCCTTTGATCCCCGTACCGCGGCGCTCGGGAGGCCGGCGGCACCGAGCAGGGACACACGGGTGGCTCCGGGCACCGAGCAGGGACACACGGGTGGCTCCGGGCACCGAGCCCACATTGATCCCACCGTATGTTCCCAACCCGCTCCCCTCTTCCACCCTCACCCCGGTGCAGCACGGGGGACACCGAGGGCTGCCCCGGGCCGGGTGGGCTCCCAGCCCTGCGCCCCTCGGCTCCAGCTGCGGACAAGGCTGTGGACAGGGGACGGGACAGCTCCCGCTCAGAGATGTGGCACCTGATGTCACCCGCAGGGACAGCGCGTCTGCCCCGACCCAGCCCGGGGGGACAGGCGGACAGGACACCACACAGCCCCTCCAAACATCCCGCGTGCCTGGAGCGGCACCTGCGGGCTGGGGACAGGAGCCAGCCCTCGCTGTCACGTCTGCGGGACAGGGACAGTCCTGCCCGGGTCCCCACAAGGAGCAGCCCCCCTTTCCTGCCCCTTTTCCCGGGTGGGCAGCTGAGCATGGAGCACCCAGCAGAGCCGGGGCAGCTCTGCCATCCCCACACTGCTCCCGCTCCCTCGGGCATCCCCCCGCTTAGCTTTGTGACAGGAGAGGGGAGCTGGAGGGACCCTAAATGCCCCCCAAGTGCCCCTCCACAGCCTGCCAGCCCTGGGTTTTGGGCAGGAGGAGGCAGGAGAGGTTTCAGAGAGGTTTCTGGAGAGCCTGGAGCAGGACAGAGCCCTGGCTCGGGATGAGCCCAAGCACTCACAGCTCTGTGTGCCTCCATGCTGTGGCTCAGGAGAGCCAGGCACAGCCACCACTCTAAAGTCTCCTCAGCTTCAGGGGCTGCTGGAAAGGGCTTGAGCCACCAGCCAGGCCCCCAGCCTCTCGTTTCCCCCACCCCAAAGTGGTGCCCATGGGAAGCAGACCCTGCCGTGGCTCCTCGGGGAGCTGAGAGCAGGGAAAGGTGCTCTGCAGAGGCACTCAGAGCTCAAATTAGCCACACTGGGCTCAATCTGAGATTCTGACAGCGGATGCCAAATTTATTTCCAAACGCACTGTGGAAATGTCAGTGTGCTGGTCGGAAGGAATCGGGTACATGCTCCCTTTTAAATAGCACCAAGCATATGGGAGGAGGATGATTAGATTGCTTCCAAGCTGCCAAATTTCTTTGCTGCAGCTAAAAATCTTCTCCAAAATGTCCCAGCCCACAGTGTTTCTCAGCACTGAAGTCTGTGCCGAGACTTTGCCATTGACAGTTGTGCTCTGAGCAAGCAAACACAGACCTCCCGTGCAGCCCCAGGGGCTCCCAGCTCTCCGAGCCCCGGGGGTGCTTTTGCCTCCTCTCGGAAGCTGGAGAAATTCCTCCCCTCCTGCCACCCTACCCTTGGGGAGGGAGCAGAGTTCCCCATGTAGAATCATAGAATATTTTGTGTTGGGAGGGACCTTAAAGCTTATCTAGTTCCAGCCCCTGCTATGTACATCCAGTACAGAGGGACAAAAGCAGCCCTGCAGCTGATGGCAAACCAGGAGAGGAGGGAAAGCCCCTTTATCTCCCTGGGCTTCCACAGAAAGGCATCTGCAGTGTCCTCAGCAGCTGGGAGCCCAGTGCTCCCAGCACAGGTCCCTCGCAGCTCCCACTCTGCCTCAGCCAGGTGACAGCAGAGGTGACAGCTGGGGAGGGAGCAGTGCATCTTCCATGCCCAGGGTGGGCTTCAGGCCTGGGTTCCCCAGTGGGCTCCGGGGGGAAGGAGGCTGGGAGGAGATGGGGATGTGCTCTGGGCTCCTTGCAGAAGGGATGAATGTCCTGCCTGGGTCAGGAATCCCAGAGCCCAGAAATTCCACAGCATTCCCTACAGATCACCCCACATCCACCCTCAGTTTGGGGGCACACCTAGAGCCCAGCAATACCATGGCATTCTTTACAGATCACCCCACACCCTCTCAGTTCAGGGGGAAGCAATGGAAGCCACCACAGCCCACTTTTCCAGGGATCAGCAGCCCGAAGCACTGTGATGTCCCTCATCCCAGCGCAAGGAAAGGGGTGACCATGGGGTCACCCGAACCTTCCCTGCCCCATGGGGGGACTGAGGAGGGCACATGCAGCTGCTCTGGGCCTGGCAGGGGGGTCCTTCTCCCCATGGGTGACACTGAAGCTTCTGCAGAGAGCAGAGTGTGGTGGCCTTCCCAGGAAAGGATATGACCAGCATTGGTTTCTAAATCTGGGGATGGTGCCCTCTCCCACCCAGCCTGTGTGGAATTCCTGGTCCAGTCAGGAGCAGACACCCATTGTCCCTCCACAACCAACCTCCACCAGCCACACTCACTCTCCCAGCAAGACCTGAGGCGACCAGGAGCCATGTCCTGCCTCTGGATGTGGGGCTGATGTGCGACACCTCAGGGTCCTTCCTCCTGCCACACACCCACCCACTGATCACACACGATCTGCTGGATCACAGACCCCAAACTCTCCCTGTCCCACACCTGCACTGCCTCCCCACAGTGCTCTCCATGCCTAGGACTCCAAGAAGGGCACTCAGTGATGCCAGCCATGCCAGCCGTGCCACCCTGTCCCTGCTCAGTGGGCTGAGGGAATCCAGCGTTGGAAGGAGGCAGAAGCTCCAAACCAGTGGGGAGCAGAGCATCACCTCCATGGTCCCAGGCAGAGCTCTGTCCTTGGGGCACGGTGCTCAGGGGGTCTCCATGATCCCACCTGGAAAGGTGAGGGTGCCAGAGGCAGGAATGGCCCACGGGGCAGGAGCAGGAGCGTGGAGCCCGGGCCGTGGGAGCACAGCTGCTCCCAGCTCCACTCCCTGCCCACACGCTGCCGCGTGGCAGGTGGGAGGTTTTTCTCTGCATTGCAAATCCCTTCTTGTGTGAGTGCTGCAGTGCTGCTTGGAAGGAAAACAACCCCTCTGGAGCAAGCCCAGGGGTCCAGAGCAGCACCAGCACCTCCTCCTGCCCCAGGCAGGCCTTGGTGCCATTCCCAGGGTGCCTGGCTCGGGAGATAAAGCCAAAGCTTCCCTGGCAGGCAGCCTGGCTGGGAGCAGCACCAGCCATTCCCATTTCCCTGTGCTTGTCTCTGGCACAGACAGCCCCAGCTGAGCTCTCCCTCCAGACCTGGGAAGTGGGAGGAGGAGAAGGCAGAGGGAAGAAAGCTCCCAGGTCTGCGGTAGCTGGCTGGAGGCAGGACCAGGGCTTTGGGAAGGGGGGAGCATTCCTGGGAGCGTGGGCCAGGTGCTGTGGGGGTGTTTGGGCCACAGGGATGTGGATCCAGGACTGGGGGAAGCTAGACTGCAGGTGGGAGGATCTGTTCCATTTCGGCATCTGCTGTTGTGCAAGCTGCTCACCTGAGCCTGGGCAGGGTCTGTGCCGAGCCCCCAGGAGCAGGGCTGCCCTTTCCCAGGGCTGTGATTCCATGCTGGAAGCTGTTCACTGCCAATCCCAGACTACTGATGCACCCCCACACCGCCAGCCCCTGGCAGCTCGTTCTCCTCCCAGACACATGGCACTGCTGGGCTGGGGAGATCTTCCAGAATCCACAATAAAACAACCCTCACATCTGCTGGTGCAAGAGATCCCCCATTACCAGGGTTTTGGGAGCCACCTGAATGTTTGTCACAACTCTCCAGGAAGACAGAGACTGGATTTGTGCTCCTCAGGGACTGCTGGATG
This sequence comes from Cisticola juncidis, assembly GCA_013400215.1. NCBI lineage: Eukaryota > Metazoa > Chordata > Aves > Passeriformes > Cisticolidae > Cisticola > Cisticola juncidis. The sequence goes on along the minus strand of VXBR01006372.1, from coordinate 289,301 downwards.
GAGGGATCCAGGGACAGTGTCCTAGGGTCCTTTCCAGGGGACAAGTCTTCAGGGGGTTCAGCCCAGGGCAGGAGCACTGTGGAGCCCTCATTGAGTAAATGCCCTCATTCAGTAAAAGCCCTTCAGGAGGAGATCTGCCCCTAAAATCCATGGCTCTTCCTGCTCTGGGCACTGGGACACCAAGCAAAGGGGATGCAAGGAGGGGGGGGTGCCTCTCACAAAATTCCTGTGCACTTGGCCCAGCCCATCTGTTCCTAGTGGGAATGTTCATGCTGATGAGAGCTGAGGAGGAGGAGGAATAAAACATCAGACCCTAAAAACAAGGGACACCAACCCCTGGTAGCAGAGCCGTGGCTGGGCCAGGGTCCTGGGCAAGGATTCCGGGCACCAAAGCTTCTGGGAAGAAGCCTTGAGGGATGTGTGGGGTCGGGACCCACCTGCCCTCAGTGCAGCTTGTGGGTCTGGTCCTGCCCCATCTTCCCACCACCTCACCTCTCTGGATTCAGGCAGCTCCTTAGAACAAATCCCTCCCTCCCTCCATTCATCCATCCATCCCTCCATCCATCCATGCATCCATCCCTCCATCCATCCATCCATCCATCCATCCCTGCCTCTGTCCACCAGCCCACCCCTCTGTCCACACTTTCCTGTTTTATTGCCACACCACCCAAATCCATCGTCTGTCTGGATTGCTGCTTATCCCAGTGAATCTCCATTTATCCACTCCAGTGTGCCTGGGGGCTCCTCCCCAGGGAAGAAGGTGTGTGACTCCTGCTCTGGGTTCAGCCAGAAGATGGATCTGCAGCGCTTTGCTTGGACAGACATTGCTTTGAAAACGTGGCCCAGGGCAACAGACACCAACCCTTAACATCCATCCTTGGCCTTATCCAGTCTCCAAAGCAGGAAATGCCACCATTCCCACACAGGGGTATCCCAGAGGCACAGGCAGGGCAGAGCACAGCCCATGCACAGCCTTGGCCTGACCCTTGAGCAACACAAGCAAAGACATCTCCAGGGCTCTGGGACTCTCATATCTCAGGGGGAGAGGGATCACCATTCTCCTGGTCAGGAGCAACAGGAGAGGCTGAAAGGCATTGAGGATAGAGGTTGGGGGGCACACAGGAGAGAGACTGGGGGACAGAGAGGAGAGACACTGGGGGGCACACATGCTGGAGACATATGTGGAGTTTTTTCCTCACTCTTTCATTACAGGATAGAGAAGGGAAAAAATAGCAAAATAAAGCAAACCCAACAACTCCAATTTCTCTCTTAATGAATAAATGAAACGCATCCCAAGAGGCAATTAAGCGCTTTGAACCAAACATGTGTCACATACATTAAAAAAAACAACCCAGAGAGAAATCCAGCAGCTGCAGCAAAGGGAAGGAGGCAGCTGATGACTGCTGGGGGCAGGGAACTGGGGCTGCTGCTCCCATTGTGCTCTTCAGGTCCCCCAGGGGAGGGGAGTCCCACCCAGGGGTGTGGGGACCCCCCAATACCCAGGGGCATTCCCAGAGGTTTCTCCCACCCTAAGGACATCACTCTGCCCTGTGAACCATTCACCTTTGTGCCCCATGGGGACTGGGACCATTTACTCCCAGGTCTTCCTTTCCAAATCCAAAAGCAAGTTTTGTCTCCCCCTCCCTCCCGATGTCACCTCCAGGGAACACCCAACCCACCTGCCCTGCTGTCCCTTGTCCCTGTCCCTGGTGCTGCCTGGACTGTGGCTGTGTCTCAGCCTTCAGCAAGCACTGTCCAGCTGATACTGACGGCCTTTGCTGCTGGGAGGAGGAGGAGGGCTGAGGAAGGGCTTGTCTGCAGTACAGAGGGGTTGTGATTTGGTTTGGCAAGACCTGAATCCTCACCCCAGCACAGCATCCACCCCGTGGGTGGATCTCTGATCTGCATCCTCATCCCCAAATCTCCTTCACATCCCTGCACCACTGCCAGAGCCTTGATGTTGGGAGAGCCCTCCAGAATCCAGCCTGCAGAGAACCAGGGGCCTCTTCTTCCAGAACAGCCCCAGAAGGCTACAAAGACCCCCTTTTATTGGCCCAAAGCGGGGCAAAAAGATCAGCTTGGCTAAAAACCTGCCATGGACTTTCCCATGACACAACTCATGGCAGCAGCTGCAGTGAGGAAGTCCCGTGCTGTGAGGGCCCTGAGCTCCCAACACTCTGAGCTCTTTGGAGAAGCTGTGTTTTACTTCTGGGTGGTGGCACAGCAGCACAGGGCACCCCCAGCAGCCCCTGTACCACTCCCACCCCTCGGGGTCCCGCAGTTGCTGGCAGGCTGTGAAGGACAAACACCCGACATGCTTTGGATGCTCACTGGGTTTTCTGACCATCTTTTCCCTTTGTGAGGCCAAGTCCAGACTCCTTGAGTTTTTGGGTTTGGCTGGGCTGATGGAGTTGGTGTCATATTTTGGAACACACCAGGAAATCTTTCCTGATGTGGCAAAGCCATAGGATTTATTCCTCTGTAGGTCTGCCCTGTCTGTTCACGCTGCCTTCTGCTTTCAGAACACGTCCCTTCCCCATGGACCAGCAGCTGCAACAAGGCTGCCCAAATCCAGAGTCCTGCCCTTCACACAGCTTTCCTGGGGGAGGAATACAGGCTTCCCCTGGGCTGACAAGTTCCCTGCAGGAGCCTCCTTCTCTGGCTTGTCAGTGCTGCAGCCTCTGCATCCTGCTCGTGCCCACCCTGCCCACAGCGAGCCCAGGCCTCAGGGACGCACCACAAGCTGAGGGTGCAGAGCACAGAGCAAAGCAAGGCCAGGGGCAGCCCCAGGAATCCCAGGGAGCCCAAGCCTGGGGGTTGTGGGTCTGCTCTCCCCCTGGCTCATGGCTGGTGCTCCCTGTGGGCCCTGCCCCCACTGCTTCTGGGCTCTGGCACTCCTCACAGCCCTCCCTGCTCCAGGGACACCCACAGCAGTGTCCTGCAGTGCCCATAGCAGTGTCCTGCAGTGTCCACAGCAGTGTCCTCCAGTGTCCATAGCAGTGTCCTCCAGCCACCCTCTTCCCCACGCTGGGAAATTGCCAGCACCTCACACCAACTCAGCCCTGTCCCCTGAACAGCCCTGTGCCCCTGCCCTGCCAGCAGTGCCTCTGCTGCCACACGGAGCTCAGCCTCTTCCCATTGGGCAGAGAACAGCACCCCAAGAGAGGACACAACCCCCAGCATCCCCAGCTTCCCACACCGTGTGCCCAGCAAACTCCTGCCACAAGCACTCACAGTCTGGCCGTGGCTCTCCCGGGTGGCACAGCTCTCCCGGGTGGCACAGCTCTCCTGGGTGTCACAGCTCTCCCAGGTGGCACAGCTCTCCCGGGTGGCACAGCTCTCCCGGGTNTGTGAAGGACAAACACCCGACATGCTTTGGATGCTCACTGGGTTTTCTGACCATCTTTTCCCTTTGTGAGGCCAAGTCCAGACTCCTTGAGTTTTTGGGTTTGGCTGGGCTGATGGAGTTGGTGTCATATTTTGGAACACACCAGGAAATCTTTCCTGATGTGGCAAAGCCATAGGATTTATTCCTCTGTAGGTCTGCCCTGTCTGTTCACGCTGCCTTCTGCTTTCAGAACACGTCCCTTCCCCATGGACCAGCAGCTGCAACAAGGCTGCCCAAATCCAGAGTCCTGCCCTTCACACAGCTTTCCTGGGGGAGGAATACAGGCTTCCCCTGGGCTGACAAGTTCCCTGCAGGAGCCTCCTTCTCTGGCTTGTCAGTGCTGCAGCCTCTGCATCCTGCTCGTGCCCACCCTGCCCACAGCGAGCCCAGGCCTCAGGGACGCACCACAAGCTGAGGGTGCAGAGCACAGAGCAAAGCAAGGCCAGGGGCAGCCCCAGGAATCCCAGGGAGCCCAAGCCTGGGGGTTGTGGGTCTGCTCTCCCCCTGGCTCATGGCTGGTGCTCCCTGTGGGCCCTGCCCCCACTGCTTCTGGGCTCTGGCACTCCTCACAGCCCTCCCTGCTCCAGGGACACCCACAGCAGTGTCCTGCAGTGCCCATAGCAGTGTCCTGCAGTGTCCACAGCAGTGTCCTCCAGTGTCCATAGCAGTGTCCTCCAGCCACCCTCTTCCCCACGCTGGGAAATTGCCAGCACCTCACACCAACTCAGCCCTGTCCCCTGAACAGCCCTGTGCCCCTGCCCTGCCAGCAGTGCCTCTGCTGCCACACGGAGCTCAGCCTCTTCCCATTGGGCAGAGAACAGCACCCCAAGAGAGGACACAACCCCCAGCATCCCCAGCTTCCCACACCGTGTGCCCAGCAAACTCCTGCCACAAGCACTCACAGTCTGGCCGTGGCTCTCCCGGGTGGCACAGCTCTCCCGGGTGGCACAGCTCTCCTGGGTGTCACAGCTCTCCCAGGTGGCACAGCTCTCCCGGGTGGCACAGCTCTCCCGGGTGGCACAGCTGCTGCAGGACGCTGCCGTCATCCGCGGGCTGGGGCACAGGTGGCCGATGCGGTGGCTGTGGCAGGGCCGGGTGCCAGCTCGGTGACCGCGCTCACGGGGGCCTCGGGCTGAGGAGGGACAACACACAGGTGAGCCCAGGGAGCTGTGCATGCACCCCGCTGTCCTCCCTGGCTCACAGCAGAGAACTGTTAAGGTTGGAAAAGACCTCTAGGATCACCAAATCAACCCAGCACTGCCACCATGTTCACCACCAGCCCCTGTCCCCAGGTGCCACAACCACACACTTTTTGAACACTCCCAGGATGGTGACTCCCCCACTGCCCAGGGCAGCTGTGCCAGTGCTGACCACCCTTTCCATGAAGAAATTTTCCCTAATACTCAAACTCAAATCATCTCTGACACACTTCCTCTCCTCCTGTCCCTGCTCCTTGGAGCAGAGCCTGACCCTGCCCCTGGCTGTCCCCTGTTGTCAGGGAGTTGTGCAGAGCCACAAGGTCCCCCCTGAGCCTCAGCTTCTCCAGGCTGAGCCTCTCAGCTGCTCCTGGTGCTCCAGCCCATTCCCCAGCTCCATTCCCTTCTCTGGACACATTCCAGGCCCTCAAAGTCTTTCTGGATGTGAGGGGCCCAAACCAACCTGGGACTCCACAGAGCTGCTCTCAGCAGTTTGAGGAGAAATGGGGTTCAAGGCTTGAGAAGAGCCAGAGATGCCCCCAGCAAGGGCAGGGCACCTCCCTGCTGCTCTCTGCCAGCCTGGCTGCTGCAGCAGCCACAGGCACATCTGTCCTCCCCGTGCACTTCCCAAAGAGCAGCTTACACCCGGATCAGATTAGGGGAAGAAAACTGCATTGCAATAAATCCAGGGAGGGAACTGGCTGCCAGGGCTTTAATCTGAGAGGAGCCTTCAAGATAAGAGCATTAAGAGGGGTTGAAGCAGCCTTGGTGCAGGGATGGTCTGAGCTGGTCCCTTGTCTGGGATTTGGCAGAGGGAGATGGCTGTGCCAAGCCTTGGCACCTGGGAGCAGCTCCACACATCCTATCACACCTGAGCAGGCTCTCCATGGCTGCAGGACAGGGAAATCTCCAAGCAGGACAGGGCACAGCACACAGAGCATCGCTCCAAAGAACAGGAGCCTAGAATTCCAAGTGGAAAGGACAGCACCCTTGTGGGACCCCTCAGAGCAGGGTGGGATCCACAGCCCCTCCTTCCAGGGAGGGGACCTGCCACCTTCCAGATCAGATTCCCTGGCACTTCAGTCCCAAGCAGCCACTGGATTCCCTTCCCTGGGAAGTCCCTCTCTGGAATGTGGGCCGGGAGGCACAGGACACTTTGCAGGGCTCTGCTCCTCCTTCAAATCGACCTCCAGCCCAGCCCACATCCTGGGAATGGGACAGGAGCTGCTGCAGCAAGGCAGGAAGGAGCTGCCTGCTCTCCAGCCTGCTACTCTGGGAGAGGCAGGCACCTTCCCTGCCTCGTGTCCCTGTCAAAGGAACCCCCAGAGCAGCAGTGGGGGAGAGGGAAGGAGAGGTGTGACCCTGCACCCCCGGGGAAGCTGAGGGAGCCGCCTGCTCCCACACACCTGAGGGGGGTTGGTGGTGAGAGCTCAGGGGGAAAGCCCCTCCTGCCAGGGCGACAAGATGGGCACCAGTGGGGCTGGTGATGAGGGGGCAGAGGCTGGGGTGGCCCCTCCTGTGCTCCACCAACTCAGCCAGAGATGGATGGAACCAGCCCTGCAGCCTGGTGTAAGTAATTGAGGGAAGAACATTTGTAAGGCAGGAGACAGCTGGATTAAAAAGGTGAAGCCCAAAAAGCAAATGAAAAGAGAATCACTGATGATGGATGGGAAAGCAGTGCCTGAGTCCAGCTTTTCCCTGGATGCACTGGTGAGCAGCAGCGAGGCAAGGCGAGCTGAGATCAAACCACGGAAAGAACCTGGGAAGCCATGGGGGCTTGGAAGCACAGATAAATAAAGGCTGGAAAATCCCTCTAAGATCATTGAATCCAACCCTTAATCCAGCACTGCCAAGCCCACTACTAACCCATGTCCCCAAGTACCACATCTACAAGTTTTTCTAACACTTTCCAGAGATGGTGACTTCCCCATTGCCCTGAGCAGCCTGTGCCTGAGCACTCATTCCATGAAGAGATTTTCCCTAATATCCAAACCTAAACCTCTCCTGGCACAGTTGGAAGCTGTTTCCTCTTACCCTGTCCCGGTTCCCTGGGAGCAGAGCCCAACCCCCACCCAGCTGTCCCCTCCTGTCAGGGACTTGTGCAGAGCCAGAAGGTCCCCCCTGAGCCTCCTTTTCTCCAGGCTGAGTCTCCTCAGCTGCTCCTGGACCCTTCCCAGGCTCCATCCCCTCCCCTGGTTGCAGAGAGGTGCCCAGGTGACACTGCTGCCACCCCACATGGCCCCAGAGGTGCCTCTGCCCCTGCATTGACTGGGCCTGCCCCTGCAGAGCTCCCCAAACATCTGGTGAGTGTTCCTTGAGGGCACCTCCCAGACAGCCAGAAAGGTCATTACTGCAGTTTGCTTTGCTAATTGCTGCTGATCAGATGCTTCCTTGGCAAGGTGAGAAAGACATTTGGGTCAGAAAAAAGTAAATTGAGTTAATAAGGCAGAAGAATTCCCAACTGGTCCATCTGCATGAGGGGCTGAGCAGACCCAGCCCTACCCAAAGCAGCCTGGGCAGAGCCTTGGCATGGGTGTCATCCATGGTGGGGGAGAGCAGAGGAGCCAAGGTGAGCCCACGTGAGGAGGGTCAGGCTTGTTCCAGCAGAGCAGCAGAGCAGGAGATCCCAGTCCCAGCAGCCCAACATCCCCTCTGTGACTGTCCCCCTGCCAGCCTCACCACGCCTGTCACTGGAGCTCATCTCAAGGCACAGAGGGCTGTGCCACCCTCTCTGCCCAGATGAGGCCACCAGCAGGACACTCCCACACCCTCCCAGCACAGCCCAGGGATCATCTCCCCACACTCTGCTGCCTTTTCTTTCAGGATCCAGGCATCTCCAACAGGCTCCCACTCCTGTTCCCTCATACCTGAACACCAACCAGAGTCTTCCATTCCAGCTGCCTCCTAAACCATTTCCTGCCAGCTCTGAAACTCACTTGGTCCCAGCAGGTCACTGTCCTACTTGGTTTCCTTAAAAAAACAGTTTGTTCCAGTGCCCTGGATGCTCCACGTGCCCACAAGACCCCAGAGCATTCTCCAGGAGGTTTCCCAGACTGATAACCAGAAGCAGATTGATCCCAGCAGGCATTCTGGGGACACTGGCATGAGGCTGGCACGGGGATGTCCCCACACACTGTAAATGCCCCCACATGCTGCAGATCCCAGCCCTGCACAACATCAGCACCATGACCTTCTCCAGTATGCCCAGGGAACCCAACATCTGCCTGCAGCTGGATATCATGGGGCATAGAGGGGCAAGGCCTTACCAAAGAGATCCCAGAGAGCCAGGAGAAGAGCCAGGGATGGTGCTTGCTCTCCCAAAGCCCCGACTCATGGCCCCTTGATTGCACACATGAGGGCAGGATGATGGAGCAGCCCAGGGGCCTCCATCTCCCAGGGATGGGGACAATGGCTATGGCAGTGCCCAGGTTTGCAGCATCATTCCCTGGAGAAACACCCTGGACCGTCCCCAGCACGATCTGGGCAGTGAGATGCACACAACAGAGCAGCACCACCCCCAGCCATGGAGGAGAGCTGCCAGGATCACCATGTCCAGGATCTCCGAAACCACCCACGGAGCACTGACAATCCATGCTGGAATACTGGAGCAGGAGTCCAGTCACCCAGCACAGCAGGACCAGCTGTGCTCAGCCTGGGGACACTGGTGCTGCTGTCTGAGTCACCAGCTGTCCCCTCCAGGGCAGACACAGCCCCCGCCCCAGTCCCAGGGCAGTGGGAGCCCCTGGGACCAGACTCCCCTTGGAACTCAATAGGAATTTAACCAGGAGAGGCTTCAGGGCACAGCCAGCGCAGGCTGCCCTGGCTGCCAGGGCCAGGCAGCTCCAGCCCCAAGGGCCAGGATGACTCCAAAGCTGGAGGGGCAGCAATGCACGGAATGACCTGCACAGGGAAACTGGAGGTGGCTCCACACCAAGGGGCAGCTCCGCTTCTGCCACTGCAGAGGGACACTGCCAGCACTGAGGGACACTGCCATCACCATGGGACACTGCCACTGCTGTGGGACACTGACACTGCTGAGGGACACTGCCACCACTGAGGGACACTGCCACCGCTGAGGGACACTGCTACCGCTGAGGGACACTGCCACCGCTGAGGGACACTGCTACCGCTGAGGGACACTGCCATCACTGAGGGACACTGCCACCGCTGAGGGACACTGCCACCACTGAGGGACACTGCCACTGCCGAGGGACACTGCCACCGCTGAGGGACACTGCCACCGCTGAGGGACACTGCCATCACCCTGGGACACCGCCACTGCTGTGGGCACTGCCCTCACTGCAGAGGGACACTGCCACCACTGAGGGACACTGCCACCACTGAGGGACACTGCCATCACCATGGGACACTGCCACCGCTGAGGGACACTGCCACCGCTGAGGGACACTGCCATCACCATGGGACACTGTCACTGCTGAGGGACACTGCCCTCACTGCAGAGGGCACTGCCATGGCCATGGGGCACTGCCATGTCTGCCTGGCTGGCCAGGCTGTTCCCTCATCTGCTCCCTCCCTCGGAGTGGCTGTTCCGTGTTTCCCAGTTGGATCAGACCAACTCTTCCCCTTTAAAGCAGCGAGGGTGCTGAGCTGGAACAAACCCCACCTGTCCAGGGAGGCCGGGCAGGGTGTGGGGGCACCGCGGGGCGCTGCGGGGACACAGCCAGCACAGCCACCGCCACCCACCCCTCACATATGCCCACAAACATCCCCACTGCCTCAGGGGTGAAGGCCTGGGCATGGAGAGGTACCTCTAGAGAGGAGAGTCCCCAGCTGCCCTGGGTGGGAGCAGCTCTGCCGTTTCCCTCCTTTCCTCGCCCGTTTCCCATGCTGCTTGACCGTCTTTCCAGCTAATTACCCCCGCTCCTGCGGGCACACCACGTGGCAGCTGGCATCTGCACCGGCTCCCAGGAGCGACCTTGGCTGCTCAGAGGACAGCAGGAGCCTTTCTGCCTGCCGGGCTTCCCCCGAGGCAGACAAGGATCCTCCAGCGGGAGGGACGAGCAGCACTTCCAGCCCTGCTGCCACCTCTGCTCTCCCGGCTCCGGGGGCACCCACCGGGGCTCCCATGCTGGGCTCACTGTCACCTCCACAGGACCCCCAGCACTGCCTCCCTGCAGAAACTCCCAGTTTCAGGCTTGGAAATCTTTCTCCTGCATTTTCCACCCCAGTTTCATGGCAGAACAGCCCTGAGCCAGGTCTGGCTGTGCCGTGGAGAGGGGCCTCAGCCTGAACGCTCCAGTGTGGAGAGCTCTGGGGGAGCAAGGGCTGGGTGTGGGGCCTTGGGGAGCAGCCCAGGGTGGCATCACTGCCGCTGCCACACCCTGTCTTCCCTGGTGTGGGGAGAGGTGGAGAGAGAGGAGGGACACTCAGAAGCTCTCTGGGATGGCAGTCCCTGGGAACACCAGAGCCCTGAGCCCCACGCCGGGAGACTTCCCCGGGATGGGAGGGAGCTGTCAGCTGGGACAGGCTGCCAGGCTGCAGCCTGGGGCTGCAGGCAGGGCTGGCTGCACCCACAGAGGGGCAGGGTCCAGCTGAGGTCATGGGCAGTGATGGGACATGCGTGGGAACCAGCTGGGCATCCCCTCCTGTGGCAGAGGAGGGGATGTGGGGATGCCTCTGGCATCTTGCACCCGGCCTTGCTGGGAGGAAGGGCAGGCAGGACAGGCACCCCTTTGATGTCAGGATAAACACAGACACAGCCCTGTGCGTGTGTGACCAACACCAACAGCAGCTCTGTCCCACATTTGCTCATTCAGGGACAAAAGGGGGGAAAAGACATCCCTAAGGGAATTCTGGCTGCCCAACACACACACAGAGCTGCTCTGGGCAGGCTGGGCCCCCCAAGTGGCCAGTGCCAGGGCTGAGTGAGGGATGTCCAGGGTCCCACTGACCCTGCTGAGCCCTGGGGACAGCCCTGGCAGGTCCCTGTGCCCAGAGGTGACACCCTGCAGCCTAGCCAGGGTGTGGGGCAGTTGCCAACTACCTCCTTACAGCAAACCAAGCAGCTCCAACCCCAGGCCTGGCCTAAGGCAGTCTGAGGATGGATTTGCAGGAAGCCCTCACCCACTGGCAGGGCAGGCGCAGGAGCTGCCCTGATGAGCCTGGCACCCCCCACATCCCTCTCCAGCCCCTGCTCCACAGTGCCTGTGGAGTCCCCAGAAACCCACTGCTCCCTCTGTCCAGCCCCTCTGACTGAGGAGGGGTTTCTCTGATCCAAGTGAGCCAACACATTCCTGGTTAGGATGGAGAATGAGCCCCTGCCCTGCCAGCATGGGAGCAGCCCTGGCTCCAGCCTCCAGCCCCAGCCTCAGAAAACCTCCCCAGGTCCTCCCCCAGGACTGAGCCCTGACCCCTCCAATCCCACACAGCTTGGGATGAGCACAGGCAGGAACCACCCCAGGAGTGGTTTGGATGTACCCAGCATGCAAAGATGGATGGGCAGACAAAGAATTCTGTTCTCAGACTCTCGGGTCTCCTCCTGGCTCTTGGCCTCGGTGCCAGCAGGGGCAGATCCTGCTGCACACAGGACCCAGTGTGACCATGGAGGATGGACAGAGCAGCCCAGCTGGGCCCAGGGGCCCTCCAGCCCCCCTGAGCCTGTGGGAAGCAGCACCACTGGGAAAGCAGGGGGAGCTCAGTGTCCTTCCCCACAGGGCCCCTCCCCACCTCTCAACACCCCAGCATCGTTTCCATTTCCATCCTCACATCCTGCTCCTGCAGTGGCTTCACAACCAGCCTGGCACATTCCTGACTCCTTACATCCCTCAGGTCCCTCTGCAGGAGCCAGGGCTGGGTGTGCTGCCAGCACATGGAGGGAGTAGGGTTTGATCCCACCAGACCTTGGGACCATCAAATCCGGGGCTAATGCTGGTGCCAACATGCCCACAGCACGTGGAGGGCCTGCAGGGGAGGACTGTGGTGGCTTGGCCCCTGGTTTGCCTAAGGCAGGCAGTGATGCCTGGGGCCACCAACTCGTCCCTGGGGAGCGTGACAAGCCAGGCAGGCTGGCAGGCAAGCCCACGGCAGCAGCGATGACGGCTCCGTGTGACTGCCTCAGGCTCTTGCTCATCCCGGCTCCGTGACTCACAGCCCTGGCAGAGGGGTGTGGGGGACACTCAGCCAAGCACGAGGGTCAGGTTGGGACCTTCTGCCAACAGCAGGTCCCACTGGGAGCAAGCAGGGCACTGAGCTGGGCACGCTGCTGGGACAGGCACTTCCAGAGAGCTGAAGATCGTTCCTCTCTGGATCCAGGCTCTGACATGCACAAAGGCCCTGCCCAGGGTGACCCCGTTCCACACAGTGACCCTGCCCAGGGTGAAACTGCTCCACGTGGTAACCCTGCTCCTCGATGATCCTGCTCTGGATGTTGACCTTGCTCCACAGTGGCCCTGCTCCACACAGTGACCCTGCTCCTGTGTTTTGTTCCCTGCAAGCCACCCACAGCCAGGCCTGGCTTGAGGCTTGTCTTCCAGTTCACCCCCAGAGGAGGTCTCCCCTCCCGACTCAGATCTTTCTGTATGAGCAGGAACTGCAGTGAGAGCAGCTCCTGAGGCTCCTCACTCCCTGCTCTGGCCATGCTGCCCCTCCATCCCACAGACACCTCCTGCTGCTCCTCCAGGAGCTGGGGGCTCTCACCACCCCCTCCACGGACACGTGGGCAGCTATCTTGGGGTGCAGCTGTGGGGTGGGTTAAAAGAACGAGCTCCAGAACCAGAGCACGTGGCTCCTGAAGCTTCCAGTGGCTCTGCAAAATCGCTCCCTTTTTCCTCTCCCCTCTGGTTCTGGGGAGCCTCCCCCTTGTCCTCAGCCTCAGGGAAGCTGTGGGGGGCTGGGACAAGGGGGAGCACGGACCAGATGATGCTCTCCGTGCAGGTGGCTCTGCCCTGTTAACGGGAATATGGGAGAGAGGCTGGGTTTATCCAAGCCGGAGTCACCCGGAACCCTGCTCGTCATTAGCGGTGAGTAAAGGGGGTGAGTCACTGCTGCCATTGCCACACTCGCTGGAGGCAGGGAACGCAGCAGGAGAGCGCTGTTCCTTGAAGTCACTGCTCGTGGCTCTTGCCTTCCACCAGGATCTCTGCACCTGGCCTGGCACAGCTCTGTCCTCCCGGTGCCCTGCGGGTGGCTGCCCCAGGGCCGTGTCACCCAGGGCTGGCACCCTGAGCCGTGCCTGCCCCGCTCCCCTGCGCTTCCCGGCGCTTCTAAAGGTTAATGCAAGCAGGACATTTGTGCTTTCCCCCGGCTGATTGATGCTAAAGACACCGCCAGCACGGAGCTGCTCGGTGCCACCCTGGTGAGGGCAGTGTCACCCTGTCCCACACCTGGCTGTGCCACAGCCGAACCCTGCCTGGCAGCCCTGCCCTCGGACCCGGAGCTCTTTGTCAGCCCAACACCCGAGGCCACCCCAGTGCCTGCCACCTTCCCCCGGCTCAGCCCCACTCCACACTGCGGCCACTGTCCCGTCCAGTGCCCCTGGAGTGCAGGGGAGCTGCTGGGATGCCCTGGGACGCCACCTCCATCCCCACCCTGCCCTGCTGCTCTGCTCTGTCCGAGGGCCACACAGGCACTGGCACTTGGGTTAAGCTGTGACCAAACTCCTGCTCCCCACACTGCTCCGGATGGCCCCGCTTCAGCCTCTCTCCCTGCCCATCCCACCCGGGGCTGCTCCTGCTCTCTGCCTTGTCATCTGCTCACCTCACACGCTCATCCCCTCTTCTTTCACTTCTTGTTTTCCAACTTTTTGTCTTTTTTCCCATCCTTCTGCTCCATGTCTGATTTTACCCTCAGCACCGATAACACCAACACCAGCACACTTGAGACCAGACCCCTGCTGGGATGGGTTTGCCCTGGGGGGTTACCCTGGCCCCAGTGCCCTGCCACTGCCACCACCTCGGGGACAGCAGAAGGTGACCTGTGACTCTGGCTGCTGGGGATGCTGTGCTGGGTACCATGAAGAGAAATGAAAATACCAAAACTCTGAAGAAAGCAGAAGGTTCGTGGAACCTGAGAAGGGAGAGCAATTCCTGCAGGCACCAAGAGGGCCCTGCACACAACCCTCATCCCTGCCCCAGAGCTCTGCTCCAGCTGCATCCCCATGCCCTGCCCAGGCTCCAGGGCGAGACACTCAGATCTTCCTATTCAAATGGATTACCAATTACTGTCTGATCCACTGATTAGGACGGGAAGATGAGTGTGCTTCTGACAGTGCTGTTTAGCAGCCATTTAAAACTGCTCTGGAGGTGCCGCGAGCAGCGCACGGTGAGGGGCCACATCTGCTCCAGCAGCGAGTGCGGGGAGAGCCCGGGAGCACCCCCGGGAGCACCCCCGGGATCATCCCCAGGACCACTCCTGGGACCACCCCCGGGACCCCCTCGGGACCACCCCCGGGAGCACCCCCGGGACCACCCCGGGACCACCACGCCGGCGCTGCCGCCAGCAGCTCTGCCCGGGCCCATCCCCGCTCCCCGACCTGCTCCTGCCCCGCTGCAGAGCCCGCCGGCTCCCAGGGATGCTCCCAGGCCATTTGGCTCCCAGCCCCGCTGCCATTACTTCCTATTTATTTAACAAGATTAAAACCCGCTTAGTGGGGCCGGCGAAGGCAGGGCAGACAAATCGGATCTGCTGCCGCTGCTGGGAAGGGCAGCCTGACGCCAGGCTGGGGCCACCTGTGCGGCCGCAGGGCACACGGACCCTCCCTCCCGGCTGGAGGTCCCAGCACAAGCAGCCCAGCTGTGAGACAGAGGGTCAGGTCTGGCTGGGGAAGGACTCCAAGGGCAAAGCTGGGCCAGGGCTCCCCAGGAGCCGTGGGGTGAAGCCAGGCAAGGCTGTAAATCCGAGAGGAACCCCCAGCCCCCCCTGCCTGCCAGCTGGGCATGGGGCAGCATCCTGCAGGGTTTGGGTGATGCCAAGGACGTGGAGGCTGATCTGGACCCCTCCTTCAGGCGGTGTCCAGGCACGGGATGCTGCCTCAGCCCAGGAGGGGCCCCATCCCCCTCTGAGCCCTGGCAGGGTACCTGGCAGGGTCCCTGTGTCCCATGTAGGACCAGACCCGTCTCTCCTGGGTGAGAAACCTGCTCTGGGTCAGGCAGGAGCCCAGGTGGGCCCAGGAACACCTCGGGAACTGCCCTACAGCCTTGGCCTTCCCCAAACCCATCCCAATGCATCTCCATTCCCCAGAATCACAGCCCTTCCAAACCCCACCCTGGTGCCAGGCACCAAACCGGGAGGCTCAGCTCCCTCCCAATGTGCTCCAAGACTTTTCACGGGAGAGGGCACAGAGCCAGAAGCACAAGCCACATGCCCAGGGCACCTCTCCCTGCCCTCCACCCTGCTGCCCCTGGGCACTGAGCCAGCCCTGGCCCTGCCCTGGCACAGCATCACCCAACACAGGATTGCAAAGCCACTGGGAAGGCAGAGGGAGGAGTGGGAAGCCTCAGGTGCAGGCACAAGCACCCACAGAGGAGCAGCTTCACCACAGAGCCTGGCCCAGCCATTACCAGAGGAGTTACAGTGCCATTAATGAGTGCTCTCAATTTTAATGAAGTTAATCTACCTCTAAAAGCTCTTTATGTCCACAAACATGAGCTGAGAGAGAACAGGACCTGCAGCCACACTTTTACAGCATTTAAACATGGTTCTTGCAGCCACCTATTTCCCAGCAGAGCAGCTGGGGGAAGAACATCCCCTGACCAAGCTGCAGCCCCTCCACTGTGCCAGTTACATGTGGAGATCCATGACCTTCCAGGAAAAGCAAGATCCTGTGTTCCCATTATGATAAGTGTTAGAAAACCAGTGAATTTCAGTGAAAAAATAGATACTGTCTTTTCTCATCTGGGGAGGAGATGATGCTGCAGAAAGAGGTGCCCAGCAAGATGATCATGGCCAGCACATCCCCCTGGTCCCTGGGTCTTCCCTCTCCCCCTGCTCCCATCTTGGGTGGAGATGCCACCCCACCAGCCAGGCTCTCACAGCAGGAGCTGTTCTGGGGCTGTCTCCAGCCCCCAGCAGGCTGTCTGCTTTGCCAGCTGAGGATCATTTTTCCAGCCTCTCCTGTTACTCCTGGAACAGGTGCCCTGGGCTTGATTCTCTGGCTCCTTTCCAGTTTCACCTTTCCCATCATCAGGGAAAACTGGAGAGCTGGAGCTTGATTTAAACCTGGGATGTCCTCCTCAAACCCACAGGTCTGGATTTGTTCCTCCCTCCTCCTTGGGCCCCCTGGGGAGCTGGTCTTTCACTCCTGCAGGGGAGGACAGACAGAGCCACACTCCCCAAAAATGCCCAGAAACATCCCCATGCCACCTGCAGAGCAAGGGAGGAGCAGGAATGGCACTGGAGGTTAAAACCTGTCAAGGGGCTGGGCGATTTCCCCAGGAGAGGCAGCCAGGGGCTCCGAGGGCTCCGTGCTGGGCAGCAGCAGCTCTGACCCTGGGGAGAGGCACAGGAGGCTCCTGGACCAGACATGACCTGGGGCTGTCCCTGGCCACAAAGCCCCCACTGAGACCCCCTTTGAGGAGTGCCTGGGCTGGGTCCAGGGCAGAGCTGAGTCCTCTCAGCCACTCTGGTGGTCTGCCCTGCACCATTCTGTCTTTCCAACCAAAAATGCCTCTCTCCAGCCTGCCCTAGCCTCTGCCAGCACTGCCATGGGCAGGAGATGCCCCATGCCATGGGAGCCCCCAGCAGCACCCAGTCCTGCTGCCACCCCTGCTCCTCTGCACTGCTCCCACAGCTCTGGCACAGCCCAGTGGGGCTCAGGAAAACCTGGGAGGTTCCCAACTCCTCTCCTACACTGAGGTTCACCACAGGCTGCTACAGGGACCCTCTTGTGCTAGCACTGAGGCAGGAGAGCCCCACCCCCACAGCTCGGGGCATTGCCCAGGGCTCCTCCTCCCACCAAATTCCCCAAAGGCCACAACGCTGTGACTTCTCCTCATGGAAAATGTCCCCGTGTGGCCCCCAGTCCCAGGCACTCCTCAGGGGTGACACCCTGCCCATGGTGGGAGATGTCAAAGCAGCTGCTCTTCTCCCTCCTGCCCCTCTCACTGCCAGAAGAAAGCTCCAAGGCCCCAGCCCTGAGCCCAAGGCACATGGAATATCCCTTCACATCCCACTGAGACAGGAAGGCTACAGTAGCTTCCCAGCTCCAGTGGAAATCAGTAGCTCAGTGCAAACAGATGTTTGTGCAAATAAAAAACCTCTCAGCTTTCTCTGAAATTTGCCTCTGTCCACAGAGCCTTGGGTGCTCCTACCATGGGCTGTGGGATGCTCCTGGAGGGAGGGAGCCTGGAAGAGGGATCCTGATAGACCTGGCTTGGTCTGAGCCCATCCCTGTGAAAGTGGCTGGAGGAATGGGGATGCTGAACACATTCCTGGCTTCTTGGCAGGGGCATAAATGGCTGGATTTGGTGGTTCCGAGGTCAAAATCACAAAGCAGGAGTTCCTACAGAACCACACAATATGCTGAATTGGAAGGGACCCACAAGGATCATTGAGTCCAACCCCTGGCCCTGCACAGACACCCCAAAATCCCTGTCCATCCCTGGCAGCGCTGTCCAAAGGCTCCTGGAGCTCTGTCAGGGCTGTGCCCATTCCCTGGGGAGCCTGGGCAGTGCCCAGCACCCTCTGGGGAAGAACCTTTCCCTGAAATCCAACCTAACCCACCCCTGACAGCTCTGACTGGTAATTCCCAAACGGCTACAACTCATCCTCCTGGAGATGACCAGTCCTGGAGGGTCCACGGATCAGACTGGGATGTGTGGAAAGCTCTGGGGCAGAGATGCACAGCCATGCTGGGTGCTTCAGGCATTTCTGAACACCAGGGTGGGTGTTCAGGGCTCTCCAGAGGCAGAGAACACACTGGGGTGTTCTCCAATGAGATTAAAGCCTGACTCAGAGTGACCTCTCCAGCCCCTGGTTTGCCTGTGGGGCTTTGGCTCCAAGGCTGGTCCCATGTCCTGCAGCTGTGGCAGGCACTGGATTTGGTCACTCTGTCCCACAGGCAGGGAAGTGGGATGAGCCCAAGTGGGATGAGGGCCTGACCCAGCTCCTGCCACCATCCCCTGCCTGGCCCCCTCCTGTGCCTGGCCCTCTCCTGCAGGTCACCAGGGTCTCCCAAAGCCACCAAACCCCCAGCAGAGGTGAGGACACTTGGCCACCCAGCCAGGAGACAGCAAGGGAGGAGCCCAGCAGGCAGGGCTCCCTGCTGGAAGTGGCTCAGCTTTGCTGGGACAAGCAGTGCCACCAAAGTAGGGCTGCGGGACTCGCGGGGCACAGAGCAGCGCGTCTCATCTAATTATATCAGCCCTGTCCCACAAAGGGGCTGCCAGCGGGGCTGCCCTACTTCCTGAGCCCTCCTTGGGGCCCGGCAGCGCCACACTGGCACCAGCCTGTCATGGGGATGGCCCCACCTGGCACTGGGATGGCTCCAGTCTGGCACTGGGCTGCCCTGGCACTGGGATGGCCCCACCTGGCACTGGGATAGCTCCAGCCTGGCTCTGGGATGGCCCTGGTGCCTCTGGCCACAGGAGAGAGTGGCCACAGCTCCACACCCAGGCTGGCCTGGCACTGCCCGGATGGACACTTCCTCCTGGGCAGGAGATGGCTGTGTGGGTCTGGGGCAGTTGTCATGGATTGGTCTCCATCCCACCCTCCAGACCCTGGCCTGGCTGACCCTGGGCTCCCCACGGGCTGTGAGCCACTGCCACAAGGTGCAAACAGCAGAGCAGTGCCAGGGGCACAGGAGCCAGCCCAGTCCTCCCTCAGGACGCTGCAGTTTGTGGCAGGGCAGGTCCCACTGCCCCACCTCCCGCAGGCACCATGGAGCCACGGAGGGCTCTGCAGCACAGGGACTCCCCTAGGTCCAAATGGGCACCCCAAACCTGGCAGTGTCCTCACACCTCCTCCTGCCCCTCTCCTTGCCCAGCACTCGCTTTCCAGCTCAGCTCAGCCCCTGCCCCAGGAGGGCCCATCCCCCTGAGGGCTGGGGTAGGATCACAGAATCCCAGAATGTTTTGGGTTGGAAGGGATCTTAAATCCAGTGCAACTCCCTGCCATGGGCAGGAACACCTTCCACTATCCCGGGCTGCTCCAAGCCCCATGCAAACCTGGCCTTGGACACTGCCAGGGATGGGGCATGGAGAGCAGCCCTGTGCCAAAATTCTCTGGACATGGCTGGAGCCATCACAAGGTCAATGCCACCTCAGGCAGCACCAGGGCTCTGCCAGGAGCAAAATCCTGCTGCCTGTGATGGAATGACTGGAATGAACACATTCTGCTGGGATTATTCTCTGGCTTGGACAGCACCTGGTAAGGGACTGGGCTGGAGCCAAGACGCTCAGAGCTGGTGGTGGAGGAGGTGACAAGGGGTCAGCAGATCCCATCCAAAGTTCTCTGAGTTCAGTCTCCCAGAAACTTCACTCTGCAGGTCCTGGCACAAGCCTCTCTCTCCTGATAGAGATCTCTGGACACTCCAGACCATCAGCAGCCTGTCCAAAGGGTGGAGGCCTGGTCCCCCTGTGTGCATGCCTGGAGATGCCCCTTGGACCTCCCTGGGAGCTGGTCCTGGGGATCCCCTCCCTCCCTGCACCCAGTTCAGCCCTGGAGCCACTGCTGATGGGTGTGGGTGGCAGGAGAGAGCTCCCTGAGCCCCCTCCCAGGGAAGCCCAGGGGCTGGGGAGAGGCTGGGGGCTGCCTAGCCCCTGCCACCCAGGGGGATGATGGTTTAATCCTCTACTTATTTCGGTTGCTAGGTGATCAAATCATCCATCTGCTTGTGACTGGAGAGTGCCGTGAGTCAGCCCCTGCCACAGGCAGCAGAGGGGTTCACTCCAGCCCTCCTCCAGCCTGGCCTGGGGCCCTGCGTGCCCAGAGGATGCTCTGACAGCAGAGCAGGGACAGGGACACAGCTTCTGCCTGGGGACCCCAGGGGCTGGGGCATCTTCCCACGTGCTCCTGGAGAACAGGACCCCCACGGGATCGTGGAGAGCACCTCTGAGCTGTGTCCCCACTTCACTACCTTGCAGGAGGGGTTTGCTCTATTGCATTGGATTTTTGGGAAAAAATCTTCCCTGTGAAGATGCTGAGGCCTTGGCACAGGGTGCCCAGAGACGCTGTGGCTGCCCCATTCCTGGAAGTGTCCAAGACCAGGATGGACAGGGCTTGGAGGAACGTGATCTACTGGAAGGTGTCCCTGCCCTGTGTCCCAGATGGGACTGGATGGTCTGTGATGTCCTTTCAACCCTTTTAATCTCATTCTGGGTTTCAGTGATTCAATTCAGAGCAACTTTGAAGAATCATATGAGCCCCACTAGAAGTATGGGCAGGTTTGGTGTTCCCCCCAGCACACCTCAGCCCCCCCAGCACAGCCACCCCAGCACCTTCCCTCTTCTGCAGGGACATCCCTACCCCTGCAGAACGGGAGCCCAGAGAAAGCCAACAGGCTGTTCAGGAGAGCAAAGCAGAAAGGCAACAGTTTGGGAGAAAATAACATTTTCATAAAGTGTTTGAAGTCATTTGGAGGAGGAAAGTGGGAAGGGAGAGGAATCAGAGTCTCTGTGTGTGTGTGATGCGTGCGTATGTGAGAGAGCGACAACAGGAGCCTCCCTCTCTGCAGAGCAGAAACCATCTCAGTTTCTCAGGTTTGGGAGAGTGTTGAGACACTGGGAAATTAAAGCAATGCCCACAGAATGTGTTTGCAAAGTCCAGCCTCTTTAGTGAGGCACCACTTCTGCTGCCAGCGGGCCTGTGCTGGGCACGGGTGCTGGGTGAGGGCTGGGGGCTGCCCAGGACCCCCACCCTCTGCCACGTGCAGCCCTGGGCATCTGAAGGCTGCCAGGGCCTGGGGGAATCTCCTGTGAGATCCACAGGGCTCCATGGGAGCATCAGTGGCCACCCCCTGCCCATGACACCCCCAAAGGGGGAGCCCTGCAGCAGGGTGAGGAACATCATGGATGGGAGAAACGGGACCAAACCACGGCAGAGCAGCTGGAGCTGCCCCAAGCTGCTTTCTCTGCCTCCTGCCACTGCATGTGGGCAGAAGAGCCCCTGACTGTCCCCTCCCTCTTCCCCTACGCCCCTCGTGTTGTGCCAGGGCCTCAGCCAGCACCAAGGGGGGCCCGCAGCATCCCAACCCCAGTGCCCAGCATCTGAGATCCCGGGAGCTGGGCTGGTGGCCCTGCTGCTCTCCACAGCCCTGCCAGGTCCCCCGGCAGCTATCACGACTCCTTAGTGCAAAGAGACTCATTAATGAAGTGGAAAAGGAGGAGGAGGAGCAGGCTGAATGGTCCCTCCTAAGGGACAGTGCAGCAAGGAGGAGGAGGAGAGCGCTCAGCATTGATCTCAGGACAGGCACCACCCGAGAGGGGAGCGGCTGCTGGGAAAACCCCGCGGGGGAAGCCGAGGGCAGCCCGGGATGGGAGCCCCGCGGGTGGGGCAGGAACTCAGCCCCCGGTGTCACATCCCCCGGCAGGTCCCCCAAAGGCAGGACCAGAGGGGACCTGCGGGCAGGGGGGCCGGGCCCAGGGATGCCCGTGGCATTCCCTGCCCTGGAGCTCAGCTGTGCCCATCCCGCCGGGCACCGGCCCTTGGTGAGCCGCGGCTCCCCACGGCAGCGCTGGGGAGGAAGGGAGGGAGGACAGGCCGGGCTGTGTGGGAAGGGCGCTTTTCTCCAGCTCAGCGGTTCCCAGTTTCCAAGCTGTCTCTGCAAGGCCTGGCTGCTGTGCCCGTGGGAAGCACTGCCGGGGCTGGAGGGAGCCACGGAGCCCGGGCCACCAGCCCTGGCTGGGCAGCAGCCCCAGGAGCTGTGCACACCTCTGGTGGGCAGTGCCAGAGGCTGCCGGGGAGCCACAGGAGGGGAAGGTTTCCATCCCCAGCTCACTGCTCCAAGCAGAGCACAGGAGACACGAGGGTGACAGGGGCACATGGGCAGAAGCTCCTGCGGCTCTGAGGCCTCGCTCTGCCTGCCCAAACCTGGGGAGCCCCAGTGTGCAGAGCCTCCTGTCCCCAGGTCACACAGGGGCTCTGTGAGGGCAGCTCAGGGCTGCTGTCCCCTGCTCACAGCCCCAGCTCAGGGCTGAGGACTGCACTCCTGAGCCTGGCCAGTCCCAGGAAAGGGCTGAGGAGCTCAGGTGGAGCTTGGGTGCCCCATTCCTGCCCATCCTTCTGCCTCATTGTGCAGGGCACACAACCTCTGGGAACATCATCCCTCCCATGAGCATCACCCCCTCAGGGAGTGTCACTGTCCATGCTGAGCAGGGGCAGGACACGTCTCTGTGCTGTGAAGGTCTGTCTGTCTATGTCCCTCCATATATCCAGTATCCTGCTTGGAAAGCACAATCCAAACCTTGGCCTGCCATGAGATCAGTTTTCCTGTCCCAGAGGCTTTTCCTCACAGCAGGCAGGGCAGGCAGGGAATGGAACCAGTGGCTGTGAGCTGACAACTGAGAAATGCTCCCTTCTCCAGCCAGCTGAAACACCTCCTAACACATCACTGTCACTGGACTTTGAGCTCTTCCCAAACTAGCAGCAGTGCCCAGCTGAGACAGAAGGAGGGTGGCCTATTTAGAAAATGCCAAAGCAGTCCTTTCTGATTGTTCAAAAAATCATCTCAAATTGTTCAGAACAAGAAAATCACTGGACAAAGTGATGGATCTTGTCCATCAGCTGGGTCTGCTCAGTCCTAACCCGAGCCTCGGCTGCCCCAGCAGCTCTGCCCAGGAGGGAGGTGGTTCCCAGCAGGTCCCTGTCCCACCTGGCTGTGGTGCCCATGCCCAGGACTTGCCCAAGCCCATGGTGCCCCAGCTGAAGCCCCAGAGCAGCCATCCCCTCACCACCATGGGAAGGATTAATCGGTCAAGGAAAACAGCGAGGGAGCGTCACCTTCCTTCCCGCAGTGAGAACTGTGCCATTACCATCCCCTCTCCTATGACACACACCGAGCCTATTCCCGTAAGTTTGGCAGGGGAATAACATTCTGGTGCTATAAATACCTCGCGGGGCGCTGCTCTGCTGAGGGAGCAGCAGGACATGCCCCTGCCCACCCCGGGAAGGCTCAGCCACACCCTGCGGGCGCAGGACAGGAGAGCTGGGCAGGCTGTGCCAGCCCAGGGACACGGCCCTGCCCAGGGACACAGCCCTGCCCAGGGACACGGCCCGCCCAGGGGATGGCGGTGCCAGGGGAGGACCGGGGTCAATGGGAACAGAGCAGGAGCTGGGCAGGGCCCTGGAGGGTACGGAGCTGAGCAAGGGAGTACGGAGGTGAGAAAATGGTGCCAAGCACTGGCACCCCGAGGATGTTCCCAAAGCAAACTGCGAGTGTCCCTGTGGCCACAGCCAAGGACTCTGCTCTGACACAAAGCAGGCTGGCACACAGCCAGCTCATCTCTGTCCTCCCCACGGTGACCCCAGGCGCAGAGGGGGTCTCACACCAGAGCAGGCACCAATAGAGGCTGCCCAGGGCACAAGGGGATGCCCTGGAACACCCCAGGGACACTGGCTGCAGGCACTTCCCAGCTCACCCAGCCCAGGGAAGCTGCTCCCTGTGGACTCCTGGCCACAGCTGGGCCACCCCAGGACCCAGCGTGGGCAAGCAGTGACACCTCCAGCACCCGCTCCTCTGCCAAGGCCCTGAGACACTGTGGGTGCAGAAAAGACTTCAGCCCAGCTGGGAGGGAAGCAGTGGGGAGGGGATCCAAGCCTCCCAGCCCCAGCCAGGCTGTCCAGCCCCCCCTGGAATGGCTGGAAGCTGGTGCTGTCATCCGTCTGTCACCTGCCAGGGAAAATGGTGTGGGTGGTCCCTGTCCTGCGGAGACACACGGAGACAAACAGCTCAAGAATTGGGATATTAAAGACTTGACGTAAGGGGACTCTCATGCTCGTCACAGGCCTTACCACTCCTCCTGAGCACAAGTGTCATCCCAAAGCGCCTGCAGAGAGCTCAGCTTCTCCGAGCCCTCAGCAGCAGCCCTATGGACAGCACGGGAGAACAGGGAACACTAAACCCAAAGGCAGCCTTTGGAGGCCTGAGGAAATGGGCTCTTCCCTGTGGGAGTTGATCAAGAGATGTGCAGAAGGGTCCACATATCCCAGGGACTGCAGAAGCCAGGCCCAAGAAGATCTAAACCATCCCACAGCCAGCAGAGTGTAGGTTTGGAGCTGCCTGTCTCATTCCCCCAGTCCCATTTTCCCCAGAGGGCATAAACCCACCACGACCATAGAATCGTGGGATCAGAGACTGGTTTGGGTCAGAAGGGATCTTAAATATTATCTAGTTCCAACCCTCTGCCACAAGATCTCTGTAACAGCTCTGGAAGTTGTGCTGTGCCTCCTCGCAGCAGCTTTGTTTTCTTGGCCAAGAGCTGCAGCCAGGCTTCATTTGGGCAAAGCTCTCAGGAAAGACAATTTTCCTGACAGCCCACGGTCCAGAACCACCAGACAACCACAGGAAAGGCTGACACCCATGGGAGCCTTCCTGAGCAGAGCCAGAGCTGGCGCAGGAGGGCTCAGCCTGGTGGAAACCTTCCCTCTACAACGTCTCTGCAGCAAGAAGAGGCTCCAGACCTTCTGTAGCACACCCAAACCACGGGGTCACACACAGAGCCCCCAGCAGTGGCCACTGGGAGCTGCATGGTTGGTGTAGCCACAGTCTCTGGCCACAGAGGGACCCAAGGGAGCTCGAGCACAGAGCTGTGAGCAGGTATGAGGAGAGGAGCACAGACATCTGCAGTCCCTGCCAGGTCGCTGCCATGGGGAGCAGCACATGCCAAGCCCAGGCTGCAGGAGCTTGGTGCCAGCCCCCAGAGAGAGGCTTCAGCAAAACTCTGCTGTAGGGACCCAGCTTTCAGCACCTCAAGCTTTGAGCCAAGGGCTTCCCTCACAGATCCGAGCAGAACCTTCGCTTCTGTTTATTCTGCACGGAGCTAAACACATCCCCAAAATGAGAGCAACAAAGCAGCCCGACTGCCCAAAATGAGTGCCCCTGAGCACCCAGTGACAGCCTGAGATCTCCTGCAGCCCCTTTGCCTCAGTGAGTGTGACCAGAGTCCCCCTCCAAGAAGCTCCTGGTGGGAGACAGGCGATGCTCAGCCTGCCCTGGGTGGCCAGCATAGCCCACCCTGCTCCCAAAGGGGCTGTGGCGCTGCAGGGGGGGGCTGTCCAAGCACAGCCAGCTGCAGATCCTGGGCAGGACTTCCCCCTGGAAACAGGGCAAGAAAAACCCCACCAAGCTCCGAATCAGCTCCTTGAACCCCATCCAAGAGCAAATGGGAGCCAGCCCAGCTCCTGGCAGCCCGGCACTGCCTCGCCTGGGGCTGGCGGCACTCGCAGGAGCTGATGGCCCTGGCCTGAGCTGGAGAGCAAAACAGGGGACGCAGGTGCCTGTCAGGGACAGGGCCCTCCCAGGGCCAGTCCTGGCAGGCTGCTCCCCTGCTCTGCTCCCCTCTGCTGCTCCTCTGCTCTGCTCCCCTGCTCTGCTCCCCTCTGCTGCTCCCCTGCTCTGCTCCCCTGCTCTGCTCCCCTCAGCTGCTCCCCTCTGCTGCTCCCCTGCTCTGCTCCCCTGCTCTGCTCCCCTCTGCTGCTCCCCTGCTCTTCTCCCCTCTGCTGCTCCCCTGCTCTGCTCCCCTGCTCTGCTCCCCTGCTCTGCTCCCCTGCTCCCCTGTGCAGCGGACGGCGAGGGGAGGATGCGGGCAGCGAGGAAGGCAGCTGCCATCTGGATCCAGGGCTCTCCATCTCTGCGGCGGTGGCAGCAGCGCTCGGTGCTGATTGTGGGCAGATTAGAGGGGACACAGCGTGCTCATCCCGATCCCGCTGCGCTGCCACTACCCAGGCTGGAAATAAAGGCTCGTTTTTCATGCAAAGATGCACAATGGTTAACAGGGAAAAGCTTGCCTGGGAGGCATGCAGGTAGCAAACCAATTTCCAAACGGGTCTCCAATTACTCCTGATGGTTGTTCGATTTACATGTTTTTTTCTGGCTCACCAGATGTTGATGCTCCGAGGGTGAAATTGGGCCCAGCACGAGGGTGGGAAGGTGCAGGAGTCTCCTGCTGCAGAGTGGCATGTTTCCCTGGAGCTGCTCTGTTCCTCGCCACTCACAGCCGTGCTTCCAACCACACCGTGCGTCATGGACACGGAGAGGAGCGAGGGAGCCGGGCTGCTGCAGACACCGGAGCCACATCTGCCAAGCCCACAGCTGGAAAAGCCCCATTTTCCTGCCGGCACAGGCAGCAGCCCCATGTCCCAGAGCAGGAGTGGCAGCTCCTACCAGGTGACAGCTTCCTGTGAGAAGCCCTGGACTGGCTCTGTGCTGTTTCCTCGGAGGGGGAACAGTCGGAGATGAATTTGCGAGGCTCCGAGAGTCCATTTTGCAGGAAATGCTCCAAGATGCCACGGTCCTGTGGAACGCCAGCCCACACCTCTGCATGGATACAGCTCCTGCTGGCCCCACACCAGGCACGGGGTCAGCAAGGTCACCAAGGCTCTGCTCCTCAAATGCACATTGGTGCCAAACTCCAATGGAAATGATGGCAGCAAGGCTCTAAATCCTGTTCCTGCCTGGGCCTCATCCTGGACCGGAGCTTTCAGAGTGCGTTATGGCAAAGGCCCAGAGGAGAGTTTGTTATGTGGCACCTCTCCTGGAGGGGACTGGCATGTGGAGGGGACATTTGTCTGCCCCTCCGAAAGTCTAATGCTAGTGCCATGACCCAGCCACCAGCCTGGGACTGATCCAGGCCCTTGGTGCAGCTGGAGGGGCACCGGGGGTGGCACCCAGGGACAGGACAGCAGGCATTGACCTGCCAGGTGCTGCCACTTCCTGCCAGCCAGCTCCATTCCCTGCCCACTCCCCACAGCCCCACTGGCCCTGGGCAACCTGGAGCACCTTTACATGGAAAACCTGCTGGAGGAAGGGTGGGGGTCAGGCAGAGGGGTGAGGGTCAGGCAGCTCTGCCTGCAGCCACTGCCTGCACACTGCTAACCAGCCCGGCCGAGGGGAGGAACAGAGCACACCCCACGCACAGCAAACACAGGCCGAGGCCATGCCCGGTGCCAGCGGCCACTCGTGGCATGGGCACAGGTGCCCAGAGACCACCAGGGGCTGCAGCCAGGCTGGGGCCTGGTGGAGCAGGCAGCCTGGCCACGGGTGTGCTCACACAGCTCCCCACACGTACCCGCTCCCTCCATCGCCCCTGTGCATTCCCTGGCACACATCTCCAGCCCCCACGCCCTGCACACCTGCAGGGACATTGCCACCGACCGCTGCACACGCATGTGACACACACCCCCGAGGGGCACAAACCCCCCCGAGGGGCACACACACCCCCGAGGGGCACACACACCCCTGAGAGGGGCACACACACCCCCGAGGGGCACACACACCCCTGAG
>VXBR01006372.1:237438-261354 GCA_013400215.1 Cisticola juncidis | reverse complement strand
GCGGAGAGGAGGGAGGGAGAGGAGGAGGAAGGAGAGCAGAAGGAGGGAAGAGGAAAGAGGGAGAGGGAGATGGCTGCCCCCAAAACCAGAGCTGGATCTGGAGAAGACTCTGGGATTTCCACCAGGAAATCAGGGCAGGGAGTGGAGCGGGGCCGGCGCAGCACCCCCCGCCCAGCCCGGCACGGCAGCCCCAGCCCCGCTCCCGGGGATGCCGAGCCAGAGTCTGGGGACTGCGGGCGGTGGGCACGGCCCCGCGCGGGGCCAGGGCATGGCACAGCCCCCCTGGAGAACCCAAATGTCCCCCCTAAGACAGGGCTGACCCAGCCGGGGGGCACCACCCAGCCCCGCCAGGGGCTTGGCTTTAAGGGCATGGAAAGCTCGGGGGGGCACCTTTTGGTGGTGTTGCCAACCTGGTGTGCGGGGGCTGCACGCTTGGCTCCACATCTGCCCTTTCTGCAGAGCCCAGCTTTGCTCAGACAGGGCCCCTTCACCCTCACACACAGTCAGGACCTCCTCAAACACACCAGGGTCCTGAGCCCCAGGATAACGCCCTGCACACCACATCAAAATTTCTCAGCTTTTCCTAATCTGGGTCTTGCTTAACCCTCTGGAAAATAATCCACTGACCATCTGCCACAGTGAAATTCATTTACAGCCTCGCACAAATTAGGCTCAACTGTTCACTTCCTGCTCCTCTTCTGCTCAGGGCTTTTGGTCACTCTGGTGCACATGTGTGTTCCTTCCCACGGGCTGGGATGGCCTTGCCCTGGGCTGGAGATGTCCCTGCTATGGACTGGGATGTCCTTGCCCTGGGCTGGAGATGTCCCTGCTATGGACTGGGATGGCCTTGCCCTGGGCTGGAGATGTCCCTGCTATGGACTGGGATGTCCTTGCCCTGGGCTGGAGATATCCCTGCTATGGACTGGGATGTCCTTGCCCTGGGCTGGGGGTGACCTTGCCAGCGCTGGGCTGCAGGGCAGTGCCTGCTCCTGACACACTCTCGGATCCCAGGGTGCCGTGATGGCATTCTGCTGTGCTGGCATTCCCATGTCTGATGGCATTCCCATGCCCAATGCCATTCCCATGCCATGATGCCATTGCCATGTCTGATGGCATTCCCATGTCTGATGGCATTCCCATGTCTGATGGCATTCCCATGCCCAATGCCATTCCCATGCCCTGTGCCATTCCCATGCCCAGTGCCATTCTCATGCCCAATGCCATTCTCATGCCCAATGCCATTCCCATGCCCGATGCCATTCCCATGCCCAATGCCATTCCCATGCCCAGTGCCATTCCTATGCCCAGTGCCATTCCCATGCCCGATGCCATTCCCATGCCCAATGCCATTCCTATGCCCAGTGCCATTCCCATGCCCGATGCCAATCCCATGCCCAATGCCATTCCTATGCCCAGTGCCATTCCCATGCCCAGTGCCATTCTCATGCCCAATGCCATTCCCATGCCCAGCCTGCACTGCCCTGCCCTCGGGAGGGCTGAGGAGCCTCTCTGGGGGAGCAGCCTCTCTCTGGCTGCCCTTGGAGGTGTGTGCAGGGCACTGAGGAACTTCCGTGGGTCCAGGCAGGACAGAGCAAGAGCTCTTGGATTTCCCTGTGCCAGGGATTCCCAGGCTGACCTCAGGTGATCCAGGTATTGATCCGGGTATTGGTGGTTTCCGAGGTGATTATGAATCCGTGGATTTTGCTGTTTTGGGATGCCTGGCCAGGGCTGCCCTGTGGGATGAGGTGATCAGAGCCAGGACTGCTCCGTGCTGTGAGACACCTCTGCAGTCTGCACCTGCAGAGAGCCCGGCCTGAGGGGTGAGTGTGCTGTGGGAGCAGCTACCACGGGGATTTTCCCATCCCTTTGCCCTGGTGCTTTTGCAAATGGAGAGCTGGCTTTCTGGGGAAGAGGATTCATTCTCTAAGGAAAATGGAAATATACAGATTTTTTTTCCTTCCTGTAGCAGATTCAGCAAAAGTGCAGCTGCCTTCCCAGTCCTGAATACAGAATTGACCATTCAATTCATCCCTAAGGGGAAATGGCCCAGCAGAGAGGAACAACGAGCCCCACAGTGCTCTCTTCACCCTCCAAAGTCTTTCTCAACCCTGGCATTTTTCTCTCCCAAATTCCAGGGGTGCCTGGCTCCCTTTGCAGGGCAGTGAAGGTTTTCCTCATGCTTCCAACCCCCCTCTCTGAAAACCTGTCAGCTTCAAAATGTGTCTTTTTTTTTCTCCTTAAACTGTAATTGGACAGGCTATTTGTCCATGGTGGAGCCTGGAGTGCAGAGGCACAAGCAGAGCAGAGCTGGGTGAGTGGCTGGTGGAGAGGCACCCCAGGGAAATTCCAGCCCTGCCAAAGGCAGTCCAGCACTGGGACCAGGTAGCCTGGAACCTTTTGGCTGTGAGGAGCAATGCCTTTTCCATCCTTCTGCCTATTTCTGAGCCTTATGGCAGCTCCAAGTGGCTGAAAAGACAGGAAATGAAGGCATGAGTGATGATGTTTGCTGCTGATTTCCCCATGAGTGTCTGGGTGCTCCTCAGGAAAGTCACTCTGGGTCCTGAGCAGGCCAGGGCAGGGACAGAGCGGGGGGATGGAGCAGCCCTGGCAGGCTGCAGGAGCCCCTGCTGGGGTTTCAGACAGCAGCCCAGCAAAGCCCATGTGGAGGAAAAACATAAGGGATAGCTGGAATTTAGGAAGACATTTAGGAATAAATTATTTTTAATAGTTAAGAAGAAATTCCTCCCTAAGAAAGTGAGGAGGCCCTAGCACACATTGCCCACAGAAGCTGTGGCTGCCCCTGGATCCCTGGAAGTGTCCAAGGCCAGGTTGGATGGGGCTTGGAGCACCCTGGGGGAGTGGAAGGTGTCCCTGCCCATGGCAGGGGGGTTGTAACCAGATGTTCTTTGAGGTCCCTTCCTGCCCAAACCATTCTGGAATTTTGGGATTCTATGAATGAAGGGCATCTGGGGAGGTTTCTCTGTGAAAGAGCCCAAAACCTCATTTCTCAGCTGTACTGCAGCCAAGAGGGGGCTTGGACTCCTGCAGGAAAGCCACAGGCAGCTACAGAGGCTTCTCCAAGTGAAGACAAATGGTTCTCAAATAATGATCCAGGAGGGAGGATGAAGGGTGACACAATTCAAGGCAAAGGGGAAATGATCTCTCCAGGAGGGGGTGTGGTGAGCACTGGTAACGCCAGGCCGGAGAGCTGGGGACAGCCCTGGTGCGATGGCAAAGTCCCCGAGCCCAGGGCAGTGCTGTCCTGCAGGGACTGACACAGCAGGGGTGGAGAGAACTGTGGGACTCAGGTGGGACCCAGGCGGGACCCAGGCGGAGCTGGGAGGGGAGGCTGAGCCGGAGGTGGAGCAGAGCAGGGTCTGCACAGCAGGGATGGGGGAAGGCTCCGGACCAGGGTGAGCAACTGTGCTAGAAGTGGGCTGACCCTGCACCAGGAAGTGTCAGCCAGGCTGGCTGGGCTTTTGAGAGGAAGAGACAAGTCTGGCACAGCACGGTGGATCTGAGAGTCACCATAGTGATGGTGGCTGGAGCAGGTGGGTGGTGGAGATCAGCCAGCAATGGCTGTGAGAGGGGAGCAGGCAGGGCTGCAGGACAGCGGGCTCTGGGCACCCAGCAGGACAGGGGGGCAGGGGAAAGGCAGGCATGGATGACAAAGGCACACAGAAAACAAGAGAAGGACATCAGAGAGGCTTTCTAAGCCTTTCCAAGCATGGCTGAATGTGTGGAGAGCAGGAGAAAAATCAGAGAGCTTTGAAACCTTTGGGAGAAACCTGAGGCCAGGACTCTGCTGGGCAGGTGGGACAGAAGGCAGGGACAGTTTGAGTGTGGAGGTGGAGGAAGAGCAGACCTGGGAGATGGGGCAGCAATCCAAGGAGATTTCTCCAGGTCTGGAGATGTTTGTGCTGCAAATCTGAGGGGCCCTGGCAGTGGTTATGGGGACAGCAGAGCAGAGCAGAGGGAGGGTGTGATCAGGCTGTCCCCGTGGCAGGGAGTTGATGGTGTAGCCAAGAGAAACAGAGGGATCCAGAAGAGTCCCACCACGGCAGCAGGGCACAGCAGAAGGGGTGAGGGCTGAGGAGTTACGGGCTCTTGCATCCCTTGTGAAGGATGCTGTGTGGGAGGGCAGCCAGCTGAGAGGAACAGGGGCCTGTAGGGAGGAGGAGATGGAAGCTAATCCCAGAGGAACAGTTCTGAGCTGAGGAGCTGCCTTGGGCTGGGGTCTTGTGTTATGGTTTGCTCCATGGGCACTCGGAGTGTGTGACCCCCCTGCTCACACTAAGGCCCCTCTGTTCCAAGTTTTATCCTGGCAGGGTTCAGCTGGTGCTGGCTCTGCAGCCACAGGACAGGCTGTGGGTGTCACTCTGCTCTTAGGCAGGAGAAATTCCCCTGGCACTGCCTTGCTGTTGTCTCCAGGGGTGGCAGAGTGGGTCAGAGATGACAATGGCCAGGTAAGTTGTAATGGGCCAGATCTTTAGTGCCAGCAGGAGAAATGATGGCTCTGGCTCCATCCAGGAGGCCAGGGAGGGACTGGGGGAAAATGTGTGGAGTGGAAGGTGGGAGGAGAAGGAGCGGCCGAGGAGGCAGTGCCCAGGGATGGACACAGGGCTGAGCACGCAGAGAGAGGTGCTGGGGCTGCAGCACCTGTGGGACAAACGAGCAGGGCTGGCCCAGGGCTGGGTGACAGGGAGGAGGCGAGTGGGGCCAGGTGAGGGCACTGCAGAGGAGCAGAGCCCAGAGCTCTCACCACACGGAGGGGCAGGAGCAGGGCCATGCACTCTGCACTGCGCTGCCTCCAGACCCAGCAAGCCCTGAGCTCCTCCAGGGAGGTCCTACAACCTCCTGCACTGCAGGGTGCTGCAGGTACCTCTGGAGACCACTGAGGGGTGGAGGGGCAGAAAAACTGCGATGGGCTGTAAGAGACGAGGGATGTGTGCCCGGTGGGTGCAGACATCCCCCTCCTCCCCACCAGGCAGAGGACAGCCCGATTTGCTTTGCTCTCCTGCCCACAAATCTCTCAGAAGTCAAACCTTCCCCTTTCTGCTCCTCACTGAAGTCAAACACTGGTGAGTAGCAGCCTGTTAACACAACCTGGTGCCCAGAACCTCAGTGTCCCTCTGCCCTGCCTTGCTCTGACGTGACAGCCCCCACAAAGCCTGTTGCACATGAAGGAACCCTCTGCCACAGCAGCCTCTGCTATCCTTTGTCCCAAAATGCCTCCTGACTAGGTAGAAGTTCATTCCAGGCCATGTGGCTCTGCTGAGGGTTTGAAATTCTCTCTGAGGACAGATTTATTCTGTGGGCAACTCTGGGCAGACCAAGGCGTTCTTGCCCTGTCTGGAGGCTGCCAGCCCAACTGAGGACAGACGAGTTCCATGCAGACAAAATGCACCATCTCCAGTTGATGAGATCTTGGAATAAAAAATGCCCTGTGCCCTATTCTTGGAGCACATGCAAAATAGGGCACAGCAAGGACTGAATACCCAGAAGGGTGAGAGTCTGAGCTAAAGTCAGTCCAGCTCTCACACTGAACTGCTCAATTCCACACACAATGAGCCCGGGAGGGAGCACAGGAGGGCTGGTGGGATCTCTGCTTACCTGCAAGGGGGAACACAGAGGGGTAATGGGAGAAAACTGAAGGCACTAAGGTTTAGGAAGAAGATTAGGCACTCAGGGAGCAGAGGAGCTCCTGCAGCCACGTTAGGCACAAGGAGGAGGCAAACAAGGGACTGCAGCTCTCCTGCTGCAGCCAAGTGCTGCTGCAACCCAGCCCCCCAGGGCAGGGCTGCAGGGCTGGAACACGGAGTCATGGAATATCCTGAGCTGGAAGGGACCCACCAGGATCATCAATCCCACTCCTGGCCCTGCACAGACACCCCAACAATCCCTGGGAATGTTGTCCAAACACTCCTGGAGCTCTGGCAGCCTCGGGCTGTGCCCATTCCCTGTGGAGCCTGGGCAGTGCCAGCACCCTCTGGAGAGATGACTTTAAGGGTGTTTACAGACTTCCTTGGGACCAGTTGCCATGAACCACTGCTGAACATGTAGGCAGGGCACCAGTGTGCTCCAGTGTGATGTTTGCAGGTTTTTACAGCAGAAAACCATGGCCTGGGCATGAGGACACAGCTGGACATTGTCCAGCTGCTCCTCAAGAGCTACTAGTGCATGTGGCATCTGCACAGCTCTGAGGAATATACTGTGAGAAATGAGACTGTACCAGAAAAGAAGGAAATTAATAAGGCAGCTCCAATCTTCCCTCCACAGCTCAGGAGCTCACTCAGTGAGCAGCTTCACTGTGCAGCTCCAGCCTCTTCCCTGCCAGAGCAGGGCTGGGGAGCTCAGGGCCCCCAGGGCAGGGCAGGATGGGCCCCATCAGCACCTGCAGGATGGCCCTGAGTAGCAGAGCTGTGCAAGGCTTTGCCCTGGAGCCTGGCTCAGGGTGCTCCTCTGCGCTGCCAGCCTGCCCAGAGCTCCAGGGAGGTGCCAGGGCAGGGCAGGGCTGTGCCAGGGATGCAGTGAGCCATGGCCAGTGTGAGACAGGATCTCCTCTGGAAGGAGAAGAGGAGCAGGAAGGGGGTGGCTGTGTGAGGATGAGGCCAGAGCAGGATGGCAGAAATCTCCCTGTGCTCCGGCTCCTGCCCGTGTCCCCGCGGGCTCCAGGCTGTGGCAGCACCAGCCCACACTTCTGTCTGCCCCTGAACCAGGGCCACATCCTCGGCTGGGGAGTCCTGGCCTTGGCCCACAGGGCTCCTTCTGCAGGGACCAGTGCAGGCTCAGAGCATCCTCTCACAGGGAATGTCACCCCCAAGCTCTGAGCACTGAGGGCCGTGGAGCCCTGGGCCACCCCTGTCCTTTGGGGCCCATCCAGTGGCACTGCCCTGTCCCCACGCCTGAGTGCAGGAGGGGCAGGCTGGCCCTTCCCCAGGCTGGGAACAGCCAGGTCCCTCCATCTCACAGCAGAGATCAGCTGCTGGATGCTCGTTGCTTGGCAGCCACAGGCTTAGAAATGTCAATTTCTAATTAAAACCATGCACCCAAAATCTGGGATTTTGTATTCTGCTCCCAGCTAGGGGGGCGTGGCAATATCCCCTGGTGTGCCAGAACCTGAGAACGAGCCAGGGTTGTGCCAGGGAGGAGCCAGGTGAGGCCCAGGAGGGCCTGAGCAGGAGGGCATCCCGCTAAAAAAAGCAGATGGCAGCTGAGATTGAAGATGTGACCCAGAAACAGGAGTGAGAAAGGCTCCACTGGAGCACACGGCAGCAAAGCCAGGGTGCCAGGCACAGAACAAGGGCAGTGGGATGGGAATCCCATGGGACATGAGAGTGCTGGGGCCTGTGGGATGAGGCCCCAGAGGAGCAGGCAGCCCCCTCTGCCAGGGCAGTGCCAGCACCCTGGGCCAGCCAGGCCATTCGCTCCCCTGGGGACCTGTGTGTTCCCCTGGGGCATGGAGCCCCTACCGGGCAGTGATGCCTGGAAATCACCAAATCCCAGAATATTTTGGGCGGGGAGGGATCTTAAAGCCCATCCAGTGCCATCCCTGCCATGGGCAGGGACACCTCCCACTGTCCCAGGATGCTCGAAGCCCTGTCCAGCCTGGCCCTGGGCACTGCCAGGGATCCAGGGGCAGCCACAGCTGCTCTGGGCACCCTGTGCCAGGGCCTGCCCACCCTCACAGGGGAGAATTCCCTCCCAATATCCCATCTCACCCTACCCAAGGGGTTTTCCTTGTGGGAAGTGCTGTTTGGGGTGCTGGGAGCTGGGGCTCAGGGTGAGGTGACAATGCAGAGCCCCTGGTCCCTGGTCCTGCTTTGGGCAGGGACACAGCAAACCCAGCCCCTGTGGCTGCAGGAGGAACAAGGTAACTGCTTTGGTAAAGTCTAAGCACAAAAACCCTCAACCCCACTGAAAAGTACAATGAAAGAAATTAATGTTTTTTAAATCCATGTCATTGGATTGCAAATTTGGGAGATTAAAAATTCAAATTGCTGGCTTTGTGGCATCTGAACCTTTAGCATTTGCATTTCTACTCTCTTGCTCCGTGAGAGTGACAAGGAGAGGGAGAAAAGGCACTGGGACCCCCCAGTAAAGCCCCCCTGCCAACCAGGCCACGGCCAGCATGGGGCTCACAGAAGCAAACAGCCTCACTGGGGAAGGGATTTTATTTTTTGAAGTTTGCAGAACCTCTTTTTAGCATTTTCTCACAGAATAATTCTGGGTTTCTGCTTCCAAGTGACATTCAATTTCCACATCTGAGCTAGGGATAAAATGAATATTTTTGCAACCTGACTGAATTCAAACCAAAACGCTCAAAAATGATGAAACTGTCATCGGTGGAGCCAGGCAGGGGTGGGCAGGCAGCTCCAGCTGCTTGATGGCTGGGTGGGTTGGTTTGCCCAGTTCAGAATGGAGGCATCACCAGTTTGCCCAGTTGGTGGCTGCCCAGTGCCCACGGGGGGTTCCTGGAGGAGATGGGCTCTGGAGCAGCCTGGGCTCTGGAGCAGCCTCAGGGCACAGCCTGGGCAGGAGCTGTGCCCATTTTGGGGGGTTTTACCCTGTCAGATCAGCCGTGGTGCCAGGCTCATCTCTGCCATCCTCTGCCTCCCTTATCTCCTTTCTGCTGATCTCAGGAGACATTTGATTGGCAGGTCATGCCAAACACATTTGCTCTGAAGTTTTCCCAGTTTCCCTGGAAAAGCCTTTCTTATGAAAAGGACCTGGATGCCTGATTTCCCTCGGGTGGGGAGCAGAGCCCTGAGATGGGGAGGGTGGGAGATGTTTCACGGGGCACCCTGGGCTACTGAAGGTGTCCCTGCCCATGGCAGGGGGTGGAATGAGATGGGATTTATGTTCCTCTCCAACCCACACCAGTCTGGGATTCTGTGATAGATACACTAAGAATACGTTTTTTTTTTTTCCCCAAGGTCTTACATCCTCTATGCCACACAATAATCATTTAATTAGTGAGGCCAAAGTGTTCCATAGTTGACAGTGGGACCTTTTTTCCATCATGTGCATAACGGACACAACAAATCAGTCAGGTTTAGTGAATCCTGGGTTTGCTCCACTCTCATTCTTCAGCATTTCCTGGCTTTTCCAAGACCTCCAAATTCTCTCTCAAAATCCAATTCCTGGCTGAAGCACAGACGAAACAGCATTTGCTCCCTGTTTTTCAGGGTTCTTTGGGAGAAGACAGCTGGGCAAAGACCAAGTTTTTAGCTGGAGAGAGGAAAAATGCAGCTTCCAGGTGTCAGGCTGGAGTTCCCTCAAGAGCAGTTGAATTCCCAGGGCCCAGGAAGCAGCAAACACACCAGGAGGGATCCCTGGGCTATCCCAGAGCAATTGGCTCCCCCCAGTGCAGGGGCAGAGCTGGGAGCGCTGGCCCCTGGCAGGATGGGTGGGGGATAGAGCTGCTTCAGAGGTGCAGCATCAGCGTCCCTGGCCTGGAGTTAATTATCAAAAAAAGCCAACTGTAAGCTTCATAAAA
Organism: Cisticola juncidis; assembly: GCA_013400215.1. Taxonomy (NCBI): domain Eukaryota; kingdom Metazoa; phylum Chordata; class Aves; order Passeriformes; family Cisticolidae; genus Cisticola; species Cisticola juncidis. Next base: position 251,855 of record VXBR01006372.1, on the reverse strand, counting down.
GCCTATAAAGGCTTTATAAAAGCCTAATAGAAATAGAAATAGCTGTGCTTTGTTTTTAAAATCACTTACAACACGGATCATTATTAGTCTAATTATCTCCCCGCAGTGTGGAGATGCCATGGGGGTTTTTTGGGGTTTTTTGGTTTGGTAAATAAATTTATTTATTTATTTATTTTTCAGGCGCAGAAAGCACACAAGGCACATTTTGGAGATGGAATAGGAAGGCCAAGCAGGAGGCAGGAAAAGCTGTGCTGTCCCAGGAGCCCGGGCTGACTCCTGGCCCTGGGGTCCAGCTCCCTGCAGCCCTTCCCACTCGGGATTCTGGACCCAACAAATTCAGCCCAAGGCAGGGCCGAGGGGGCAGAGCTGTGGCACCCCTGGCACAGGGCAGGGAAGGTGCCAAGAGGGAACAGGAATAGAGGGGGAACTGCTCGAAAGAGAAATAAGTGACAACACAACACAAGAATGAAAAGTAAATAAATGCAAATAAATTAAATCCATGGGCATGTTGGTGAATATCCAGAGACCAGGTCTGTGTTGAGAAGTGCGTGAGCTGAAGGGAACTGAGGGAGCTTAAAGTCTCTTCCAGCCCAAAACTTCTATGATTTTATTGTTTTGTGACATCCCCATTCTGTGTTCAGGGCATTGACACCAACAAGGTACTACAGCCAAAGGACACAAAGGAGATTTTCCTAAACTACCTTGGCATTTTTAGTGACAGATACACTTCTTCCCTGCCAGCCATTTATTCTCCTTTACTGACATTTCATCCATTTGCTGGTGGCTGCTGCTCCCTGGGTGCATTAATGGCAGCAGCTCAGCACATCCCAGAGTCCCTCCTGAGCTCCTTGAGGAGCAGCAGAGCCTGGCCCAAGTTCACAGAGGCGACTCGGGGTGAGCAGCGAGGCAGGAGCGACCTTGGAGCAGCACTTTGCACTGGGGCACCCAACCAGACCCTATCCTCTGGGCACAGCCTGAGGGCTCTCCATGCTCCAAGGACACTGCAGGACACACAGGGCTTCTCTGGAGCCGAGGCCACCGAACTGGGACGGAGCCACTCCAACTGGGAGCTGCCTGCTGCAGCCCTTCTGTCTCCATCTGCTGCAGATGGAGCTGGGATGAGCCTGCAGGCATTCCATGGGCACAGGGACGGCTGCTGCCCTTCACGGGCACCTGTGCAGAGTGACAGGACCTGCAGATGCTCTTGCCAAGGTGGAAAGGTTATTTTAGCATCACTTCAAGTGCCACGCTCTGAGGGGGCTGCTCAGGGTGTCCCTGTGCCCTGGGAGCCCTCAGCTGCCTCTGCAGGAGCTCCCTGCCTCCAGCCAGGTGAGTGTGGGTGGGGGAGGCCGGGCTGGCACCTCTGTGGGTTGTTCTGCTGGGATCTGGGAGAGAAAGGAGGGCAGAGGTCGTGCCCAGCCTGGCATCCAGGCAGGGAGGGCAGGGAGGGGCCTGGCCGGGCTCATGTGCAGGAGGTGCAGCTCTGCCTCCCTGTGTGCAGGGTCTGGACATCAGAGCTCTCCTCTGACACACTCGTGGCCTCTTGGCACTTTCCCAGCTCCAGATGCCACCAGCAGGCTCTGGCACAGCCCTGCCAAGCAGGAGGAGGGCAGGGACAGATCCCAGGCACGTGGGGATGGATGGGCTCTGTCCACCTGCCAGGATCACCAGCAGGTACATGGAAAACCAGGGGAATAGGAAATGCCAGGCCTGGACTCTTTGGGTGCAGAGCCCACCAGTGAGGGTCTGTCCTTTGCTGCTGCAGGTGTTGGGACAGGAGCAGTGACCACGGCATTGCAGGGGATGGGGACAGTGATAGAGCTGTGGCTTGGGGGAGAACAAGTGCAGAGGGACCTGTGACCCTGCAGCCTGGGAATCCCTGAACCCCAGAATTGTTTGGATTGAAAGAGACCTCAAAGCTCATCTTGCTGAGCCCCCTGACATGGGCAGAGACACCTTCAGCTACCCCAGGTTTCTCCAAGCCCCGTCCAGCCTGGCCTTGGACACTTTCCAGGGATGGCACAGCCACAGCTGCTCTGGCAAGAGATTTCCTGGATCTCCATGAGCCACCAGAGCACCCAGGATGGAGCTAATTCCACTCGCCCCAGCTGCCTCCTGCTCCTGCAGAACACGTGGAGGGGGAGCAGGTCCTCCCAGCGGCCATGTGACAGCAAGGGACACACGGCTCCCTCCTGCTCCCAGGGAGCTCCAGGATAGCACCACGGCCTCCTGATGGAGCTGTGCCTGGTGCCTGGGAGCAAGGAACAGAACCAGGGCCAAGAGGGAACAGCAGAGGCTGGGCATGACTCCCTTGGATGCTGCTTTCCTGAACAGCACCATCGCTCCATGCAGAATCCCAGTGTTCCCAAGGAGCTCTGGCTGCAGGACCCCGCTGCAAGGCTGGGACAGGAGCCCAGGGAATGTGGAGCAGCCCCTATTCCATCCCTGTGTGCTCCCACCCCAGGGCAGGAGGGACCCCCCTGCAGCTCCTCTGTGGCAGGGGTGAGGTGGTGGCACCTGGGCACAGCCACGGGCACGTGCCCAGGGTGCGGTGGCACCGCTGTCACAGCAGCGCTGGCAGGAAGGGACATCCCCACCTCCTCTGGCCACCAGCCCACAAGGGACAGCAGTGACCAGCCAGAGGGGTGGCACCCAGCTGTACCTGACAGTGCCTGGATTTGGAAACTGCATTTAATAAGGAACTGCATTTAATAAGGAACTGTCACCACTTGAAACCTGCATCAATCCCAGCTGAGGGGAAAAACTGTCCAGTAAAGTGAGCATTTCTAAAATGGATATAATTGGGAAAGCAAAAGTGCTAATTTTGTTTTAAAATAAAATGCACAAAATTTGGAATAAAATGCTGACTGCATCACTTTCCCAGGGATGCAAATGGTATTTCTCTCCATTTCTCTCACCCAGCAGTGCTGTGTAACATGCACCAGGCACACGGTGGGGCAGAGGATTCCTGCTCTTCCATTAATTTTTTCCCATTGCTGTATTTGTTTTACAACATTCAGAACAGCTTTTACTCGGTGTTGATTGAAACATCTTATTTTCCAGATCAAAGTGCTGCCTTGTGATTTAATAAAATACTTTGACACAATAGCTCTGTGTTTGTTGGAAATCATTATTTCATATATTGAGAGCTGCTGGTCCTCTCATTAACTTGCTGTGTGCTTGTCTTCCCATCTTGTTCAAAGTGTCAAAACATTTCACTACAGAACAATTCCATCAGGATATACCAGCAGTGCTTGTAGACACCGGGATGAGGCTTCAGGTGGGATGTGTGTGCTGGCCCAGTACCAAACTGATAACAGTGAAAGTTAGAGGCTTGAAATTAAAAAATAATTTTGAGTGTAATTGCGTTTCCCCAGTCAAAATTTTTTACACTTTGCCCAAATTTTGCCCTATTTCTCCCCTTTGCTGTCCATCAGCTGTCCCTTTTCCGTATGTGTTGATTTCTCTGCTTGCCTTTCCACCTGTAAAAGTCCCTTTTTTCCACTTGGAGTGCCCAACACGTGCAGTGGAACAGGAAGATGCTCTTTGCCAGGCTCCTCATCCTCGTTAGGAATGCAACAATCCCGTTTCCACAACAAATCTGCAAAATCCTACAAATATTTTCACTGAAAATCGCCAGTGTCTCTAATCCCTGGGAAAAGGATAGAAAAGAAATGAAGAATTTCAAGTGTGATTTAAATTGGCCTCAGCCTGGCAATCGGCATGTTGTGACTCTCACAGAAAGGCTCAGCTTTAAGGGCGGGAATTCCCGAAGCGGCGGAGCAGCCGCAGAGATTCGGGCTGTGCGGGGCTGAGCTCCTGCCCCTCCCGCCCGCCTGGGCCCGGCTGCGGTGGCGCAGAGGCTCGGCCCGGGTGGATGCGGGATCCCTGCGCAGCTCCCGCAGTGCGCCCGCAGTCGGGAGCGCCTCATTCCCCGCGCTCCAGCGGAACCGGGAGAGGTTTGTGGCCGCTCTTGCAGCCCCTGCCGCCGCTTTTATCCGGCCGTGTGCTCCCGGCAGCTCCCGCTGCTTCCCTGCCCTGCCCTGCAGGGGCCGGGGCTGCCCTGCTGTGTGCGTGTCCCTGGCACTCGCAGCCCGGGCACAGACCCGCTCCCTCCGCTGCCCCGGGCTCCGGCCGCTCCCGCGCTGCCGCAGCGCCTCTGACCGCCTCTGATGTGGCTGCGGGAGGACCGAGCCGCTCTTCAGCACAGGCTCCTGCCTCTCCCTTCCCCCCAGCTCCTTCGGAAGGGTTTATCCACTCAGCTGAAGGGATAATCCAGGGCTGGACCAACGAGAAGGGGCTGGGGGCTCGGGGAGGAGGGCAGGGAAGGGCTGGGCATGACCCCGGCACCTCCTGGAGGGGGGCACCCGGTGCTTCCCAGGTTTTAACCAGACCAGGGGCCATCCCCTGCTCCCGTGCATCCTCACAGACCCAGCAACGCAAAGGCTTTGCTTCTGCGGGGAATGATGGCAGGGGATTGTCCCATCAGGAGAGTGCCGGGCTGGGGTGGCTCCTGCAGGGTCCTTGGGGCACGGATGGGGAGCTGGGGGGACAGGGACACAAAGCAGCACTGCCTGCTCAGTGTCTCAGCACAGGAGCTAATCCAGCACAGATGCTGCCACACAGAGGGCTTAAAACACGCAAAAGGGAGGATCTGCCCAAAAATACATGAGGGAATTATGGAGAATAAAGGAATTATGGAGAATAAAGGGATGGGGGAAGTCAAACATCCAAGGCAATGGTTTGCACACAGTCCCAGCAGTCCCTGGATCAGCAGTGGCACCTCAACAGGGCAGCTGCAGGAGGAGTTTGGGCTCATCATGTTACCAGCAATTCTCCCTCAACATCCTCCACTGGCCACAGACTCCTGAGGCAGCAAAGCCTTGAAGTTCCTTTCCCCAGTACCTCAAACACCTCGGCATTCCCACCTCCACCCTTTGGAGCAGCTCTTTTCAGAGAATATCTGTCCCAGAATCTGAGAATGGTTTAGGCTGGAAAGCTCACCCCCTTCCACCCCCCTGCCATGGGCAAGGGCACCTCCCACCAGACCAGGTTGCTCCATCCAAGCTGACCTAGAGCAGGAAGCAGGTCCAGGTCTGGAGCCCAGCCCACAGCCCGGGACAGTGTTGGATTTTGGCAAGCTGGCCCTGTGCCCCCTCTGTCTCTGATCTTTGACAGAGGTGCAAGGCATGGCCATGCTTGCCCAAGCGTGCCCACCCCGGGCTGCTAACCCAGCCAGGAGCAGAGCAGGAACTCAGCCAGGCACATAAAGCCATGTTTCATCCACCTTGGATACATAAGGCAGGGTTTTGCCTCACTGCTCTGTTCATTCTGCACCACAGATCAAAGGAAAAGAACCCTTTCAGTGTGGCACTGCCCACTGGGGCACAGCCAGGGCAGGGGGACATTGCCAGCAGGGCAGGGGCTGTCTCAGGGAACCTGGGCAGGGCAGGTTCAGCCCAGAGCCACCATCACCAGGGCAAGAGGAAATGGCCTCAACCTGTGCCAAGGGAGGTTTGCAGTGGATATCAGGGAATATTTCTTCAGGGAAAGGGTGCCCAGGGCAGTGGTGGAGTCACCATCCCTGGAGGCATTGAAAAAACATGTGGATGTGGCATCTGGGGACATGGGTTAGTGGTGACCGTGGTGGTGGTCTCGGGTCATGGCTGGACTCAGTGATCTCAGAGGTTTTTCTGTCCTTAACGATTCCATGGCTGTGATCAGACAGGTCCCTGGTGGTGGCACAGCTCCAGGGCCAAGGCCAGTCTGGGAGGCAGGGCCAGGGTCAGGGGTGGTGGCTGGGTCAGCCCAGTGCCCACCCAGCAAATCCAGGGCAGGGCAGCTCTCAGGAGCCAGGCAGGCCCTGGGAGCAGGCTGGGAACCCTGCCAGGGATGGGGTCAGCCCTCAGCAAGCCCCTGCAGAGCTCTGGGACGGCACCAAGGGACAGGGACCACCCTGGAGCCTCACCAGAGGAGCCCCGGTGGGGGGATGCTCTGGGGACCCACCCTGTGGGGCTGGGTGACAGAACACGACTCACCAGCCTGTCAGGGACAGTGGCACAGGCACTGCCAGCACCTGGGAGGCAAAGTCCTTCAGCTCTGGGTCACACAGCCTGTGGCAGCCTTGGTGGGCTGGGGTGAGGCTGCCCATCTGCCCTGTGCCAGCACAGACACAAACACAGTGGTGCACCTGGCTGTCCCCATGAAGGGACCCAGAAATGTCACTGTGGTGCTCACAGAAAGCCTCCAGCAGGTAACAGGAACATGCCAGGGGAGCAGAGGAGCAGGTCAGACCCCCTCCTCAGCCCACCCTGCCTGCCCCAGGCTCTTCTGGGCTCTCAGCAGCAGGCCTGGGACTCTGCTTGTTTAACTTCCCTGGAAGTAAACACTGCCCCAGTGGCTGTCAGGTAATTGTAATTCTGTTTTCCAGTAACTGCTGCCCAGGGGATGTGTTGGGGGTAAAAGCAACACCTGAGGAACACGAGCAGGAGCCACTGGGGAGGCAGCTGGGACAGGCTGCCTCCAGTGAGGGTTCTTGTTCATCCCCAAACCACAGAGCTGAGCTGAGCTTGGATGGGAACCAGAGTCCTCAGAGGGCATCCAGCAGTGTCCCTTGAGGTAGGGCACCCTGCTGTCACTTCCCCCAGCTCCCGTGGACTGATTATCACACCTCTGTGGCACAGGATGTCACAAATGAGCCTGGGGACTCTGCCAGGACTGGGCTCTCAGTCTTTCTCAAAGCACAAGAAGGCACAAAAATGGTGGCTTTGTCTTCCTTTGGATCTTCCAGGGTTGATTGTATTTGTGCCCCTGGAATCCCCAAGTTTGGGTATAAAAGACAAAAAGCCCTGAATGAACTGGTGACCACAAATCTTCCCTGAGACATCTGAGCACTGAAGTGGTGGAGAAGGCGCAGATGGGGCAGCAGGGTCCTGCTGGAGGCATCAGGAGCAGAGCTGGGTCACAGGGATGAGCTGGAGCAGGAGCAGCAGAGCTGGGTCAGGATGCACAGGGATGAGCTGGAGAGGTGAGCAGGACCCTGCCCATGCTGGGGAGGGAGGGTTGGGGCTCCTGCAGCACCAAGCCCAAGCAGCAGCCATGCAGCTGGGACATGCAGCCATGCAGCTGGGACATGCAGCAATGCAGCTGGGACATGCAGCCATGCAGCTGGGACATGCAGCTGGGACATGCAGCCATGCAGCTGGGACAGGAGGGCATTGCATAGACTCCTGTCAGAACCTGCACTGCCCAGGTCACCCCAAGCCTCCCCAACCCCTTCCCCTGCCCACTTTTGGGGCACTGACATTCCCTGTTCTCCCCTCTCTGGCAGCAGCAGCTCCTGGCAGAGCACAGCTCCTGGGAGCTGACAGAACCTTCATGTGAAACCATCTCAGTGAAGTGACAGGGTAAGGGCAGGGACTGTCCCCAGCTCTGGCACCCCAGAGGTGGCTGTGGGGGTGGCTGGTGGCACAGGGCAGCACCTCGGGCAGTGGGTGGCATGTTTGGAAATGCACAGAGCTCAGGGTTGGTGTCCTGGCTCTGTCCTGCCCTTTCTGACTCCACTGCCTCTTGATCCAGCTCCCAGCAAGCAGCAGCAAGGAGAGCTGCAGGACATTGGGGGACATCCCTCAGGTCCCCACCCTGACAGCCCAGGGTGTGAGCCAGTGGCCAGATCTCCCCTATGCTGGAGTCACTGGTGTCACTGGTGTCACTGGTGTCACTGGTGTTTGCCAGTGACTGCTCAGAGCCAGGTCTGGCACCTCACTGCACCCAACATCTTCCCAGACGTGTTTTTTACTGACTCCATCTTTTTCATCACTTCACCCCGACTCTTCCCCAAACTTCGTGGGGTGGTGGTGTCTTTGATGGTTTCCTTTGGATTCAAAGGTCCCAGTGGAGCCCCTGGGCTCTGCCCTGCTCTCCTGAATACACCATTTCACATGAAGCCCCTCAGGGCTGACCACAGTGTCAGAGAAACCTCCACTTGTGGGAGATTCTGAATCCTCTAAGCCCTGTGCTGGCTTCCCCTGAGGGCATCTTCCAGATCCTGCAGGTACAGCCAGGGCATGAATTGATCTGGGGGATATAGGGGTGTGGAGGCAGCAGAACATGTTTTCTTCCAAAACTGTGGTGTTCCTTCAGCTTCCCTGGACCCCAGGAATGACCGGGGGAGCGACACTGGCTTATCCCACCCCTCTGTTTGCAGTTTCTCACCCCTCTGTCTCAGTGCATGTTCCCCCTCCAGAGCCCCCTGCAATCAAAGGCTGATCCAGGTCCTTTCTCCCCACCCTGGGCAGCTCCCTGCAGAGGGAGGTCTCCTCTCCCCCTTCCCAGTCATTTCCCATCCATCACCCCTGCAGCCCCATGCGCTGCTCCTTGCAAACTCCCACCTTGTGTCCTTTCCTGGAACAACAGATCCTCTGCCAGGTCAAGAGCATCAGGGCAACTCACGCTCTGTGAGCCAGTGTCTGTGTTTACCTTTGGGGAGTGAATCCTGATTGGTTTGGGGTCCATTCTGTGTCCTTCTGGTGGCTTACTGAGCTTTTTCCTCGTCTCTGAATTGCTAAAAGGCCTCCTCTCCTCTGAGGAATCCATCAGCCCTGGCAACATTGCCTCTTCAGATTTGCAAGAGCCACAAATTCTACATACTGATTTCTGCAGTCACACAAAGGGGCTGCTCAACTCCTCGGGTTTTATGAAGGGCACAGAACTCCTCAGTTTTCCATAATTCCCCATGATCATCATCCTCCTTTGCCTAGACTGACTGAGAGGATCACAAACATCCTGTGCTTCAGGCTCCGTGTGGGAGGCAAGGAACCCCTTCCCCCAGGCTGCCCTGTCCCCCTTGCAGAGCCCCGGGGCAGCACCCAGAGCCCCCCCTGCCCTTCCCGAGGGGCCGTGCCTGGGCAGGGCTCCCTGCTCACCCGGGGATCTCTGCAGCCCGTGTGGGAGCCGTGGGCACCAGGGATCAGCCCCTGGTGCCAGGCTTGGCACAGCACTGAGGGCCAGCCCTGGGAGGAGCCTGAGCCTTCCCCTGCTCAGCAGGGCAAGAGGGTGAGCCCAGCTTGCCTCAGTCCTGTGGGACAGCCCCTCACTTGGTGCTCAGCCCCTCACTTGGTGCTCAGCCCCTCACTTTGGGGCTCAGCCCCTCACTTTGGGGTTCAGCCCCTCACTTTGGGGCTCATCCCCTCACTTTGTGGCTCAGCCCCTCACGTTAGGGTTCAGCCCTCACTTTGGGGCTCAGCCCCTCACTTTGGGGTTCAGCCCCTCACTTTAGGGCTCATCCCCTCACTTTAGGGCTCAGCCCCTCGCTTTGGGGCTCAGCCCTCACTTTGGGGCTCATCCCCTCACTTTGGGGCTCATCCCCTCACTTTAGGGCTCAGCCCCTCACTTTGGGGCTCAGCCCCTCAATTTAGGGTTCAGCCCTCACTTTGGGGCTCAGCCCCTCACTTTGGGGGTCCCTGCAGTGCTGTGCAGCAGCAGCAGGGTTTGGGGTGGGCTGAGGGGAGGCACTGTGGGCCATGCTGCACTGGAAATGCCTTTCCAGAGTCCTGGAAGTCCCATGCCAGACACATGGGTCCCCTATTGGCTGCCAGGATGGGGCACAGGCCAGCAAAGCCTTTGTCACTGGGTCCATCCCTGCAGCCTCAGCCAGGCTGCTCTGAGCTGCTGCAGTCCACATCCCCCAGCACAGCCCCTACCTCTGCTCGGGGGCTGTGGGGACTCTGAGGAAGCCACACTGAGCAGAACAACGGCACAAATGCCCCAGGACTCGCTGAGGGGCTTGAGGTGACCCCTTCACTCTGGGATTGATGGAGCCTGTTCCAAACCTTCGCCAGCTGGGACACTGAACGAGGCAGTGTGGGCACAGCGACCGACGTGTGTGGTGGGAGGAGGAGACCTGGGTGCCTCGAGGACACGTGTCACCTGCCACTGCCCTGGTGAGGGGGCCAGCTGATGCCAGGGTGGCCAGGGCACATGGCAGTCATTGTGCAGGGATGTGAAGGAGTGGAGGAGCTCTCAGAGCCATCACAGTCCCAGAGTCTTGCCTAGCACTGGCTGCCCCAGAGGACACAGCACCAGCTCTGGGCTACAGCAGTGAGGCTGAACCCTGGAACCCTCCTGAGCCCTCCTTCTGCAGGGTCACCCCATCCCTGGAGGTCACTGAATGCTGTGAATTGTTGTGATTTGTTGTCCCACGATGGTTCAAACCCCCATCTCCAGCAGTGCCACGAGCTCTCTCCACTCCTGCTTCCCCAAGAACCGCAAGGGAGGATGTTCAGCCTGGAGCAGCCTCCTTCTCCACCTCCTCTGCCTCCTCCTCTTCCCTGCTCTGCTGAGGAAGGCAGGTGAGGTCCTGCCAAGCGCAGCCCTTGCCTCATTCTGCCACGAAGCATCACATCAGTGCAGCGATTACCTGCAGTTAGCATGGGCACACTGAGCCCAGGGCCCTGCCCGTGCCCCACACCGGGCTCAGGGCTCTGCCTGTGCCCCACACCCAGCACAGAGCCCTGCCTGTGCCCCACACCCAGCACAGAGCCCTGTCCATGCCCCACACCCAGCCCAGGGCTCTGCCTGTGCCCCACACCCAGCACAGAGCCCTGTCCATGCCCCACACCCAGCCCAGGGCTCTGCCTGTGTCCCACACCCAGCACAGGGCCCTGCCCATGCCCCACACCCAGCACAGAGCCCTGTCCATGCCCCACACCCAGCACAGAGCCCTGCCTGTGCCCCACACCGAGCTCAGGGCTCTGCCCATGCCCCACACCCAGCACAGGGCTCTGCCTGTGCCCCACACCCAGCACAGGACCCTGCCCATGCCCAACACCCAGCACAGAGCCCTGCCCATGCCCCACACCCAGCACAGAGCCCTGCCTGTGCCCCACACCGAGCTCAGGGCTCTGCCCATGCCCCACACCCAGCACAGAGTCCTGCCCGTGCCCCACACCCAGCACAGCGGGCGAGGCCGCTCAGCCCTCGCTGCTGAGAGGTTCAAAGGTCCCGGGGTGGCCCGGGGAGCCGGGGCCGGGCGCTTCCCCACTCTGGTTTTCTGGGGAGGAGGCTGGTGGGTCCCAGTTCTGTCAGCCCGGTTTTCAGGCTTGGCTGGAGAGTGGCGGGAGCTGCGCTGGCAGCAGCACCAGCCCTGTGTGGGCCCCGGGGTCTGGGGGAGCCGGGCTGTGCCAGCCCTGAGTGCCCAGCCCAGAGCTGGCTCCCCGTGCTGGGAGCTGCACCTGCAGCCCGGCCCGCATGGGAGCTGTGCCACACCTGGGGAGAGAAGAGCTCTCAGGACAGAAACCATTCCCCTCCTGACCTTTTCCTTCAGTGCGAGAAAAAACAGTCTTGATCTAAATTGGAGCCTTGAGGAGCTGAACAACCTTTAATCTGTCTCTGCAAGCTTTTTCTTTTAAGACGCCCAAGAAAGGGTCTGTCCCAGTAGAAACACACCCAGCTCACTTGATTCCAGTGAGCTTGTGCTCCTGCCAGCAAACAGCCTGGGAAAGCAACAAGCCAGCACCAGGCACTGACAGGAATTGCTCAGGAATGAGCCCAGGGATCAGAAAGGCCGGGAGCCACAACACTGCCTGCAGGAGTCCCAGTGTGTCCCTGGCACCACGGCACACAGAGGGGAGAACATCCCTGCTCCCTCCTGCCAAGGCACCCCTTGCTCCCTGACAGAACAGCAACAGGGTGAGATGGGACTCTGGGGGCTTTGGAGCCCTCCTTCCCCATTTCCCTTGGGAGGGAGAATGGTTTGAGTTGCAATTACTTTTTTCTACATAAACTGTGGGTTTCTGTCCAGGATGCTTTGCCTCAGTCTCGGCTCTGTGCAAGTGCTGCTGCTGGGCCGTGCCTGGAGCAGCAGTGGCAGGTGGCTCCACGTCACTCTGTCCTTGCCAGGGCCCTGCAGGGGTGATGGGCACAGCTCTGGGGCTCAGCTGTGCCTCTGCAGGAGCCCAGCCTGGGGTCTCTGGCCCAAACTGAGCCCTTGCCCCCAGCAGTCTTGGGGTGGCAGAGCAAAGGGAGGGCAGGCAGGGCTGGGTGTTTGTCCCACATCCATAGCTGTGCTCACTGCCAGCCCTGTCCCTCAGAGGGTCGGAGAGGCTGGAGCATCCCACCAGAGCCACGGCAGACTCGTGGGCTCTGCTACTCAGACCAGTGTCTCCAGCAGCTTCCAGCAAGCCTGCTCACCCCTCCCTCTCCTCTCTCTCACCATCCCACAGAGAGCCAGAGCAAAACACCGGCTGCTCCTGCAGCATTCCCGGGCTTTGAAGGCTCGCCAGCCTGGACAAGGCTGCAGAGAGAGGAATGAATCCATCCAGGGGCTCGTCCTGCTTCTCCCATTGCTGCAGGCAGCCAAGGGAGATGGGTGGGTGCTCTGCAGGGTGGGCTGAGGTGTTGTCACCATGCCCAGCAGCCCAGGACTGGCACACCACGGTGCTCCCACAGGCCTGGCAGCGATGGCATCAGGTGGCAGGAGCCAGCGGGCTCAGTGAGGGCACTGAGCCTCCAAGGCAGCATCTGTGCACATCTCCTGGATAATTCCAGGACAGACTTGTAGACCAGGCAAACCCAGCCAGATCCAATTGGCAGATTGGGTTAGTGAGGAGAGATAAGCTAATCCACTTAGGGGTTTTGCTGGGCTGGATTAGCTAAACCAGATTAGGTTCATGCAGCTGCTCGGGCGGTGGGATGTGGCCCAGGGCTGGGGTGCCAGGACACAGCACCAGGGCTTCCCTCCCAGTAATCTCTGCAGTCTCCAGGGACACAGGGGACGAGCTGCAAAGTGACATTAATACAGAGGGATGGATTGAGTGGCACACTTGGAGGTGGCATTAGGGACAATTTTCTGCTTTGGCTCACTCCAGACACCTCAGGCCAGCCCTTCTGCAGAGGCAGGGGCTGCCCCAGTGCTCCACTCCTCTGCCAAGTGCTGCCCCTGGCACTGATGGGTCCCTTTGGCCAGGGTGCTCCAACCCATCCAACCTGGCTTGGGACACCAGGGATCCAGCGGCAGCACCCTGTGCCAGGGCCTCCCCACCCTCCCAGGGAACAATTCCTCCCTAATATCCATCTATCCATGCCCTCTGGCAGTGGGAAGCCATTCCCTGTGTCCTGTCACTGCAGGCCCCTCTCCCAAGCCCCTCTTCAATGCTCTTGGAGCCCCTTTAGACACTGGGAGCACCTCTCCCATGAGCAGAGGCTGAGAGACCTGGGGCTTGGAGTGGAGAAGGCTCCTGGGGGACCTCANATCGCTTTCAGCTAAATTTGATCACAATACAGGATAAATTAAGCCCCGGGATGAATGCATCTGAAATGAAGATTAAAAGAACTCACTGTACAAAGTCAGGAAAGTAGGTTTAGCCAAAATCTGACAATGTACACAAACAGATAAAAATAAAGTTCCTTTCACTGAGCAAATAATGAGGTCGGGATCAGCCTCTCTCCAAGTTCCTATGGAAACATGGCTTTTTTTCTTTTTAATTTAAAAATAAAGGGGGTGGGGGTAGAATGCCTGAGAAGCAAATGATGCTCAGAAGGTCCATGAATAGAGGGAGATGCTCAACACAAGAGATATCTGGTGAGAAAATAACCTCCCCTCAGGGGAGGGCTGGTGGGGGCCGCCAGCCCTTGGCCCCCACACCAAGGGAGCTGCAGGACCAGCACAGCACCAGCCCCAGCACTGGCACAGATGATGATGGCCAGCTCAGTTCCAGCTTGCTGGATCAGGGCACTGTGCTCTTCTGGCAGCTGGGAGAAGACTGAAGAGGAGGAGAAAGCTTTTGGGTTTGCCATGGGAGCACAGATCTGGAGAGCTGGCAGGAGGCTGAGGAGAGGAATGGGGGCTTGCATCACATCCACTCCCAGGTTTGGAAAACTGAGATTGTTGTGGGCCCCTAAAGCAAAGCCAGGGATGGCACAGCTGGGGAAACTGAGGCAGGGAGCTGGCAGGACAACCTGCCCAGAGGCTGCCAGGGAGCTGGGTACCCTCTCCCAGGCACAGGCAGGGTTTCCATGAGCTCCCACTGGTGATATTGGCATTGGTGTCACCTCCAATGGACCTGTCCCCTCACCTGACACATCCCCGTGTGTGAGCTGGGCAGGCAGGACAGGTGGCAGCCCCTCTGCTGGGCAAGGACCATCCCTTTGGGGGGGTTCCCCCTCTGCCAGGCCAGGAGCAGGAGGAAGAGCTCCTGTAGGAGGTACAGGAGCTTTCTGAGCCCGCTGGGACCTGTCCCTGGCTTCCCTGGGACAGCAGGGACAGCACAGCCTCAGGCTGGGCAAAGGGCACAGGGCAGAGGGGACAGGGCAGAGGGGACAGGGCACTGGGAAGAGGGGACAAGGGACAGGGGAGAGGGCACTAGGGACAGGGCACTGGGGACAGGGCACAGGGTAGAGGGGACAAGGGACAGGGGAGA
>VXBR01006372.1:223640-237281 GCA_013400215.1 Cisticola juncidis | reverse complement strand
CACTGGGGACAGGGCACAGGGCACAGGGGACAAGGGACAGGGGGCAGGGCACTGGGCAGAGGGGACAGGACACTGGGGAGAAGGCACTGGGGACAGGGCACTGGGGACGGGGGATAGCGGACAGGGCACAGGGCACTGGGCAGAGGGGACAGGGCACTGGGGACAGGGCACAGGGGACAGGGCAGAGCCTGTTTGTCCCAAACCCCTCAAACCCAGCCAGCCTCCCCTGACCCTGGAGTGCCTCCCCCAGGCACCGCTGTCAGGAGTGTTTCTATTCAGATTTTTTTGTGTAATCAGGGGTAGGCCATACATTGCCAATTTGTGTCAGTTAACTTTTCACTGTTGCATTTTCTAGGAAGGGGAGTGCACTTTCCCCCACTTTTGTTCATTAGAGGGAAAGGTTAATGATTCTAACCCTAGCTGTTTCTAATCCCAGAGCAGTTTCCAAGCTGAACAGTGTGAAACAGCTAAACTGCCAGGGTGGAATATAGAAGTACAGGGTGCAGAATCATGGAAAAATGAGTTATCAAATGTGAATTTAGAGAGGAAATGGTTGCTACATCTGTATAAGTACAATGTAGAGGCATAGCTGCAGAAAATACTAAGGTTCTCGGTATTTTGGGCAAATCTCTTTAAAGTCATCGTGTGCACAGGAGAACTGAGCCGCACACGCTGCGGGCAGGCTGAGAGCGCTCCCGCAGCAGCCCCGGCAGGTGAGAGGGAAACATCAGCACACGGAGGGCGNGGAGGCTCCGAACAATCCCCGCAACCCAGCCGAGCTCCTGCGGGGGCTCAGAGCCCCAGGCACCGCGAGCTGCTCCCGGGGGCTGGCTGGGATGCTGGGGTCCCACGGGGGTGGCAGGGGACAGGACAGCAGCTCCCCAAGGAACGCCCTGCACCCACCGCCGCAGCGCTGGGAGCCCGGTGCGGCCACACCGGGCCGGGAGCAGCGCGGGTCACAGCAGCACCGGGGGGACTCGGGGCTTCCCCCTGCCACCCCTCAGTCCTTGGCTGAGGAACCTGATCCCCAGGGCCACCGCGATTCCCTCCTTGTGCCCTCCCATACCCTCTGAGGGGAGGTACTGAACCGTCTCTGCCTAGGACGTGAAAAAGCCACCAGTGCTGAGCCAGGGCGAGGCAGGGCACGAGTGACCCCAGGGGACAAGGGGGAGGCAGGGGCGAACAGGCCAAGGCCGGCATTTCCAAATGCCTGGGATCCAGGGCATTCCAGCTGCAGTCTGAGAAAGGGATTTCCAGCAGGAGCTGGGCGCTGGCAGCGGGAGGGGGCTGTGAGGGGCTGCCCCTTGGAAGGGCACAGGGACAGGCAGGTGCCACCCCAGCAGGGCAGGGAGGACGCTGATGGCAGCAGCAAGGGGACAAAGAGCTGGAGGGTGGCAGCCCTCACCCCCTCCTTGGGGGTGCCCTCCTTGGGGCTTTTCTCTTTCCCTCTCAATCAGCTGCCACCCCGGGGTACCCCAGGAGCTCCCCAGCCCCAGGACAGCCCTGCTCACCACACCAGGGCTGCCCAGAGAGGAGCTGCTCTGCTGAGGCACCACTGCAGGGTGGGCTGGAGGAGGCACAGCATGGTCTGGGTCAGGCAAAGGGCTGTAAATAGCAATGTCCAGCTTTGGCCCTGGAAGAAGCAGGGGTTTGAGCCCCCAGGAGCTCAGCCAGTGGGGCAAGGAAGCTGAAGCCAGTCTGGGGTGGCTTCCTGCCCTGCACACATCCCCACCCCATGGCGAGACCTCCGGAGCCATGTGCTGCCTTTGCTGGAAACAACTGCTGCATCAGGAATATGCATTTAGCTATTTTTTTAGAGCTCAGGCTGGGAAAACCAAATAATGGTGATTTTTACTTTCTGGGGAGCTTTCCACAGGCCAGGAGATAGAGGTGAGCAGCAGTGGAAGCAAGGCCCATCTGCAAGAGGCTCTCCCGCTTCCCCGGTTCTTCCCAGTTCCTCTGGGTTCTTTGGTGATCCCAGAGAGTCTCACCCCTATTTCCTGTGCCCTAAAGGGGAACTTGTTTCTGTACCTGAAATGTGAAATCCCTCTCTGCTCCCCACTGAGAGCATTTGTGTCACACCCTGGGATTCCAGCCCAGTGCCACAGGAGGGGGAGGGAGCCTCAAGGGAAGTGTGAAAAACGAGGTTCACTTGGTAAAATTTAAAAGTTGAATAAAAATACAAATAGACAATCAGGAGACAGTAAGAACAAAAGTATTCTTTTACAGGCACCTGGATACCCTCACATGGAATTCACCATGTGGGGTACACCTCTTAACAAAAGAGTCATCCCTTAAAAACAGGAGTGTGTTGAATATTCATACATTAAATACATGATTCAAACACTCCTTTCAAATTTTAGGTGTTTCTGTTTAATCTCAACTCCCCCTTCTCTCTTCCACCTAAAAACCTGGCCTTCTCCTGGCTCCATTCAGTCTCAGGGCTATGTCATAAATCTTTTCTCGGAGTCTTTTTAGAGTTGTTGCTGCTGTCTCTTATACAGCTAGGATTCTGTGAAAAAAGAGTTCTTTGGTTATCTTCTCTGTTTCTCGAGCTAATTACAAAAGCATCTTTACATAACATAGTTTCTATTTTGCTATTATGCTATAACTTAAAAACTACATTTACCATATTACTGAAAGAAACTATATGGACACAGCATAATTTCTTAACATAACACACGGGATATTCATTTTAATATCTGCAAAAAGCCAATCATATAACATGCATTTATAGCAGAAACCAGTGCCAGGGATGGGCAAGGGGCAGCTCCCGGGATGGAGAGGCCAAAGTGCTTGCAGAGATCAGCACCAGCTGCCTTCCCCCAGTGCCACTGGCATGGGGTGACCTTCCCCCAGTGCCCAAAGAGCTGGATCGGGGCACATCTGCCCCCTCCAGGGCTGGGGGGGATCCCCTGCAGGAGCCCTGTGTCACAGGGCAGCCTCCCCAGTGCCACCCGGGCAGGGCAGGGCAGGGGAGCCCCAGGGCACCTGCAGGGCTGAGCTCCTGCAGTGGTGGCACTCATCAGAGGAATTGCTGCTGAATTATGGGCAGGAGGCAGCTCCACCCCCAGCTCTGGCACTCAGCAAAGCTTCCACTCGAGTTGGCTCCCACTCCAGGAACCTCCCAAAGCCCCGGAGCTCTGTGGGGTGTGTGGCAGGGTGGGCACTGTCCCAGGGGAGCTCCCTCCTCCCCGCTGGGCTCTGGAGGACCTGTCCAGTCTAAGGGGACCAGACACTTGGGCCATTTGCCACAGGCCACCAGGGGCCAGACAGCTTCTCTTTTCCTCCCCCACTTCCCACCCTCTGCCAGATCCTGGGGGAGAGCCCAGCACGTCACAGCTCTGGGGGAAATGGGGCCACGCAGGGTGTGGGGGAACTGTCCCCACAGACCTCCAGAGGGGCTCAGGGCCAGAGCAGCACATCCTCCCAAACCGAGGAGGCTTTGGAATGCAGGAGGTGGGATCAGGATGGAGCAGCTGCAGGGGGATCCTGGACGTGGCCTGGGCCAGGTTCCCACCTCTGCTGCTCTGCTCTCCTCCCACGCTGGAGCTGAGCCCACCCAGCACCCCATGGCCCCCCTGGGATGGTCCTGGTGCCATTCATCCTGCAGCCCTGCCCAGGAGCCTGGATGGGAACCTCTCCTGCCCAGAGAGTCCTGAGAACACCCCCAAGCTCAGGTATTTTACCTGAGATTAATGGTTCTGAGGGATGGCAGCTTTTGGCTTTTATCCAACAAAGGCTGGCTGGCAATACCAGGGGAGCTGCAAAGCCAGAGGAGGGATTTGGACACATCCCTTTCAGCTCTGGAGCTCTCACAGAAGCCAGAACACAGCTCATGCTGGCCTGAGGAACTGACAGGGCAGTTCCTGACAGGAGCTCTGTCCTGCTGTGAGGTTTGCTCTTTCCTGTTTATGGCATTGACTGTCGGTGACACAGGATGGGGAGGGACCAGTGCCTTTCACCTGCCCACAGGGACACAATTCCCTTTGCAATGTGTTTGCATTTCCCTTTGCTCCTGTTTTTACAACTGCTCCTGTGAGCAGCACTGAGACCTGGACAAGAAGAGTTCTTTAAACTCTTTACATTCATTCCCCAACCTCACAGCTACAGGAACAAAAGGGTCATCTTGAGTCAGAGAGTCCAAGATCACTGAATCACTGAATCGTGGAACGGTTTTGGCTGGAAGGGAATATAAAACTCATCCATGGGCAGGGACACCTTCCACTGTCTCAGGCTACTCCAAGCCCCATCCAGCCTGGCCTTGGGCACTGCCAGGGATCCAGGGGCAGCCACAGCTGCTCTGGGCACTCTGTGCCAGGGCCTCCCCATCCTCACAGGAAAGAATTCCATCCATTCCTGCTCTCAGCCAGTGAGAAGCCATTCCCTGTGTCCTGTCCCTCCATCCCTTGTCCCCAGTCCCTCTCCAGCTCTCCTGGAGCCTCTTTAGCCCCTGGGAGAGGCTCTCAGGTCTCCCTGGATCTTTCTCTTCTCCAGGAGCACCCCCAGCTCCCCCAGCCTGGCTCAGAGCAGAGGGGCTCCAGCCCTCAGAGCATTTCCACAGCCACCTCTGGACTCACTCCAGGGCAAAGAGATCTTCTGCAACAAGCAGAACAACCCTGTAATCCCTGCCCCCAAATCAGGCAGATGCTGAAGAAATGAGGTGGTTTTGACCGAGTCACGGGCAGTGCACTGCAGGTCACCTCCCACCCTGAACCCATCCTGCTCCATTCCAGAGTCCTCCTTCCCAAGATCCAGCCTGGCACAGATTTCTTCCTCGTTGTTCCCGAGATGTAGCTGTTTAAAGAGCTCCACCCAGCCTTGCTTAAAAGCCACATGAAATTTTCATGCTGCCAGTCTGTGGGGACGAGTTTAATGCTGTTTAATAAAGGCTGATGGCGCCTGAACTTCACAGCAGAGTTCCTTGGCAGACTCCCTGGTGGAGGCAGTTCTCATCCCCACTGCCTCTTTCACTTGATCTGTCAGCACGAGGAACCAGCCCTGGTGAGCCACGTGGAGCTGTGCTCCTGAGACAGCAGAGGAACCCCTGCGTGGCTGTGGGGATTCTGTGCAGATGAGTCAGCAGGGTGAGGAGCTGTGCTCTGGCTTTTACACACTGCCGGGTTTTGCTCTCAACCAAGCTGGCCTGGGTTAGAGAGCCAGACAAATGCTGTCCCTCCCTCCCAGGAGGAGTCTGGGGCAGAGGTGGGGAAAGCCAACAGGACTGGACAGGACACAGCCCAGTGTGATCCTGCCCAGGCTGTGTCAGTGGTCACCTGGAAGCCCAAACTGCTGCAGGTGTCAGCACCTGGCACTGCCTGAGCAGAGCCCCCAGCACAGGGACCCTGCCCAGGCTGCCCCAGGCTGGGCTCCAAACCTCCCCAGCCCAGCCCAGGCCAGCCCAGGAGCCCCTCACACCAGCCATGGGTCAGGCTCCAGCCCATCCATGGGCAAACGCTCCAAGGCCACCCAAGGGCTGCTCCCAGCACATCCAGAGCAGGGTTGGAGCCTGTCCCAGCACACCAGTCAGACAGGCTGGGCTGGGGTTTTCACTAAGGCATGGCAGACTCCCAGTTTGAGAAGCAGAAGGGCCTCCCTGGGCACCTCATGTTTGAGATCTGAGAGCCACCAGTGAGATCTGGGAGCCAACTGGGATCTCAGGCCTCTTCTGTTCAGGAGACTGGAACCTACTGGGTAACAAACCCCACCCAGGGCTCAGATATGGCACCAGGCTTGTTATTTCCAATTTGAGATGGAAGGCAGGAGGGTGAGGAAGGGGCAAGGCAATCATTTCCCTTCCCCAGCTGGAATCACAGCCCAAGCTGAGGGACAAACCAGGGCCACTGCTTTACCTGCTGGAGCCAGCTCTGTGCACTGCCAGGGACAGCACAGACCCACAGTAATTTAGGAACACAATTTCCCACGGGTTTATCTCCTGAGAGGAAAGGAGGAAGGCTCTAAACAGAATATCCCACTGGAGTTACAGCTCTGGAATTCAGAGTTCTTGGCTTTGAGAGGCGTCAATGGCAAATGCCTCTGGGCTGCAGGACCAAAAGGCATCCTGAGAATGGCACGAGGCAAAGAATCAGGTAGACACCTCTTAGACATGGGCAGTAACCCCAGGACTGTGCCACCATCTCCCAGACAGACTGGGAGCATCTCCCAGTGTCAGCCAGAGACAGAGGCAGGAGGTTCTTGTTGAGGAATGATCAACCAGGGCTTCAGCTGGTTCCCCTCGATGGTGCAGGTCCATGACAGGGACACCCCCGTGGCTGTCACAGCACACCTGGCTGGCATGTGCAGGAGGGACCTGCCCACAGCTCTTTAGTGCCACCAGCACCCACAGCCTGATGGTGCCCCCATCCCCTTTCCCCTCGGGCTCTGGACTGTGAGGGCATGGATGCAGCTCCATCCCTCAGAAATCAGAGTGGAAATAATCTCAGCCCAGAGAGCAAAGCCCTCCATGCTGTGTTCTGTGACAGGAACAGCTCCTTGGGCCCTGGCTGAGCTCAGCCCTGGGGCAGCCCCAGTGTCCCCCAGCGTGGCTGTGCATCCCTGTGTTCCTCTGGATCCCCTCTGGAGCAGGAGCCGCAGCACCAGGCTGGGTCTTGCACTTCTGTTCAGATCTCTGAGCCCTTCAGAAACTGCCCAAGAGCAGTGGGAGCCACAGGTGCCCCTGTCCTACATTCAGAGGCACAGCACCATCTGGTTATTTTGGGATGAGCAGGTGCCTCCTCTCTCCAGCGACAGCAGCGCTTTGCCAAGTGCTTGCTTTGGGAGGCTGCAGGTGGGGGGCTCCTCGCCAGCCCCCCCAGCAGCAGGGCTGCCCTTGGCCTCCTGTCCCCTCACCTCTGGCTCAGCCACACCAGCTTGCTGGCCACCCTGAGAACAGGACGGTCCCTGGGCCTGGGGTGGCACTTTGTCCTCTCCTGGGGCACTGGGGCAGAGAGCAGATCCTGGCACCACACAGCAGCTAAAGGAACAAACAGGCAGCAGCAGCTCGGGCAGCCGTGGGCACTGCACAGACAGGGCTGCCCAGGACAGGAGGATTATCTTTCTCCATTAGCAAAGAGCACCGTGGGAGTGCTGGCATCCACCTGGAAAGCCATCAGGGACACTCAGGAGAAATTGCTCATCAAGAAGGGCTGCTGCTGCTCAGCATTTGCTCCTGGGAGGTTTTGCCTTGGACCCCTGGGTCCCCTTGAAATAACAAACCCTTTATCTCCGTATCTTTATGCTTGGAAGGAGGGCACAGGTCTTTGAAGCTTTCCCAGGAAGTTTTGGGTTTTTGCCCTTGGCCTTGGCTGGCTCAGGCCGGGCAGTTGGACCAGGGCAGGTTTAGGTGGTCAGACCACAGCGGCTGCGGCAGGGAAAGGAGCAGAAAGGTGCAATAAAATGAACTCAGACCACCCTGATGCAGGTGAGCCCCTCCAGGCAGCACCCTCGGGTCCCCCTCTGGCACGTCACTGCTGCACCAACCCTCACTGGGCTCCTGGTGTGTCAGTCCCTTCTCCAGCTCACACCATGGAAGAGCAGGAGGAACATTTCCTGCACACATGAAAACAAACCTTCCTCTGCAGCAGCTCACGCTGGGCCAGGAGTGACAACAGAGCCACCTGCCTCAGGGCCATGCTCTGGGGACACCCTGGAGGGAGCAGGCACCTCCTAGAGCTCCTCCCAGTGCCTAAAGGGGCTTATAAAAAAGAGAGAAAGTGATTTTACAAGGGCAAATAGGGACAGGACAAGGGGCAATGGTTTCAAATGGAAAGAGAGTAGATTTAGATAGGACACTGGGAAGGAATTGTTCCCTGGGAGGGTGGGGAGCCCTGGCACAGGTTGCCAAGAGAAGCTGTGGCTGCCCCTGGATCCCTGCAAGTGTCCAAGGCCAGGTTGGACAGGGCTTGGTGGAAGGTGTCCCTGCCCCTGGCAGGGGTGAAATGTGTTGATCTTCAAGGTCCCCGCCCAGCCCAGGCAGTGCCTGGGGCTCTGTCTTTGCCCAGTCTGGGGCTCTGTCCTTGCTCAGCCCAGGCAGGGTCTCTCTCTGTCCTTGCCCAGCCCGGGCAGTTTCTCTGTCCTTGCCCGGTCTGGGGCTCTGTCCTTGCCCAGCCCGGGCAGTTTCTCTGTCCTTGCCCGGTCTGGGGCTCTGTTCTTGACCAGCCCGGGCAGTGCCTGGGGCTCTGTCCTTGCCCAGCCTGGGCAGGGGCTCTGTCCTTGCCCAGCCCGGGCAGTGTCTCTGTCCTTGCTCAGCCCGGGCAGGATCTGGGGCTCTGTCCTTGCTCAGCCCGGGCAGGGTCTCACAGCGCTGCCAGCTCCAGGCTCTGCGCAGGGGCTGCGCCGCCTGCCTGGGGAAGGGAGGGTGACCTTGTCCTATATTTTAAAGGCCACTTTTCATCTACAAAAAGCAGCCAAACGAGGGCAGCAGCAGGGAGGAGAAGGATGAGCGATGCAGAGCGCTGGCACAGGCGCTGTGTCTCGGTGCCCCTGGCACGGCAGGGCTGGGAAGGGGCTGCCCCAGCCCTGCTTCCCCTCCTGCCCTGCAGCAGAGCTGAGGGAGGGAGGGAGGGCAGCAGGGAGGTGCCAGAGAGGCAGAGGAGGGGGGGTGGGACCCACAGCCTTGGGTTAGGGTCCCTGAGTCGCTGCCACCAGGGATTGGTGCAGCACCCCTGGCACAGGAGGCACAGGCCTCTGGCCCAGCCTTGCATTGGGTCTCAGACACCCAGGGAGTGCCAAGCCCAGCAGGAATGTGAAGCAGCACAGCCCCCAGGCATCCTGCAGGGGCCCATCCTTATTTCCTCAGTGAGGGGCAGGTATTCTCTGCAAAGGAACCCAGCTGCACCATCACACTCCAAACGTGCCCCCAGCCTGGCCCAGAACTTCGGGACATCAGTGGAGAAAGCCCCAGCGTGTGGCAGCTTTGCCAGGGCAGCACAAACCTGACGGTGACACAGACACCTCCCCACCCACGTCCCAAGGGCCCTCCTGGCACTGTCCTGTCCCTGAGCAGCGCTGGCCTCAGCAGAAGGGCTGGACCCTGTCCCTGGTCCAGGAAAGAGGCACCCCGGCTGTCCCCTCTGCTGGCACGGAGCTGGGTGTGAGAGCTCCTCCAAGCATCCTGTGCTGCAGCTGGGAGCTCTCACTCCAGGCTCTGGAAGGCCCCTCAAAGATGTTCTTGAGCATTTTGCTGCTTCAGGGCTTTAATGACAAGTGCCTGGCTTGGCTGGCAGGGGCTGGAGCTCCCCTCCTCCCTAGGAAACATTAGCAGGAGAAAGGAGGGCTGCATTAGGGGCTGATGGTCTCCACTCAGCCTCCCGTTTTCTGGGAGGAAGGATTGCTCAAGTGCAGACATTAGAGAGGAAAGCAGGTCCTGCCTCCCAGCCCTAAAATTGGAAGCTTTGCTCTGGTTAAAACAGTTCAAGAATTCCTAGGAAAAAAAGGCCAAGGTGTCTGCAGAGGAAAGGACAGGGAAGGTCAGAGCAGGGGTGCCAAGGGGACACAACTTCTGCACCTTTAATCCAGATGCTGAGCACTGCTCTGCACACAGGGCCCCGCTAAAGCCCAGCCTGAGGTGTGTAAATCCTGGAAATGCCACTGGAGCATCAGTCTGGGATGGCTCCTGCTCTCCCTCCCCTCCCTCCCACCCCTCCCACACTGCCAGCTGCTCTCAAACCTCGAGGGTGCCACAGGTTGGGACATCTCTCCCTGCTGGGAGCCCCCATCAGTGGGGATGAGGCAGCCAGAGCTCAGGGAATGTTTCCCAAATGCCTGGGTGCTGCTCTGAAGTGCAGCCAGGGGGCTCAGCCCATGAGGCTGCGGCTGCTCAGAGTTCCAGACTACCCTAGAGAGGCTCTCAGAGAAGTTCTCAGTGGTTTTTGCCTCCAACACTTGAAGTAAATTTGCCACAATTTGAAGTAAAAAAAGGAGGTTTTAGGCAGATGGGGCTTGGGGTTCTCCCAGGTAATGGGTGACAGAACAAGAGAAACAACCTTGAGCTGTATCAGGGGAAATCTAGGCTGGAAATTAGGGAAAAATTCTTCACAGAAAGGGTGGCCAGGCACTGGCACAGGCTGCCCAGGGCGTGGTGGAGTCACCATCCCTCGGGGTGTTCAAAAGCCACGTGGCTCTGGCTCCTGGGGACAGGGGTTAGTGGTGTCCTCAGCAGTGCTGGGGGAACAGCTGAGCTTGAGGACCTTAAAGGCTTTTCCAACCAAAATGAAGGGCACTGAGCCCCTGGTGGGACAGCTCTGGGCTCAGACTCGGGCTCCATGTCCATGGGATCAGCTCCTTTGGGATAAGCTCAGGGCTGCAGTCCATGAACGGTGCCAAACCTGGGAATGGAGCTTCCCTTAGGAGACACCACCCTCCCTTAGGGCTGCTGTGCCAGTGAGGCCCTGGACAGGAGCTGGGCAGGACCCTACAGGGGTGCCCAGCACCACAGAGGAAAAGAGGCATCAGGATTAGCTGGAACCAAGAGAGAAAAAAAGAAAATATAGTCCCAAAGCCACTTGTGTGAAAATTCCACCCCCGGTATCTGGAGGAAAGGTAGGGCAGGGGGTTGAGAGGCTGTGCTAAGGTGCAGTGGTCCTGCAGAGGGGCAGGATGAGCTCCTGCAGCCCTGGGGAGCAGCCAGGGGCTGTCCCGAGGTGCCCTCCAGCCCTTCAGCCAGGGTGGGACCCGGGCTGGGCACCCAGCAGTGCCCAGTGGTGCCGGGGAGGGAAGGAGGGAGGGAAGGAGCCTGCAGCAGCCCCAGGGGCAGTCCTGGTGCTCTTTGTCTCCACCAGGGGTTAGGCTGGGTGAGTCATTCGTGCCAATGGCTGGGTAAGTCATGCACACTGTGCCTGTGGCATCCCCAGCCATGCTGCCACTGCCAGCCAACATCCCCTGGCACTGCAGCACCAGTGGCAGAGAGACCTGCAGAGCCAGGGCTGCAGATCGAAGGAATTCATTCTACTAAAACCAAAAAACTCAAAGCAAACAACAAAACAGTCCAGCCTGGGGAGCCAAGCCCTCCTGCCTGTGGAGGGCAGAGTCTGAGAGGAGGGACAAGCAGCACTGTCACCTCCCTGCAGGGACAAGCAGCACTGTCACCTCCCTGCAGGTGCCACGGGAACACAGATTGCTTTGGGTTGGAAGAGACCTCAGTGATCATCCAGTTCCACACCCTGCCATGGACAGGGACACCTTCCACTGTCCCAGGATGCTCCAAGCCCTGTCCATCTGGATGGACATTTCCAGGGATCCAGGGGCAGCCACAGCCTCTCTGGGCAGCCTGTGCTGGCAGCCCCAGAGCTGGAGGCTCCAGCTGGGCCAAGGTAGAGCAGGTGAAGGGAGGGGCCACATCCTAACCACCCATCCTCTCCCCAGGATGGATCCATCCCTAGCCCTCATGTGGAGACATCAATCCCATCACAGCCTAGATCCAGCCTTCCCTATCTCCTTCCCACATCTCCCTCTCTATTTTCTTCATGAGATCTCTTCTTGCATCCTGCTGCTCTTGTCCCTGCTGCTATGAGCCCAGATCACATCACCCAGCATTACCCAGCTCCTGATTCCCTGGTGTCCCCCGGGAGCACAGCCCAGCCCCCTCCAGCAGCATTCCTGTATTCCTGTCTGTCACCTTCCCTGCTCCCAGCCCCTCTCTGCACACAGGGGTGCCCTGCCCCAGGGGCTCCCCACTGGCTGGAGCCTCTGTGCTGTCCCTGAGAGCAGCCTGGCCCAGGGCAGGGCACTGTGCTGATCGAGAGCTGTGATAAAGGAGACGAGAGGGCCCCTTTGGAAACCCAGTGCTGTTTATTGTCCTGGGTACAGCCCCCAGTGCAGACCAGGGACGAGAGCCAAAAATGGGCCAAGGATCCAGAGCCATATACCAGATGAAAGGGGGGTCCTGAGGTCAAGATCCAGTAGGGATAGGGAAAAAATGGTGCAGAGGGGTGGCCAGGAACCGGGGGAACTAATGGGATCACAGGGGTGGAACACTGCAGCAAAATTAACCCAGTGGTGTTCAAGGGAAGGAAGAACAATCTAGGAGGTGACATATATGGTGAACAGGGCTGAGCAGGGTGACCTAACAAACCAACAGAACCATGAAACCCAATATTAACACGTGGCTGCAAAGGCCCTGAAAGGGAGGTTTTTCTCACCCTGATCTAAGGGGTATCTGTGCTGGTGGCAGCCCCCTGGGCCTGCACAGCTCCATCCACACAGAGATTTCCATGGGCAGAGCTCCGGGCGCTGCTGCTCTGCTCCCCGTCCCAGGGCACAGCTGAGGGGCCAGGGCTGGATGCAGCACTGCAGGGCTGCCCAGCAGCAGCAAAGGGACTTCTGCTCCTTCCACTTCCTGCCATCACTGTGACTCTGTCCCTGAGGGGGACCTGTGAGGTGCCACGGACTTTTTTAGGCTGGAAAAGCCCTCCAAGATCATCGAATCAGTTCCACCAGCACTGCCAGTGCCACCTCTGAATCACATCCCCAAGTGCCACAACCACTCCTTTCTTCAACACTTCCAGGGATGGTGACTACACCACTGCCCTGGGCAGCCTGTTCCAATGCCTCACTACCTTTTCCACAATGAAATTTTCCCTGATATCCCACCCAAACCTCCCCTGGTGTAACTTGAGGCTGCCAGAACCAGGAGAGGCTGCACAGGGAGCAAAGCATTCCTGGAATGTCCCGCTGCCCACCCTGCCAGCTGCTCCAGCTGCCACCTCGGGGCTGGCCTGGGAGGAGGATGGAGGCACAGACAGAAAGGACTTGACAGCTGAGGAACTTCACAGTGCCAGTTCTGGGCAAGGACAAACCACAGCAGGAGCCTCCGCCTGTCCTGCACCATTCACCCCAAATTCCCAGGGCAGTGCCAAGTGCCACACTTGGAGCACAAGCCCATTAGCCAAGAAACAGTTTCGAACCAGAATATGCAACGAGGGAGGAGAAGAGCCTTATGTGGGACAGAGGCCTCCAGAAGAAGCTGCTCACCCCAGGGGACAGGGCACCTTCCAGTCAGTCCTGTTCCTGCAGCTGCCCAGAGCACTCAGAGCAGGAGGGGACAGGGACTCACCACGGCCATCTCCAAACCCACAGACCACCCCCAGCACGAGACCAAGGCAGATGCTGCACTCTCCCCAGCCAGCCACATCTGGGGCTTTCCTCAGCCACAGCTGGCAGATGTTTGCCCAATTCTCTTGGAAGTTTTCTCTCTCATAGCTCTGAGAGAGGCTTTCAGAGTTTCTCAGAGAGGCTGTTCAGCAGTGCCTGTTGTACCTGAGACACAGGAACACCCCCTCCATCCCCAAAATCACCCTGCACCCCCCACAGCCCCAGCATCACTGCAGAGCAGCAGCAGGGACACTGACTCACACAGGGTCCCCTGCCCCCACAGGACATGTGGCCCGAGGGGGACAGACAGACTGACAGCACTGAGGGTGCTGTGCAGGCCAGCTGGGTTACCTGAGCAGGTTTGGTCACGAGAGCTCCTGGAGTCACCCAGAGCTGGAATCCCGAGGTCCCCTGCAGGCCCCACGGAGGGCAGCTGTCCCCCCAGCCCAGCCCTGCTCCTGTCCCTGCTCCTGCCCCTACTGTCCCCCCAGCCCAGCCCTGCTCCTGCCCCTGCTCCTGCCCCTACTGTCCCCCCAGCCCAGCCCTGCTCCT
>VXBR01006372.1:206912-222845 GCA_013400215.1 Cisticola juncidis | reverse complement strand
CTGCTCCTGCCCCTGCTGTACCCCCAGCCCAGCCCTGCTCCTGTCCCTGCTCCTGCCCCTGCTGTCCCCCCAGCCCAGCCCAGCCCAGCCCAGCTCTGCTCCTGCCCCTGCTGTCCCCAGCCCAGCCCTGCTCCTGTCCCTGCTGTCCCCCCAGCAGTGGGGCCAGCCCTGCCCACGGTCCCCAGGAAGG
This sequence comes from Cisticola juncidis, assembly GCA_013400215.1. Classification (NCBI taxonomy): domain Eukaryota; kingdom Metazoa; phylum Chordata; class Aves; order Passeriformes; family Cisticolidae; genus Cisticola; species Cisticola juncidis. The sequence continues at coordinate 222,655 of VXBR01006372.1, read as the reverse complement.
AGGAATGAGTCAGTGCTGAAGGCCACTCATGCTTGGTGTGGGTGGAGCAGAGCTGCAATTTCTTTCCCAGGAGATTGCACTCTTTGCAAAGCCCTCTTTATTTATGTCTCTTATGGAACACAGCAATTACTGCTCCCAGCTCCCCCGCACCCGGGGCTGCCACACGTGGGCAGGGGACACTCAGCCTCCCGGAGTGCCAGGCTGGCAGCACAGCACTCAGGGGCTCCTCTGGGACCAGTGTGACACTGAGGAGTCAGGAAAGGGCTGCCAGCTTCACCCTGGGCCAGGGGACACCTGCACCCCATTGTCCTGAGCGGGACACCCCGGTTGGCACCCAGAGGGTGCCAGGGGTGCCTGGCACTGACACAGTGGGGCTGGGGCACTGGGGGGAGGCAGGAGCAGCTGGAGGATGCTGGAAGGAGCCTCAGCGCTCCTCCTGGCTCTGTGCAAGCTGAGATGGTGTCACCCCACATCCCAAATGAAATGCAGGTGTAACTCACTGCCAGCTGCAGACAAACAGTGATTTAGTGCTGGGGACACTCCACAACACTTTCTAGGGACAGCTGCAAAGCCCCTGCTCTGAACAGAGCCCTGGGGCTGCTGATGGCCCCTAGAGGAGCCTGCAGGAGCCCTGTCCTAGCCCTGCTGGGGTGGCCACCACCTCAGCCAGCGCTGGATCCTTCCCTGCCTGGGGCCAAGGCCAGGGAAATGAGGGATTGTGCTGAAGGGCTGCCAGAAGCAGAGCTGGTCACAAGCCAGGCTGTCCTCTGGGGAGGGGACAGGGCTGAGGACAGCACCCAGCTCACTCCACATTAGAGCTGCCTTCAGTCAGCATCACAGGAATGCAGGGCTCCTCCAGGAGCAGCTTCAGGCACTGCTGTGAGAGAATGGCACATCCACCAGATGTCCAGACAGGATGGAAGGAAAGCAGAACCACTCCAGGAAAGATCACCTCGAGGAAAAACTCCTCCTGCTGTCCTCTCCATGAGCTCTCCTTGCTTGGAAGGACACAAGAAGGGACATTTCTGAAGACCCCACCGCACATGGCACCCGCACTGCCTGAGGCCTCTGCTGCCCACCAAGAGGGCACAGGGAAGCACCAATGGTCCCATTTTCTGCCAGGAGGTGCCCCCAGGGCAGCACAGCCTGTGGGACTGATGGGCTGCTCCTGCTTTGGCACCCAGCTCCTCCACAGCACACAGTGGAGTCCAGGACAATACCGAGGTGTCCCCTGGGCAGGGTCACTCCTTCCACAGGTGTCACCCTCCAGCTCAGAGCACACCCAGCTGCCAGGGCTGCAAGAGGGATGTCCCTGTGGCTCTGCCCCCACAGCACAGGCCCCCAGCTCCCCTCACCCTGCTGGGCCTTGGGGGAAATCCTGCCTCTCCACATCATCTTCCCACCAGCACATTTCTCATGCCCAGTATGGAACTGGGACTGCCATGGGTACTGGCCCTGCAGCAGAGACCTTTCCCTGGCTGCTCACAGCCTGTGTTGAGCCCTGTCCCAGCTCATCGAGGGAGGAAGAGCTGTGGGTTGGAGGCAGAGATCACCTTGCTCAGACCTGTCAGATTTTGCTGTCCTTCCTCAAGCAAAACACCACCTGCCTCACCTTGGCCAAATCCCACTGCCCACACAGGCTCCCATCCACCTCACCCCCCCCACGTCCCCCAAAACTGCCTTGCTCCTGTCTCCTTGCTAAATCCAAGCATTGGCATTCCATCTCCTCAAACCCCCTGTGACCCCTGTGCTGATGCCAGAGGCCACCATCCACCTCTGGGAAGGTCTTCAGAGGCAGCCACTGCTCTCCTCCCCAGACCTGCGGGGCTCAGTGCTCTCCTGGAGACTCCTCCGGGGGTTTTCTTGGGCTGCTGGTGCCACACAGGGACACCAAAGCTGGGAGGGAGCAAAATACTTTCAGCACCTCCTCAACGCAGCCCGTGGTCCCTCCAGCCCTCAGACCTGCAGTGTGCCAGCTCTGGTTTGTGCCCCCATCCCTGGCAGAGCGGCCTCCATCTCTGCCTTTGTCTCCGCGGGTTCTCCAGGGCAAAGGGCTCTCCCCCGATGCTGTGGCACCACCTCACGCCCGTGTCCCATCTGTGTCCCATCTGTGTCCCAGCCCACAGGACAGGCCCGGCCGGGTCTCTGCAGCCCCCACACCCCGCAGGGCCGTGGGCTCGGGGGGCACCCCGGGCACGCTGCCCGCCCTCATTCCCGCTCCCCTTGGGGGCAGCCGGGGCGGGGAGGCGGGGAGGGCACGCAGAGCATCCACCACCGCATCGCCCCTGCATCCACAGGAGCAGGAGGGGCCGGGAGAGGCGGCAGAGGGAGAAACCAGGGCCGTGAGGAGGAGGAGAAACAGCTTTGAAAGCCGGGCACAGACACCGGGGATGGGTGCTCAGTCCCCAGGCAGGAGCTGACCGGCAAATCCCCTTCCTGGGCGCTCCCTCAGCCCCGCTCCCTGCAGGACCAGCGGAGCCGCTGCTGGCGTGACCCGATGGCCTCAAGCCTTTGTCCCAGTGAGGCTGAGCGGGTCCTGTCCCAGCGGGCGGGCCGGGTGCGGCCAGCCCTGCTCACACCCCGAACCCAGCCCAGCCCCTCGCCCGGGAGCAGCGCCCACAGCGGGGCCCTGGGGACCCCCAGCCCTCCTGCCCTGCAGCCCTGACACGTCTGGGGCAGGAAGAGNAGAAACCACTCGAGCCTCAGCACAGGGAGCAGAGGGAGAGGGGAGGTCCCGAGGGGCACGGGGGGCACCAGGGGAGGAGCTGAGCCCGAAGCCCCCCGGCTGCCCGGGACCCCCAGCTGGGGGATGCCCGCCCTGGAGCTGCCCTGTGCCACACGCAGCTCTCAGGGACCCTCCTGGGGCACAGGCAAAGCCACCAAAAGAGGCTTTCTCTGTGTTGGAAAACACAGTTTAAATTGTTTTATTTTATAGCTTTAGTCAGTTTTGTTTGCCTTTGCCTGGGAGGAGGAGAATTGAAGTTTCTTTTCAGGGGACTGTTCCAGCAGGGGAGGTCTGAGAAACTCAACAGACTGGCAGCAGCACAGAAGATACACAAGAGATAATGACCAATAATGACCACTGACTCAAACATCACCCCTGGCATGGTCAGAGATACCTGGTCTGGGAAAAGAGAGAGAAGAACAAGAACCTATTTCGCATCAGAGGTGAAGAGATCCCTAACCAACAGGAAACCAAACACTGAGAACTGCACAATGTGGGACCAACAAACATTGAGCCATGCACTTCTATGGGCTTTGACTGTGTAAGTGGCTGAAAAATCTAGTAAAATTCATGAGTGATGGAGTGATTTTCTCTGCACTCCTGGGCTAATATGTGGATAAAATGATCTCTAGCACATCCTGGCCAGAACAACATCCTGGCCAGAACAACATCCTGGCCAGAATAAAGTAACACCTTTGGTTCTCTAACACTAAAAATGCAGTTGGAGAGGTTTTGTTTTTCCTGCAGTTTCAGTGACAGCTGGGTGGTGATCATGGAAAAAAAATATGGTTTACTGCTGGCACACAACAAAACCTTCCATCTCCTTCCATCTCCTTCCACCTTCTTCCCTCTCCTCCCAGCCTCAGGTGTGGGGAGGCTGAGGAGTTGAGCCTCATTAGAGCTGGATGAGGACCCCTGCCACAATCAGAGGAGTTGTCTCGTCTTTTGAAGTAGCAGTAAATGTTTTGCCACTGAAGAAGGAAAGGGAGAGGAAGAAAAAAGAATGTAAATCAAAGGTAGCTTTTTCCTTGGAAGTTTAAAAGAATCTTTGCAGGGAACAGTGGATAATAAGGAAGGTGGAACATCTTTTGCTAATGCAGAAGAGCTCTTGACCTACCCAATTCTGCTGAGAAATGAAATGAGTGAGAGCCCCAGAAGGAACTTTAGATACACTGGTTATCAGTCTTGTTAAGAAATTCACTCCATTAAATGAACACACTTGGGCAGTGGAAGTTTCAGCAGTGCTGAACACGCAGAGCCCTCCCCAGCGAGCTGGTGCTAATGAAATAAAGCATTAGAGGCCCTGAGTGACCACCAGCACAGCTGGGTGACGTGTTTGGCTGTTCCCTGCTGCACTGACTGCACAGGCAAGGCCTCTCAGAAGTCTGTGGAGCTCAGCAGACTCTCAAGTGATGCTTTTTAAATCCTGAAGTGGCTGTCTGAAAAACAACACAAAAATACCCCCAGACAGGAGGCTGTGCTAGACACAAATGGAAAAATCGAGCCCAAGGGGCCGCCCAGCAATTCTGCCTAACTCCTCTCCCAAGGTTTGCCAGCTCATGCCTTCCCCACACCCTCCTGCCCAGGTGCCAGGAATTCACTCCAGGGACACTGGTGGCTCTCACAGAGGTGGTGGGGCAGTCCTGTGTCACTGCCCTGCCCTGGAGCCGCTGCCCACAGGTGGCAGAGCAGGGGGTCCCATCCCGTGGGGTGTGTGAGCAGCTCACATTGCTCTGCAGGGCATAAGAATTTACCCAGAGGAGGATTTCAGCACTGAGTGAATACATATTAATGTGGCCCCATAAAATCCTCCATCAAACCTGAATAAAGGATAATTCACTTTCTGTCACTGGGAGCAGTTGGGCTCTGCTGCCTGAGGGAGCAGCTGACCCGAGATGCAGGTCCTGGCAGGGCTGTGTGTGCAGAGCCAGCCCTGGGCACAGGGTCAGGCAGTCCTGGGGGCTGCAGCAGCCAGGCCCCTCCACACCAGCAGGAACTGAGGCACGTGGGAAGCACCAGCTCCCAGCTGGGATGCCCAGGGCAGCTCAGGCCATGTCACAGCCCTGAGGCAGCGCCCCCAGGACAACCCTGGGATAACAATTCCTTGGAATGATGGCCCAGGGCTGTCTCCTGTTACCTGTGTTAGCCAGGCACGAGGATTCCCTGCAGCCACTGCTGAACACACAGGAACGGGCCAGGAGCACAGAGATGTTCCTGTGGCAGCTGCAGAAATTCCAACATCCGCCACCAAACCTGTGAGGATGGAGCCCCCCAGAGGTCCCTGTCCTGCTCTGCCACCCCTGCTCCGCACAGCAGCAGCTCTCTCTGCAGCGAGCATTTGCTCAGCCAGCCAAATCTTAACAGCAAATCTGGATTTGGAGCCCCTGAGGATGCTGCTCCCGGGAACCCTCCCCAAAAAGGCAGCACAAGCAGCCCCTCCCTCCCAGCACACAAGGAAAGGTATTTTGGGAAGCAGTAAAAACTCCCACCATTAACAGGAACACTTAACTCACTAGGCCAGGGAAGGAATGAACAAATTGCACACTCAGGGCAGAGTCCCACAGGGAATTCCTGTCCTGGCTGGCCAGAGGCAGCCAACACTGACTCCTGAAAAACAATCACTGGGAATTCCCACTGTTTACAATCCCCGAATGGTTTGGGCTGGAAGGGATCTTAAATCCCATCCCACCCCCTGCCATGGGCAGGGACACCTCCCACTGTCCCAGGCTGCTCCAAGCCCTGTCCAGCCTGGCCTTGGGCACTGCCAGGGATGCAGGGGCAGCCACAGCTGCTCTGGGCACCCTGTGCCAGGCCTTCCCCACCCTCCCAGGGAAGAATTCCCTCCCAGTACCCCATCTACCCCTGCCCTCTGCAGTGGGAAGCCGTTCCCCCTTGTCCTGTCACTACACGTCTTTGTTTAAACAACGATAATTTCATTAAAAAAAAAAATAGAGAAAAAAGATCTTCACAAGATGAAACAGGTCAGATTCTCAAGGAAATTCCTGTCCCCCAGAGATCCTTTTCCAACAGACATGACCACTTTCTGCTTGCTCACATCCTAAAAGAATTTCCAATTCTGTCCAGTCAAAAGAAATAGCTCTTGTTTTGTGCATCATCTGAAACCTTCACAAATCCATGTCTGCTGAGGACGGAGGTCTTTTCCAAACCCAGCTTTTCACGAATAACATCCTTGACACACCTCTTTTCCAAACCTCTTCAGCCTTCTGTGTGCCCACAGCCATGCCCAGGTTAAGCTTTTCTGGATGCTCCAGGCTCTTCCTTGCACTTCCAGCTGCTCCTCAGCTGGGAGGGAGAAATTAGGGATTTTTGAATAAAAACCAGGGACAACTTCCTGTATTTTATTTATTTATTTTGAATCTTGAAACTCACTTTTGTATTTACTGTAATGTATAAAAATCACAGCAATTCTCTTTATTCTGCCCTCCCCCAAAGGTCTGCGGGCAGAGCCATCACAGCTGGGGGAGAGAAGTAGCTTTTGCTACTAAAAATCAACAAATGTGGCTAAACCTGCTCTTGGGAGAGGAAAAAACCACTAAAAATGCTGAAACCTTTAGCATAGGATAGAACTACATCCCATTCTGGGGAGCCCCACACATGCCACGGGCAACCAGTCCCCCATCCTCCAGCCCAGGGGGCTTGAGGGGTGCCGGGCTCCCTCCCCTCATTTCCCCCTCTTCACTATCCCCCTTCACAAATGCCAGCTGATTTCCTGGGTTACTGAACGGCTGCGGTGGGCAGAGACACCGCGGTGATCGCAGCGGGCACTGGAGGGGCATCCCGGCTGCCCGCACCCTCCTCCCGCCGGGTCAGCCGTGCCCGGCCCCGCGGGACAGCGGCGGCTCCCACCGGGGGGAACATCCCAGGGCACGGCAGAGCTGTCCCAGCACTGCTGGGAAACGCTCCCGGTTTGTTCCGTGCGGACACAGAGCACGGCCCGCGGCCGGGCACAGCCCCAGGAGCCCAGGGAATGGAGCCCCGTGTCCCCCTGGCCCCTGGCCCTGGGTGCCTGTCCGGAGCCAAGGCCTGCAGGGGCTGGAGCTCGGGCCTTTGGATCCCAATCCGTGCTTCCCTGGAGCTGCCGAGCGCTGCTGGAGCCCCAGCTCCGCTCCCTGGGAAGGTGCCAGCCCCGCAGGGTGCGGGCACTGCTGCTGCAGCTCCTCCCGCAGGAGCGGGGCCGCCACCCAAAGCAGCAGCTCCATGGATTTTTCCTGCTATTGATTAACCCAGATGGGCTTGATTTGCATCGAGGCCGCCTTGCGACTCATTAGCGCTGTCCTAATGAGGCCCCCGCGCGGTCAGTGCCTCCCAGGTTCCAGCCACAGCCCGGGCTCTCTGCAGCATCCCCACCCAGGCTCCAGGCACAGCCCGGGCTCTCCGAAGCATCCCTGCCCTGTTCCAGGCACAGCCCGGGCTCTCCGGAGCATCCCTGCCCTGTTCCAGGCACAGCCCGGGCTCTCTGCACCATCCCCATCCCTGTTCCAGGCACAGCCCGGGCTCTCTGCACCATCCCCATCCCTGCCCTGCTCCAGGCACAGCCCGGGCTCTCTGCACCATCCCCATCCCCGCTCCAGGCACAGCCCGGGCTCTCTGCACCATCCCCATCCCCGCTCCAGGCACAGCCCGGGCTCTCTGCACCATCCCCATCCCTGCCCTGCTCCAGGCACAGCCCGGGCTCTCTGCACCATCCCCATCCCTGCCCTGCTCCAGGCACAGCCCGGGCTCTCCGCACCATCCCCATCCCCGCTCCAGGCACAGCCCGGGCTCTCTGCATCCCCGCCCCGCTGCAGCTCCGCCCTGCCCCGTGCCCCTCCGGTCTCCCCGGGGCAGCTGCAGAGCCCAGCGCAGGGCGGGAGGTGCAGGCTCGTGGAGTGAGCAGGGGTGGCTCTGGAATGGCTGAGCACAGCACGAAGGAATGGCCAAAGACAGCACATCCCTTCTCCAGGAGCAGGGCTGCCCAACCCTTCACTGTGACTCAGTTTGACAATTGCCAGCAGAACCAGGAGTAAATCATTTCCTTTCTCAGGGAGAGGAATCAGGGTGCTCCAGTCCATCTTTTTCCACATTCCAGGAGCTCGGTGCCAGCCAGTCCATCTGCAGCAGCTTGGGCAGGCCATGTCCAGCTGCCAAAGCAGCAGCAGATCTAAACAGTGCTCCAAACAAAGGTGGTGTGTGTCTAAGAGACCCTGGAAAACCTCTCCCTCCTGGGAGTTGTTGGAGGCACAAATGGATTTCTATTCTGCTTTTTTCTGGAGAAAAAAAAGGTGCAATAATAACAAACACCAGAAAAACCTAATAAAACAAACAAACAAAAAGACTGGAAATGAACTGCAGTGGACAGAGACAGGCAGGATTGCCACAGCAAAACACCGAGCAAAGAACAAAAATTTAAGTTGCCATTAAGCAGGACAAGAGAAAACCTCAAGGATGAGTTGCTGGTTAAAAAGACAAATTAACCCTGAGCTGATTTCAGATTTCAAACCACAGCACTGCCAAGCTTTCTACACCTTCCCACCTGCCCCCTTTCACCTGCAGTTTGCTTTTAGAGAACACAAACCTCCCTGGCTCACATCACACCACACAAATCAGTGCTGCTCGAGGGCTGCAGGAATTCTGCCCCGGAGCTGCACAAACCCAACCTGAGCTGCAGGACTACACCAGGAGAGATCCCCAGTGCACTGAGGCCTGAAGTTTTAGCTTTCATATTTTCAGATTCTGTGCTGCCCAGGGGTGCAGTTCTGAGCCTCACATTCAGTGCCAGTCAGCTCTCTTCACAACGCAGGGAGACAAAACAAAACCTTTCCTGCTAAGGGCTAAAGACAACTTTCAGCTCAACAGCATAAAGAATGGTAGACTGAAAAGAGAAAACAAAAAAGATAAAAGCTCACAACCTAAAGCTATAATTAGACAATTAAACCCCAATATGCAAATAGACCAAAACTTATAAAATGTAAGATCTCGTGACCTGGGGGCCATTTTGTGACCATTCTTAGGCCACCTTGAGTGTAGCCTTGGTCAAGCTCCTGTCCTGCCACAGGTAGGTCCTGGAGGCCTTTTAATAAATACATACTTTACTCTCTAGCTCTGTCCAGTCTCTGTATCAAGTCAGCCTTCCCAAGGCATCACCACGATGGAATCAGGGGCATCAGTCCAAAAAAGACAGAAGAGGTCTGGCTGCTGCCTTGGCACTGGGCAGGAGGTGGTGGAAGTAAAAGGGAAGTAACCATTGGAAAAAAATGTGTCATTTCTCTTCCCAACAAGAAAAGGGAGCAGTGCCATTCTGTGACAGGAGGGCAGCTCCCTGCAGCCCCAGGCAGCACATTCCTGCTGTCTGATTTGCAGGGTGGATGAAACAAGAAGTAGCAATCCGTGGTGTGGTGCAGGACAACCCAGCGGCCCCACAGCAGGAAACTGCCCAAGAACTCCGGTTTGTCCAGCATCCCTGAGCCTGTGGGAGCAGGGAGAAGGGATGGAAGAGCACTTGGGGGTTGGATACCCTCGCTCTGGGTCACTGCAGCCACGGGGTACCCAACTCACAGCACTGTGGATTCCCAGGGGATCAGCCCCAGCTGGGCTCTGCAGGGCTGCAGGTCACAGGCAGGAACAGTGCCAGTCTGCCCCCCTGGCACGGCCCTGGCAGCCGGGCAGCTCTCCCCAGGAGCAGGAGGTGATGGAGCTCATGCCTCAGTGCCCCTGACCCAAATCCAGCATGGGACCAGAGCTGCAAACACATCCCAAATCCCAGCTCACTGACTTGCAGCACTGTGTATTTACCAGAGTCTCTCTTTTGCCTTTGAATAACGCTCAGCTGGAGGGAGGTGCAGTGTTATCATCACCTAAGGCTTTAGGAGGGCAAGAAGATACTCCTCTACTCTGTGCTGCCACTTAGACACACCCTCCTTCCTGCTGACTCCCACCTTCCCTCCCCAAATTCATATCCCCACCTTGTAAACATCCAACAAGCTGCTTCCTATGTGCCCACTTCCCTTTTCCCTCCAGTGTGCAGTGAGACCATTCTGAGCACCTCCACCTGCCTTTAGCTGAAGCTCTGCTGCTTCTGTGTCCTACCCCATGGCCTGGCTGCTCCCACCTGTTCTGTGGTCTAGTAAGAGATAATAATGAGAGATAAAAGGAGATAGAAAGGAGCTTATAAAGAGGGACAGGGACATTTTATAAAGTCAGATAGTGACAGGAACAAGGGGAATGGCTTCCCACTGCCAGAGGGCAGAATTAGATGGGATCCTGGGAAGGAACTGTTCCCTGGGAGGGTGGGCAGGCCCTGGCACAGGGTGCCCAGAGCAGCTGTGGCTGCCCCTGGATCCCTGGAAGTGCCCAAGGCCAGGCTGGATGGGGCTTGGAGCAGCCTGGGGCAGTGGAAGGTGTCCCTGCCCTGGCAGGGCTGACACAGGATGGTCTGTAAGGTCTCTTCCCGCCCAAACCATTCTGGGATTCTATGATTACCTTTGTAGGACTCCAACATCTACTACAACCTTGCAAAAAGCAAAAACCCACCACAACGGAAGTACAATTATATTCTCTTTTCTTAACTGCTAAAACTCCCAGTTCATCATGGGAACCTGACCATTACAAACAATTCAGTCACAGTTTTAGAGCAAAAACATAGGATTGCCAATTATAACAAAACAGAGGATCCAGTTCATGTGGAAATCTGATCCTTTATCTCCTGCTGGCTCTGTTCTTTAACTACAGTCCAGTAACTATTTCCTATCACCAAAGTGTTCACTTTCTTTTAAACCACGCAAAACAGTGCCAGCAGTAAATACAAAAGAGTTTAACAGAATAGGAGGAACAGGAATGAGACAGTGAGATATTGGGTGCATGAAACTGGAGGAATTTTGCTGTGGCTTTGAGCCACCTCCCCAACAGATAAATCCCAGTGAGCACCGTGAGCACCCGACACAGCAGTGCAGCAGTCGTGGTCACACCACTGAACAGAGCCCAGGAGAGCTGAACTCCATCTCCCAGCCTGGGCTTGGGCTGCCAAAACCACTCTGTGGGACTGCAGCCCTTTGCCACAGGGGCCAGGGATGCAGAGGACAGCTGAGTGCAGGACCCTGGCAGTGTGAGATTTAGCACTGAGCTCCATGATATCAAAAGGTCTTTTGCAACTTCAATGATTCTGTGACTTTGCGTTCTAGCAGGAGATGCTGCAGAAGGGCTGGGAAAACCCCAAAGTGTTCAAAGCAGCCACGTGGCAACACCCAAACTCCTCCAACACCTCTGGTCTCCTCACAAAGCTCAGCATCTTCCTGGGTTTCCCACATCTGCTTCTCCAGCAGAAAGAGGATCAGCTTCACAAGCAGCCTTTAAGAAGCTGGCAAGGCTGGAGAAGAGAAGGAAGGGGTCATTTCAGAAGCTGTTTGCTCCTAAGGAGGCCTCTGGCTCAGTCCACTTGCACACCCTCAGGCAGCTCGACCACCACAGGAGCGCAGTCATCAGGCTCTGCCTCAAAGTCCCACTTGAATTTCTTTGTCAGGTGAGCCTTGAACTTTTCAGCCTTTTTCCTCAGAGTCTCATCCACAGCAGAGCTGCACGTGCAGGAGAACAGCACCTGAAACCAAGAGCAGAGGTCAGGAGAGCTCAGCCATGGCACCAGCTGGGCATCTCCTCCCCACAGACACCAGGAGCACCAGGAGAGCCAGGTTAGGATCCTCCACCCTGGGACTACTCCAGCTATGGGGACCCAACCAAAGCCCACAGCTCTCACCTCACAGCCCAAGCCCATCCTGCCTTCACACCACTGAGTCAGCATCAGAATCATCTGCACTCAGGCAAGAACTCTGTCTGAAGCAGGAGTATGTTTGTAACTGAATTTGTACTGTGGAATTCTGAAATATGGCAAAGTGGAAAATGTCTTGACAGAAGGAATTAAAAAAGATTAAATACTAGTAGGCAAATTTCCAGCAAGTTGTCCAAAAGGCCAGTAGGTAATTGAACCCCTCATTTCCAGGGGTAGAGATCTCCCAAAGTATTTTTGCAATATGGTATCACCAAGACTTTAGGATACAAAGGAAACTTAATGAAAACACTTTGTATGTCAGAGAGGAATGGAAGCTCTGAAAAAAGCCTGGTTATCCCCACCTTGTGCACAGGGTGCTGAAGTCTGGAGGAACCTGTGCCTTGCATCCCCACACACAAACCTCTGAATGTGTCACAAATCCCCAGCCTCTGCTGGCACCCCAGAGGGAAAGCACCTGTGTGTGACAGGGCATTAACCCAGAGCCCAGCTTGGATCAGCCTGGCTCTGCTCCTCCTGAACTTGTGATCCAGAACTGATTTCCATCAAAAGAAATCTCCTCTGGGGAAAACTCAGCCTGCTCTTTGGGGGAGACCTACTGAAAGCTGGATAAAACATTGACAACGAGCAGCAAAGTTCACTGCTTTGTGCATGAACATTTGCTTTTTCTTTGCTCATTCTACTGGAAAACTGCCTCTAAGAGAACTCTTACACAGCAATGCTGCTGGGAGGGAAAAAAGATTAGAAGATTATGACTCTATATATAACTTCCTACTTCCCAGAAGAACTATACTTCCCACTTTTTCTCAATGAACTGCACATTAAATTAATTATTTCACCAAGTGGTTTTTTTTTTTTCTTTAAGCATTGGTAGGGCTGCACAGTCACTGGTGGCTGTGCTGTGCTCTTCTTGCCTTGGATGAAACTCCAAAAATCAAGTTGCTGCTTCCAGAGCTGAGCAGGAGCTGCACAGACAGTGCCCTCCCCCACAGCTCTGAGCATCTGCCCACGGCCAATTCTCCTGAGGCAGAGAATTCTGATGTCTGTGAGTAAAGTGAGGGGAAAGGCAAGGCCCAAGGCTTCCCTGGCACCCCTTGGGGGAAATCCCACAGGAGCAGAGGAATGGAAGACTCTGAGTGAGGAAGGGCTCAGTTTGCAAGGCTTTTCTTTGTCACTGGGAATGTGGTGACTCCTGCCAGGGCTTAAGGGTGATCCTGACACCAACACAGCTCCTGCTGAGGAGTAAAACACAGACTGATGGAGCCCAGGGGTGGATGAGACTCAGGCAGCCAGAACCAGCAATAAGGGTTTCCCAAATTCCCCTCAGGGGAAGAGAATGGCTGGTTGCCATATTCTGGATACTGCTAGGAACTGACAAACACAGCTGGGCTGTCCAGTCCTATAGTGGGATGGAAAAACATCTAACAACAGAAATAAAATATAAATTATAACCCTCACAAGACTTGTAAAATTGAAAATTCTGAAAGAATTTGACGACTGAAAAATCTGAAAGACACTTGATTAAAGCAATGCTTCCCAAAACATTTTACCCAGCAATTAAACCCCAACACCTCCACTCTCCCTGAAACTACACAAAGAACTTGGGGTTAACAAGGAGAGGAATGGAACTGCTCCCTGGGAAAGGAGAGGGCACCAAACTCTGAGAGTACCTGTAGCACAACTGCCCAGAGCTTCCTGCAGGGCTGGTTCCCATTGCTCAGCTTCATCAGTGTGTCTGATTTGGGCTTTTTTTTGTAAAGTGCCTGCACAGTCACCATCAGTGGAGTAACTGGTTTCACTGGGGCTGGGCCACAGATCAGCAGAAGCAGTACATTTCACATGCTGGAATAACCATAAATTCCCTTGGATAAGGACTTTACTACAGGAAATCCTCAGCTGTGCTAAGGAATGGAAAAGCTCCTTGAACACTATCACTGCCCTTAGCTCAATAAGGTTTTGCTGCAGTTCCCTGCATACTGAGCCAACCGTTCCAAAAATCATCATCATCATCACTCCTTCATGCCAAAGTTTTTTGTGTTGTTTTTTCAAGAAAGAACAGCATTTTGGAAAAATTAAACAGATACCGTGTTGCACTAGCCCAGCCTCTCTCGTAGCTGTTGAGCTGAATAACAGAGGGAAAAATTAAAAGTCAGTTCCTGTGTGCTCAGACAGGCTCCCATCTCCCACACAGCCTGATTCCTTTGGCAGCTTCTCCCCAGATGTGATGCCCTGTATGCCCCCCCTCACTCCCATTTCCAGGAACAGCCACAGACACACCTGTAAGGTGCTGGTTAAAAAGTTGTCCTGGGAGACAATGTCCACAAAAAAATCTGCTGGGATCTCGTTGAGCTGGTGATAGAGCACGGAAATGAGGTTGATGTAAAGGTCTTGGTACTTGCCCATGGCCTCCTCTGAGCGGCACAGGATGTTCAGGAGCCTTTTCCAGTGCTCAAAGGCATCGTACACGTTCCCAATCAGGAAGCAGATGAAAGCAAACTGCAACTCAGCTGTGTGGGTTCAGAGAAGGGAAGCAAAACAAAACATGTAAAACTAAACAGATATCCTGGGAATGTGTCCTCCCCAAAGCTCTTTAATCATTTCTAAACCCCACAAAGTGCATTCTCATCTCCAACACTGACCCTGTGCTGCTCCTCAGCTGTAGCAAAGCAGAACAGGGCAGGTCACCTGTAACTGTGATTATCAGCACTGGAGAGGGACTTTACAACACCAAACAACAGACCCAGACATCAACCAGACCCTGCTGTTATTCTGAGAGTTCAGGCTGCCTGTGCTGAGTGTCCAGTGCCACATGGGACTGCAAACACCACGTCCTGGCATGCTGGGAGAGGTCAGCAGTACATCAGTGAGTGTGTTTGCCTTGTGAATCAACAGCCAGGGTTCATCCCACCGGATGCTGACCATCAACTGCTTTGCCACCATTCCCTAAGGTAATTTGTTCTCTCTACATCCTATAGCTGTCTTTGGTAATTTAGAAAAAGAATAAATTGTATATTGTTAATGTACAAAAAATGCAAGAAGGTACAAACAAAGGCTTATTCCAAATTTGGGTTCCAGCTAGGAAGCTGGGAGGGCTTCTCCCTCCATCCTGCAACAAAACAATCCCCTGCTCCAGGACGTGCACAGACTCAGCATTTTTTGTATGCCAGGTGCAGAAGAGGCTGGGAGCAGCTGAGCTCTGGGAGCTCTGGTGTCCCCGCAGCAGGGCTGGCACAGCCCAGGCACTGCCCCTGTCAGCAGCAGCACAGGGAGCACTCAGGGAGCGGCTGCTCCCTGCACCAGGAGCTGCCAGCTGAGAGGCCCCCACGCCCTGCCCAACCTCAGGAATGAGGGGCTGGGGGTGCCCATCCCCACTGATGCTCCCAGGACATTACAGTATTTCCTCAAGAGCATCACTGAACAGGTAAAGTGCCGGACACCAAGGCCACCTGTGACCGCTGCTTTTGACCTAACCTGGGCTGCAGCTCCTGTCCTCACACCAGAGAGTCCTGGAACAGAATGACAGAATGAGCTGAGAGGGAAAGGACCCACTGGGATCACCCTGTGAAGCCCCTTCTCCTGCACAGTCACCCTAAAATCCCATCCTGGGCATCCTTGGCAGCAGTGTCCAAAGGCTCCTGGAGCTCTGGCAGCCTCGGGGCCGTGCCCATTCCCTGGGGAGCCTGGGCAGTGCCAGCACCTCTGGGGAAGGACCTTTCCCTGATATCCAGCCTAAATTTCTCTTGACAGCTCCAGCCGTTCCCTCAGGTGCTCTCCCCGGTCACAAAGAACAGA
Organism: Cisticola juncidis; assembly: GCA_013400215.1. Classification (NCBI taxonomy): domain Eukaryota; kingdom Metazoa; phylum Chordata; class Aves; order Passeriformes; family Cisticolidae; genus Cisticola; species Cisticola juncidis. Next base: position 207,362 of record VXBR01006372.1, on the reverse strand, counting down.
GATCGCAGCTGCCCCTGTGGAGGAGCCACAGCCCCCTCGGAGCTCCGGCCTCAGCCTCCTCCAGGCAATGGGAACAGCTCCTGTGGCTGCTAAAAACTCCTCAAACTCCTGTCCTGCACTGAGCAGACCCCTCGGCGCGCAGGGAACAGGCACAGGTTCGGCCCTGGAGCCCGTCTTTGCACAGAAATGCCATTTCCCAGGGCGATGCTCACCGAGCAGGCCCAGCGGCCGGCCGGAGTAGCGCTGCTCCATCACCCGCTGCAGGGCGTAGCTCAGGTCCATGCTGTGCCGGGTGATCTCCTCGGGGGTGGCCCCGTCGGGAAAGGCCTGCCGGGGCAGCTCGGAGAAGCGGATCTGGGTGCCGGCCCGCGGCCGCATGCGGGGCAGCCGGGCCAGGCCCTCGGCGTAGCTGCGGCACTCGGCGCCCAGCGGCGGCCGGCGCTGCCCGGC